>CM038679.1:401009859-401429859 GCA_021605205.1 Aegilops longissima | reverse complement strand
AAGTACAAGGAATAAGAAGAAGAGCTGCCAGAATCTCCACCCACGGACGACTAAGACACATCAGACGTCCGACGCTGGAAACATCGACTAATCTGCCAAGTCCCGGCTACGCATGCTCTAGCGAGCAGACGACCAACATCGATCGGATGCTCGACACCTCCCAGCACCGGACGATCGAGCACCACCGGACGGCCGACACCACCATCACCGAGCCAAAACGCCGAGTAGGGAAGCCTCGGACAACCGGCATCTCGGACGTTCGACCACGACAGACGACCGACACATCGACGAGCCAAAGCGTTGGACTTCGACAAGTACCGGACATCCGGACCCTCGCGAGCTTTGGACGACCAATGATTGCGAGCGTCCGGCGCTGTGTGTTGACCGCATGTTGGGCGAGGCCCATGTACCCCTTCATCCACTTAGACTATATATAATCCTTCTCCTCCCTCTTTCTAGGGTTAGCAAAGGATTACCTCATTTGAGATATAGAGCTTTTCTCATCCACTTTGTTACTTCTCTATTGGAGTCCACGACCTCTTGAGACTCCCCAAGCGGATTCAAGACCCTCACGGAAGACCCCCCCCTCAAGGCCTCCAATCGAAATGAGCGAGTTACCCTATGTATCATCCCTTGTTGACTTTGGATCGTGTATCTCTTTGTGTTTGAGGATCTAGCACATATGTAAGCGAGCCTTGTTAGTTTGAGTGTTTCCTCGTGTTTTCCCTCGTGTTTCCCCACGTGTTCTTTGTAGGATCCCCTCCATTTCGTGAAAGATCGGGCATCTAGGGTTCTACCCTACATCAAAATGTTAATTTGATTACTACATGGATTATCAATAATAGACTAATTACCCTGCTTATTGGGGTTTTCTATTACAGACGGTTACTCAGACATCACCTTGGGTGATGAACTCAAACAACCCACACGGTTTCTAGAAAGTAGGCATGTTCGATCAACTAACAATCACACACGGCTTCCGGCAGAGAACTGTTTGCGTTAGGCCACCTTGCAGAAATGTTTCCATACAAAAAAATGTGAGTGATATACATAGGAACGGAAATGTTTTTCAGGATTCACCGTGTGGGATGTACATACAAACGAAAATGATTGGGTTTCGATGCCTCGCCCGATCGCTTTACAAGCTCATTTGCCCAAGCAACAACAACAACAACAACAACAACAACAACAACAACAACAACAACAACAACAACAACAACAACAACAACAACAACAACAACAACAACAACAACAACAACAACAACAACAACAACAACAACAACAACAACAACAACAACAACAACAACAACAACAACAACAACAACAACAACAACAACAACAACAACAACAACAACAACAACAACAACAACAACAACAACAACAACAACAACAACAACAACAACAACAACAACAACAACAACAACAACAACAACAACAACAACAACAACAACAACAACAACAACAACAACAACAACAACAACAACAACAACAACAACAACAACAACAACAACAACAACAACAACAACAACAACAACAACAACAACAACAACAACAACGCTTACAAGATCGACCTCCCGCGTGACAAGTACAACCTAAGCGGCGTCTTCAATGTCAAAGATCTCTCTCCCTACCATGGTGATGAAGAATTCGATCCGAGGTCAGATCCTTCCCAAGGGTGGAGATGATGCGGAGCATCCCAAGGTCATCCCCATCGACCTATCTACATCTCCCACGACACCACTTGGACCAATGACAAGAGCTCGAGCAAAGGCTATCGAAGATAAGGTGAACACGCTACTCTCCGAACTACCACTTTCTACATATGAGACATGGCTACTACCTCAAGCGGAGACCCTATGTGTGATCAAGTATTCGGAGGAAGGCCACAGATCAGCTACACCCAACAGACAAGATGGTGAGGACACCAAGTACAAGGAATAAGAAGAAGAGCTGCCAGGAATCTCCAGCCACCGGACGACTAAGACCTGTCAGACGTCCGACGCCTGGAGCATCGACTAGTCTGCCAAGTCCCAGCCTGCGCATGCTCTAGCGAACGGACGACCAACATCGATCGGATGCTCGACACCTCCCAGCACCCGGACGATCGAGCACCACCGGACGGCCGACACCACCATCACCGAGCCAAAACATCGGAAGTAGGGAAGCCTCCAGACAACCGGCATCTCGGACGTTCGACCCTGACCAGACGACCGACACATCCTGACCAGAGCCAAAACGTTGGACTTCCGACAAGTACCAGACATCCGGACCCTCGCGAGCTTTCGGACGACCAATGATTGCCGAACGTCCGACGCCTGTGTGTTGACCGCATGTTGGGCCGAGGCCCATGTACCCCTTCATCCACTTAGACTATATATAATCCTTCTCCTCCCTCTTTCTAGGGTTAGCAAAGGATTACCTCATTTGAGATATAGAGCTTTTCTCATCCACTTTGTTACTTCTCTATTGGAGTCCACGACCTCTTCGGAGAAGCTCCCCCAAGCGGATTCAAGACCCCTCACAGGAAGACCCCCCCTCAAGGCCTCCAATCAGAAATGAACGAGTTACCCTATGTATCATCCCTTGTTGACTTTGGATCGTGTATCTCTTTGTGTTTCGAGGATCTAGCACATATGTAAACGAGCCTTGTTAGTTTGAGTGTTTCCTCTCGTGTTTTCCCTCGTGTTTCCCCACGTGTTCTTTGTAGGATCCCCTCCATTTCGTGAAAGATCGGGCATCTAGGGTTCTACCCTACATCAAAATGTTAATTTGATTACTACATGGATTATCAATAATAGACTAATTACCCTGCTTATTGGGGTTTTCTATTACAGACGGTTACTCAGACATCACCTTGGGTGATGAACTCAAACAACCCACACGGTTTCTAGAAAGTAGGCATGTTCGATCAACTAACAATCACACACGGCTTCCGGCAGAGAACTGTTTGCGTTAGGCCACCTTGCAGAAATGTTTCCATACAAAAAAATGTGAGTGATATACATAGGAACGGAAATGTTTTTCTGGGATTCACCGTGTGGGATGTACATACAAACGAAAATGATTGGGTTTCGATGCCTCGCCCGATCGCACACGAGCTCATTTTGCCCAAGCCTGTGTGGACGGAGGGCCTATCCCCAACGGTTTCTGGGTCGTGTGGGAAGGACCCCCCCCCCTATCGCACACACTCACTAGGCGACGGTTTAAAACTTCGTTGCAAAAAGGGGGTAAAAACCGTTTGTATATGACGTCCCTGCACCAGAGCTAGTGCTTCACTTATATCTTTTAGAGCACGGCGGTGGTTATGTTTTCAATAAATTGATGAACTCTCATGCTTCACTTATATTATTTTGAGAGTCTTATAAATAGTATGGCAATTTGCTTAGGTTGTAAATTTACTCCAAATATGATGGGTATTCAAGAGGGATATAATAAAAACTTTCAGGAAGATCATTGAATATATAAGAAGTTTGATTCCTTGCATTTGTTTTGAGATATAAAGATGGTGATATTAGAGTCATGCTAGTTAGTAGTTATGGTTTAGTAAGAATATTTGTGTTAAGGTCTGTGATTCTCAAACGAAGTATGATGACCCACAAGTATAGGGGATCAATCGTAGTCCTTTCGATAAGTAAGAGTGTCGAACCCAACAATGAGCAAAAGGAAATGACAAGTGGTTTTCAGCAAGGTAATGTATGCAAGCGCTGAAATTGTAAGTAGTGAGTAGTTTGATAGCAAGATAATTTGTAATGAGCAAGTAACGATAATAGTAACAAAGTGCAGCAAGGTAGCCCAATCCTTTTCAGGAAAATGACATGTCAAAACAGTCTCTTATGATAAGCAAAGTGTTCTTGAGGGTACACGGGAATTTCATCTAGTCACTTTCATCATGTTGGTTTGGTTTGTGTTCGCTACTTTGATAATTTGATATGTGGGTGGATCGGTGCTTAGGTGTTGTTCTTACTTGAACAAACCTCCTACTTATGATTAACCCCCTCGCAAGCATCCGCAACTATGAGAAAAGTATTAAGAATAAATTCTAAACATAGCATTAAACTTTTGGATCCAATCGGTCCCTTACGGAATAGCGCATAAACTAGGGTTTAAGCTTTTGTCACTCTCGCAACCCATCATCTAATAACTACTCCACAATGCACTCCCTTAGGCCCAAGTATGGTGAAGTATCATGTAGTCGACGTTCACATGACACCACTCAGGGAATCACAGCATACATATCATCAAAATATCGAACACATATCAAGTTCACATGATTACTTGCAACAAGATTTCTCCCGTGACCTCAAGAACAAAAGTAACTACTCACAAATGATAATCATGCTCAAGATCAGAGGGGTATTAAATAGCATATTGGATCTGAACATATAATTTTCCACCAAATAAACCATATAGTAACCAACTACTAGATGTAATCAACACTACTAGTCACCCTCAAGTACCAATCTATAGTCCCGGTACAAAGATTGAACACAAGAGATGAACTAGGGTTTGAGAGGAGATGGTGTTGTTGAAGATGTTGATGGAGATTGCCCTCCCCAAGATGGGGGAGTTGTTGGTGATGATGATGACGATGATTTCCCCCTCCGGGGGGAAGTTCCCCCGGCGGAATCGCTCCACCGGAGGGCAAAAGTGCTCCTGCCCAAGTTCCGCCACGAGACGGCGGCGCTTCGGCCCGAAAGTCCTCCTATTATTTTTTTCTAGGTCAAAATGACTTATATACCAGAAGATGGGCACCGGAGGTGGGCTGGGCTGAGCACAACCCACCAGGGCGCGCCTGGGGGCCCAGGCACGCCCTGGTGTCTTGTGCTCACCAGGTGGCCCCCCTCCGGTAGTTATTTATTCTAGTATTTCTTATTTATTCCATAAAAATTCCTCGTGAAGTTTCAGCTCATTTGGAGTTGTGCACGATAGGTAGCCTGACGTAGCTTTTTTACGTCTAGATTTCCAACTGCTGGAATTCTCCCTCTTTGTGTGTACCTTGCAAATAATGAGAGAAAATGCATTATAATTACTCCAAAAAGCATTATCATGCATAAAAACATTATAAATAACAGTAGGTAAACATGATGCAGAATGGAAGTATCAACTCCCCCAAGCTTAGACCTCGCTTGTCCTCAAGCGAAACCGAAATCGAAAAACATGTCCAGATGCTTAGAGTGAGAGAGTTGTTGATTATTATAACAGCAACAAACTTTAACATAAAACTTTTATCATAGAACTTTTATCATAGACTTCTCATGAATAAGTAGAAATTCATCACAACATTGAAGTATAAAGCATAAACTCTATTGGAAACCAACAAACTATGTTCTCAGTCAACTTTGCAACTATAATTCATCATCTTTTCAGGAAGGGTCACGTATCGGAGCCTTTAGGTAAGTCCCCATACTCAACAATCATATAGTCCTCTATGATTGCTAATACTCACCGCATACACATGAGCAAAACGTTTCAACCAGACACAAGGAAAGATAGGGGCTTATAGTTCCACCTCCCAACGTATTCACCTCAAGGGTGATGTCAACAATAATAACTCATGCTACCCCTATCCAACTAGATATATGTTCCTAGATCTTTCCTCACCACATGATGCTTGCCAAAAGAGAAAAATAAAAAGTAATAGAAAGAAAAGTTTGAATCCTGCATAAAAGTAAATACATAAAAGTAAAAGATAGGCCCTTCGCAGAGGGAAGCAGAGGTTGCCATGCGCTTTTGGTTTGTATGCTCAATCCCTTAGTGCAAAAGAACGTCATGTTATATTGCCCCTTGTGATAGCGACCTTTATTATGCAGTCTGTCGCTTTTATTCTTCACCATCACAAGTTCATACAACGCTCAATTTTCTCTTACTCTAAATGATCTAACACTTTTAGAAGCAATTTTTATTGCCATATTGCACCGATGACAACTTACTTGAAGGATCTTACTCAATCCTTAGGTAGGTATGGCGGACTCTTGAAAATAAGATTTGAGTTTAAGAGTTTTTGGACGCACAAGTAGTATCACTACTTAGTGCGGAATTTTTGTCTAGCAAAGATGGGGGACAAGCACCACATGTTGAAGGATCTATGACAATATAACTTCTATGTGAATATGAACAAACATAAATCATTAAGTTGTCTTACTTGTCCCTCAGCAATTTTGGCATATAATATTTTGATGGGGGCTAACAATCAAAAAAGATTTCTAGGATAGTGTATTTGCATGTGAATCTTCTCTTCCCTTATTAATTCTTTCATGAACTGCATCATTGACCAATGCTATGTTTGTCAATCTCCAATAAAATTTTCTACTTATACTTTTCCTTATGTGGTGTCATTACTTACCATAAGATTAGCATATGATCTTTTTCATTTATTTCCTTTCTTTTTATTGAACATGAAAGTAAAGAAAGCAAAACTCAAACTAAACTTTATTATATATCTCACACACGATTACAAAGATAGATCACTAAGAAAACTCTCGAAAAGAAAGGATCGAACTAAACTTTTATTCATCTAAAGCGAAAGATAACTATGGATCGAACTAAGATAAGTAAAGGCAAAAGATAGTGGGGGTGATATGATACTGGGGCACCTCCCCCAAGCTTGACGAAAGCCAAGGGGAGTGCCCATACCCGATACTCAATTTCCTTTTGGTGATGAAGAAGGAGGTGGTGGTGATGAAGTGGAGGGTTTGACCTTCTTTTCCTCCAACTTACACTGGAGGATAGAGTTATCTATCCTCAACTCATCATTCTCTGTCTCGAGCTTTGTTATCCTCCTGCATAATGCCTCCATGCTTTCGTTCTTGAAACGAGGAGGGACTGGTTCATATTCATCTTCCTCAACGGTGTACCACATATAGGGATAGGTATCCTTGAATATATTCTTATCTAGAGGCCGATAAGTGCTACCTCCTGAGCACTGCATTGGTTTTCCCTTGAAGAGGAAAGGGTGATGCAGTAAAGTAGCGTAAGTATTTCCCTCAGTTTTTAAGAACCAAGGTATCAATCCAGTAGGAGACCACGCTCAAGTTCCACGCACCTACACAAACAAATAAGAACCTTGCAACCAACGCGATAAAGGAGTTGTCAATCCCTTCACGACCACTTGAAAGAGTGAGATCTCATAGAGATGATAAGATAATATTTTTGGTATTTTTATGATAAAGACTAAAAGTAAATAAAGCAAAATAAATTAAAATAGAAATAGCTTGTTGACGGGAGATTAATATGATGGAGAATAGACCCGGGGGCCATATGTTTCACTAGTGGCTTCTCTCAAGATAACATAAGTATTACGGTGGGTGATTAAATTACTGTCGAGCAATTGATAGAATTCAGCATAGTTATGAGAATATCTAGGTATGATCATGTATATAGGCATCACGTCCATGACAAGTAGACCGACTCTTGCCTGCATCTACTACTATTACTCCACACATCGACTGCTATCCAGCATGCATCTAGAGTATTAAGTTCATAAGAACAGAGTAACGCTTTAAGCAAGAAGACATGATGTAGAGGGATAAACTCATGCAATATGATATAAACCAAATCTTTTTATCCTCGATGGCAACAATACAATACGTGTCGTTTCCCCTACTGTCACTGGGATCGAGCACCACAAGATTGAACCCAAAGCTAAGCACACTACAAAAAAAAGACACATCCGTGACATTTTGGGCCGAACGAATTTTTTTTTCTGCCATACATATGACACTTCTATGACAATAATTGTGACAAAACCCGGTATCATCATATATGTGGTGGACTCCTACTTCTATGTCAAAAAATCATGATAGAAAATGGGCTTTTCGTCCTGGGCGGGCCGGAGACGCAGCTGCATGACATTCTTTGGGCCGTCCATGACGGAAAAAACCGTGGTAGAAGCGAGGGCGAGGAAAATTTCGGCGAGTTCCCGGTTAGGGTGGGATGTCGGGGACCGAGCGATGCGCTGCTTTCTCTCATACGCACGCTGCAGCGTGTGCGGCGTTAGCTCTAATCGAACCAGAGCGAGGCGTTGGGCTCTAATTGAACCCGGCGATTGCACCGCAGCTATGCGTTCTCGAACCCGGCGATTGATTGATGGCTGTTAACTAAACCCGATCGAGCGATTCCTCGCTCTCGCCGCTAATCAAGCCGATCGATGCTGCCTCGATGAACAGTGGCGCGCGGGGGGGGGTGGATGAACAAGTGAGCGGTGGCGTTGCCTCTGGATGAACAGGACCCGTGGTGTGGAGGGCTGGATGAACGAGAGATGGTGGAGGGTGGTTCAACAATGAGCCGTGGAGTAGCGCGGTGGAGGCTGGATGAACAGGAGCCCGTGGAGGCTGGAGGAGGTCGACGGTGGAGATGAACAGTATCCTGTGGAGTCCCGTTTTGCGGTACGCCACACCCCTCCCGATGAACAGGACCCCCATTTCGACCGTAGGAGGTCCATTTCGTTCGTTTTGCGGTACGCCACACCCCTCCCGATCAACAGACCCGTGTTTCGACCGTAGGAGGTCCGTTTCGTCCATTTTGCGGTACGCCACACCCCTCCCGATCAAAAGGACCCCCGTTTCGACCGTAGGAGGTCTGTTTCGTCCGTTTTGCGGTACGCCACACCCCTCCCGATCAACAGGACCCCCGTTTCGACCGTAGGAGGTCCGTTTCCTCCGTTTTGCGGCACGGCAGACCCCTCCCGATCAACAGGATCCCGTTTCGAATGTAGGAGGTTTGTTTCCTCCGTTGTGCTGTACGCCAGGCCTTGTTTCCATCGCCTATTCCGTCCAAGCCCTCCCGATGAACACGACCACGCATTCCGTTCCGACCCAGCCGGTTGGCTCCCACGTGTTCCGTTGCCTCCCGATGAACACGACGCATTTCGTTGCCTCCCGATGAACACGACGCATTCCGTTGCCTCCCCATGAACACGACGCATTCCATTGCCTCCCCATGAACACGACGCATTCCATTGCCTCCCCATGAACACGACGATGATGCTGTTTCTCCATTCCGACCCAGCCATGTACACGAGCCCTGGCCGTACGTACGCGTGAGTAGGCGTTCGAGACCCTGCCCGTATGTACACATAAGTGGCCGTATTTTCTTTCTTGCACCCTGGCCGTTGTACGTACGTGTACATGCTACGTGTGCGCCTCTACTATGACACGTGCGCGCTTCTACATCCACCAGTATATATGTACGTACACGTTCGCGACCAGAATGACAACGCTACGTACGCTTCGACCAGGTGGGTCCCGACTGTCAGGCACTTCCTTGCCTGCGAAGATGTAGCTGGTGGGTCCCAGCAGTCAGGGGCAAACGTTTTTTTCACAAAATACGGTGGCCCGTCCGGTGGGTCCCTGCTGTCAGGTGGAGGAATAACTATTTTGCACGTAATAAGGAGGCACTTCCTTGCTGCGGCCGTGGACCCAGCTGTCAGCCTCTCCACGTACAGTCCACGTCCGATGGAAGCCGTTCCTTGACCACATTGACAATTCCGCGCCGAGAGCACTAGGGCGGTGGACGACGGCGAGGCCTAGGAAGGGGACGACGCGGAGCCGGGGAAGACGCGGCAGTTGATTCCCACGCGTAGAGGAGTACGAGGGTTCACTGGTTCTCTGCGGTGTGAGGCTGCCGTCGCCGCAGAATAACAGGGGGTGTGGGTGAGTAGAGGGATGGCCTGGCCAGCGGTGGGAGTAGTAGGGGGCGGTGAGGCCTCTGCCGCATCGCAGCCGGCCACGGGAGGCAGGAGCACGAGGCATGACCGACGCTGGTTTGGGCGGCTGGAACAAGAAGACCAGAGGTTGAAGAAGCACTACGGCTGTTGGATGGACATCATACGGTCACTGGAGCTAGAATCGTGCATATTGACTAAGTTGACAAAGCCCTCCATCCCCGTCAACTTAGTAGGCCCACAAGTCAGGCTGCCACTATACTGGGTCCCACCTAACAGGGGGAGTATTCATTTTTTTGTGCATAATAAGGAGGCACTTCCTTGCGTGGTAAGATATAGCTGGTGGGTCCGAGCTGTCAGCGGCGGTAACATTTTTTTCACGAAATACAGAGGCCCTTTCGGTGGGTCCCTGATGTCAGGTGGAGGAATCATTATTTTGCGTGTAATAAGGAGGCATTTCCTTGTGTGCGGCCGTGGACCCAGCTGTCGGCCTCTCCACGTACAGTCCACTTAAGATGCATGTCGGTCGTTGACCACGTTGACCAGGCCGCGCCGAGAGCACCAGGGCGGTGGACGATAGCGAGGCCTAGGAAGGGAATGACACGGAGGCAGGGAAGACTCGACATTTGTTTCCCACGCGGAGGGGAGTATGACTGTCGAGGTTTTATCGTCTGTCTGCCGTCACGGAGAATAACAGCAGGTGTGGGTGAGTAGAGGGATGGCTATGCCAGCGATGGGAGTACGGTGGGGCGGTGAGGCCTGCGCGGCAGCAGAGCCGGCCACGGGGAGGAGGGAGCAGGCAGTCCTACCGACGCTTGTTTGAGCGGCTGGAGCAGGAAGAGCAGAGATTGAAGACGCACGACGGCCGTTAGATGGCCATCCAACAGTCACTGCTTGTGCGTCAACCTTTTTTTAGGAAAGCCTCAAATCTGTGGAAAACAGCATACAGCCCATCTGTCATTATTTCTAATAATTTACAGCCCATTTGCTAATTATTAAGGTTTTTTTTGGAGCCCATATTCTTTTTGTTAGTATTACAGCCCATATTGTGGCCACGGTTAAAAAATTATACGAAATTTTGCATATTTCGGTGCGGTCCGAACTGTTTTTAATCCTGAAATTTCGACTCACATTCAAACTGATTTTAAAAATAAATATATATCAATATAAAATCCGACAAATTCTCCATGCATAAAAATTAATGCAATTTAAAATCTCGAAATGAAAAAAAAGATATTTGAAACTAATTGCCGGTTTGATGTGTTTTAAAAATGTACATCCCATTTCTCATTACTGATGGGCCATTTTCTCGACTAGCCGAATGAAAGCTCTCCTCGTCTTGAAAGATTTGCAGCCCAACAGGCCTGACAAAGCAACTTACTTGGCAAATCACCAAAAAACTGGGCTGTGGCCATGGACCCAGCTGTCAGCCTCTCCACGTACAGTACTCTTCCAATGGAATGCCGTTGACCACGTTGACCACGCCGCGCCGAGAGCACCAAGGCGGTGGACGACGGTGAAGCCTAGGAAGGGGATGACGTGGAGCTGGGGAAGACGTGTCAGTGGATGCTCACGCGGAGAGGAGTACAAGGGTTCACTGGTTCGGCTGCGGTTTGAGGCTGCCGTCGCCGCAGGTCCTGGCTAGCGGTGGGAGTAGTAGGGGGCGATGAGGCCTCAACGGCAGCACAGCCGGCCACTGGAGGCAGGAGCAGGCGGTCTCCCCAACGCTGGTTTGGGAGACTGGTGCAAGAAGAGCAGCGATTGAAGAAGCAACAGGACCGTTCGATTCAAATCCAACGGTTACTGCTGCTAGAATCGTTTGTTGACTAAGTTGACAAGTCCTGCGTACGCGTCAACTTAGTAGGCCCACAGGTCAGCCTCCCAACCGGTGCGCCCCAGATGTCAGTGGGAGGAATCATTTTTTTTCACGTAATAAGGAGGCAGTTGATTGCGTGCGGCCAGGCCAGCGGAGGGAGTAGGGTGGGCCGGGGAAGCCTGCGCGGCATCACAGCGGGCCACAAAAGGAGGGAGCAGGCAGTCCCACCAGCGCTAGTTTAGGCGGCTGGAGCAGGAAGATCAGAGATTGAAGAAGCACGTCGGCCGTTGGATGGACATCCAACAGTCACTGCTGCTAGAATCGTGTATTCACCGACAAAGCCTTGCGTAAACAAGTCAGCCTCGAAATCTGTGGCGTGTACAGCCCATTTGCTATTATTTTTATAATTTTTACTCATTTTCTAATTCATATGGAATTTATTGCAGCCCGTTTTCCATTTTTTGAATTGTTGTTTATTTTCTGGTCAGGGTCAAAAAATTAACTAAATATGTGGGAAATTTTGAAAATTCGCAAATTTTTGCTGGGGAACAAAATATTCTTAATCCAAAAATTAATAGCCATACTAAAACAAATTTAAAAATAAATTAGTACTATGTCATGTTAAATCCAATGAAATACGTATAAGATATCAGTGAAGAACAAAAACAAAAAAAGAAACTTATATCCCATTTGCTATAAATTTTTTTAAATTTTCAACCCCTTTTGATATTACTTTTAACAGATATTGACCATACTCTTAAGCCAGGCCAGAATGCATCCCTCCTCGTCTTGAAATATTTGCAGCCCAGTAATTCGGAGAAAACAAATAGGCCTAGCTTGGGTATTCTTCAAAAAGAAATACTGGGATACCTATTTTCCCAAAGAACTGGTGCATGAGCATTTAGCTTTATTTATTTATTTATTTACTTATTTATGTTTAGGGGACCATGAGCATGTACCTGGGCCGGATTCATGTGAGAGCCTCCCTTCCAGTTAATTATGGGCTTCTCTATTGGGCCTTCATCAGTGGGCTGCATGTTATCAACAAGTGGAAAATATGTTCCGTCATTTAAAAATAGTATGCGCTACGTGCACGTGCAGGGCACTAAAGGATCAAACCATACAATGACTTCCAAAACATTGTGATTGTCGTTCTAACAACACATTTATTCAACCAATGACGAAATATACTACTGATTGTACATTGAAAACAGCAGCAGCAGAACCAGGGCTGGGGTGCAATGTAGCGAAGCAGGCCGTAAGAGTGAAGACACAGCTCTCTCTTCCAAACCAAACATCAGCCATCATTACAAAAGGGCTACCAAAAAGAACAAGTGTATGCATCAAACTAAATAAAGATCCTACTACACCGAGTGTACGCATCTAACTAAGCTGCTCGGTTTAGACGTTACTATTTATTAAGCTGGAGATTGGTGACGGCTTGAACTAGATGGGTGCTGACGGGGAAACTCCACCAAGAGGTCAAGTCCGATACTTGCGACCCTCTCTCCTACTTTGGGCTATAGAGCGTGGCGGCACATATCAGGGTATGGTGCATGCAGAGACGCATGGTACGCTGTGTACATATAGTATTTCCTGATGAACGAAACCGCACTGCCATCATGATCCTTGCCGTCGGTTATCTCCTGGTTAATTGGATAATTCAGTCCGACAAACAGAGAGCGTGTACCAAGGCTACTTACCAGCCTCCAGTCAAAAATTCCTGAAGGCCCAGAGAAGCTGGGATCCTGCTCAAAGACCTTGCAAAGGATCGTGATTGTATTCATGAAACAACACGTCCGCACGTCTGACGATCATCAACCTTTCGTCGTCCGCCCGATCGAGCCAGGAACCACCTGCAACTGCCATGCCGCTTTTCTTTGAAAGGTTTTGGGATTAGAAAGGATAGGGACACCAGGTGGCCTACAACATCATATCAAGTTGGAGTCAAATAAAAAAGGGCTCTTGATTTAGTCAATCTTAAGAACAACATGTTATGAGCATGAGTATTTTTTTAGCAAATGTTGACACTAATATAAGCAAGCCATCATGATATCATAGGAAAGTAACATACTGCTGTAGCAGCCATTTGTAGCGATGACTGGAGTAGGCCAGCAATACGTCCAGCCATAGAAGGAGTCGACAGCGTGAATGAAGCCCTTGTGTTCAATGGAATCAGAGAACCATGGAGGATGTATGATCCTACGATGGATGTGCAGATTTGTCCACTTACTGTAGTGACCTGTCAGATAGGCGAGACCGCGGTTGAAGAACGCAATTAGCCTGAAGTCTTTATAATTCGTAGATCTTGTGGGCACTTGGCAGATTACAACCTTGAGCAAATCAAACTAGGTATCATGTTGGCTACTGTAAGATTCCGAGTATTCTGGGCCGCGGTGCCAAAGCAGTGCAATGTTAATCGAAGGAAGGGGGATCAATCGCCGGGTGTAGACCTCCACGAGCATCCAGCTGTCGTGACCGTCGACGAGCTCCATCCAAGACGTGTTCATGTCGACCCAGTACATATCGTTAATGTAGTTGAGGCTGACGGGGATCGGATCGCAATCAAGGGGGTTGATGCTCGCCACCCTACGATCATTATGCTGCATGACACACCGTTTTTGAAGATCAGGCGGCATCACCAAGCAAGGAGCTGGCTTAAAAAGCTCCGGCCTGAGGGCTTTGAGTAAACGGTACAGCCCCGACGAGCACACGGCGAGCGGCATGGTACTGAGATTGTCCACATGCCAAACAATGAGCTTGATTACCTCTGTGGGGAGCGAATTCCAGCCACTCTTTTGGCGGACGCTGCTCGGTTCTGCCATTGTTAGTGCTTGGGTTTCGGACGAGGGAGGGGGGGAGGCGCCTTAATGGGGATGGAAGAGCGGACAAAGATGGAGAAGCGAATATGTGCTGCGGGAAGTGGACACGTGATGATGACTACAGCACGCCGCTTGACTTACGAGACACATACCAGCAGCGTAGGGTCATATCGAAGTCAGACAACTTGATTGAGTGATCACAGTACTGGTACTCCCTACAGTACCTACTATTATGCACTAACTTGCTTGAGTAGAGTAGTAGTGGAGTAGGACTCTGCTCTACTACTAGCACCGGAGGAGTAGTATGTTCTAATATGAAATAGTTACAAACTTCAATGCCCGAGCGTGGAACAACTACGAACCGCCATCGGTGCTAACTCCAATCCTACAAGTCATGGATATGTTTCTTTTTAAATTTCTGTATGAATCTGTAGCCAGCCTGCAAGTCATGTACACTGTACTGACAGTGGAACCCACAGAGTACTTAGAATACAAGATTAAGGACGCAATTAACTTTTTATAGAGGAAGAATCATACACGCAATTAACTCAAATGGATTGGACGTGACTCTATTATTCTCCAACGGCAACCGGCAAATTTCCTCCCGCGGGCCGGAGTAGGTTTCTCGGTTTGCATGCGGGTTTAACGGAGGGGTTTGATGGAGGCGAGGAGGCGTGTGGGCGTGCAGTGGATGGCGCAGTACTATTTGATTTGACAAAAACAACTAGTATATTATAAAAAAACAAAGAAGAGTAGTAGAGATACAGATAAGAATAGAGACTAGGGAGAAGCACCATCTACTGCTTCGTGCGCTACTCCTGCGCTCCATTCGGTGGCATAACGCCCCTACAGCCACTCCCTCCTGCGCCCATTCGGTGGTATCTGTTGAAATTTGGGGAGCGCACTCTCGCGGCTGCTAGCAGCGACGACTTCACCGACAACGACTTCTTCCCCGACCTCGGTAACCTCTTCCTCCACGACATTGGCGACAACCTCAACGCCAATGGTGCTGCTCTCGTTGCACCGTATGTGTTTCTGTCCTTCCTGTTCGAAATTGTGGTAGAATTCATGTTTCTACTCTGTATCCTACTACTATGCTAGTCCACATGATTAGTTTCATCTCTGCTATAGCCGTCATGATTTATTTTGTGCTTATTCAGATTAAATCTCGTAGTAACTTGCTCATATATTCAACTGGCGCCATGTCCCCTACAGCCACTCCCGTTTCATGGACGGCCTGGTCGATGCCTCCAAGGAGCCCTTCGTCCACTGCTATGAGTGTCTGATGCCGTTTTGTGGCTCGCCGGCGGACATGGTGCATCACCTCACGGATGCGTGCAGCGGTCAATGCTGGCCCTTGGCGGAGAACATCAAGTACGAGATGTGCTACCCGTTCACCATGCCGGAGTCGCTGGAGGATCACCGCCGCCTGCTAGTCTCGGAGGAGGACGACAGCGTCTTCCTCTTGATCGTGGGCACCGACGAGGCCCGCAGCGCGAGCCGCCGCCCATCTTCGTAATGTGCGTCGGGGCGATGTCGCGACGCCGACATCGACACGAGGCCGATGTACGGGTGCGTGGTCAGTGTTACTACCCCTCCACATCGTGTGGGCGGCGACACCGGCCTCATCGAACAAACTTGGACTCTGGGGAGCTGGGACTATCCCGCTAGTGTGGACTTGGAAAACCCAAGGCATCCTATACCCGCCGACGCGGTGCACGGGGACTCCAAGGAGGTTCACCTGGACATACGCATTATCAAGTTAAATGTTGATCATTAGTCTTCGCTCAATGTAATCCGCTGTCTAAGCATGTGGAGACTTCCATGCAGGATCTTGCTCTATTGGAGTATCGCACATGAATAAAAGTGTATCCGTTTATGGTTTAGTCTAGAATCTTCCATGCACTACAAAAAATACACATCCGTGACATTTTGGGCCAAACGAAAAAAAATTCTGTCATACATATGACACTTCTATGACGATAATTGTGACAAAACCCGGTATCATCATAGATGTGGGGGGCTCCTACTTCTATGACAGAAAATGGGCTTTTCATCCTGGGCGGGCCGGAGATGCAGCTGCATGACATTTTTGGGCCGTCCATGACGGGAAAAACCGTGGTAGAAGCGAGGGGGAGGAAAATTTTGGGAAGTTGCTGGTTACGGTGGGAGGTCGGGGGCCGAGCGATGCGTGTTTCTCTCATACGTACGCGTGTGTGTGCGAGGCGTCGCTTAATCAACCCGAAGCGAGGCGTTGGGCTCTAATCGAACCCGGCGATTGCAATCAAGGCTACGCGTACATCGAACCCGAGCGATCGATCGATGGCTGTTAATCAAGCTGATCGAGCGATTCTTCGCCATCGCCGCTAATCAAGCCGATCGATTGGATGAACTGTGAGCGTTACGGGGTTTGGATGAATAAAGGGCGGTGGCGTTGCCTCCGGATGAACAGGAACCCGTGGTGTGGAGGGATGGATGAACGATGACGGTGGAGAGGTGGCCGTGGAGGGTGGTTGAACAGACCCGTGGTGTGGAGGGCTGGATGAACAGTAGACGGTGGAGGGGTGCCCGTGTAGGGGTGGTTGAACAAGAGCTGGTGGAGTAGCGCGCGGTGGAGGCTGGATGAACAGCAGCCCGTGGAGGCTGGAGGAGGTCGACGGTAGCCCGTGGAGGCTGGAGGACGTCGATGGTGGAGATGAACAGTATCCCGTGGAGTCCCGTTTTGCGGTACGCCACACCCCTCCCAATGAACAGGACCCCCGTTTCGACCGTAGTGCTCCAACACAAGTCCGTTTCATCCGCTTCGCGATCGCCACACCCTCCCGATCAACAGACCCCGTTTGACCGTAGGAGGTCCGTTTAAATCCGCTTTTGCGATCGCCACACCCTCCCGATCAACAGGACCCCTGTTTAGACCGTAGGAGGTCCGTTTCCTCCGTTTTGCGGTACACCAGACCCCTCCCGATGAACAGGATCCCGTTTTGAACGTGGCCGGTCGAACACAAGGCCGTTTCCTCCGTTGTGCGGTACGCCAGGCCTCATTTCCATCGCCTGTTCCATCCAAGCCCTCCCGATGAACACGGCCATGCATTCCGTTCCAACCCAGCCGGTTGGCTCCCACGCGTTCCGTTGCCTCCCGATGAACACGACGCATTCCGTTGCCTCCCCATGAACACGACGCATTCCGTTGCCTCCCCATGAACACGACGACGACGTTGTTTCTCCGTTCCGACCCAGCCATGTACGTATGCGCGAGTAGGCGTTCGAGACCCTGCCCGTATGTACGTACGTGGCCGTATTTTCTTTCTTGCACCCTCGCCGTTGTACGTACGTGTACATGCTACGTGCGCGCCTCTACTACGACACGTGCGCGCCTCTTTATCCACCAGTATATATATACGTACACATTCGCGACCAGAATGACAATGCTACATACGCTTCGACCAGGTGGGTCCCGACTGTCAGGCACTTCCTTGCCTGCGAAGATGTAGCTGGTGGGTCCCAGCAGTCAGGGGGGCGAATCGTTTTGTTTTTGCCCGGACGCACTTCCTTGCGTGCGAAGATGTAGCTGGTGGGTCCCAGCAGTCAGGGGGGGCGAATCGTTTTGTTTTTTTTTTTTGCCCGGACGGACTTCCTTGCGTGCGAAGGTGTAGCTGGCGGGTCCCAGCAGTCAGGGGGGAAACGTTTTTTTCGCGAAATATGGTGGACCGTCCGATGGGTCCCCGCTGTCAGGTGGAGGAATAATTATTTTGCAGGTAATAAGGAGGCACTTCCTTGCTGCGACCGTGGACCCAGCTGTCAGCCTCTCCACGTACAGTCCACATCCGATGGAACCCGTTCCTTGACCACGTTGACCACACCGCGCCGAGTGCACCAGGGTGGTGGACGACGGCAGGCCTAGGAAGGGGACGACGCGGAGCCGGGGAAGACGCGGCAGTGGATGCCCACGCGTAGAGGAGTACAAGGGTTCACTGGTTCGCTACGGTGTGAGGTTGTCCTCGCCGCAGAATAACAGGGGGTGTGGGTGAGTAGAGGGATGGCCTGGCCAGCGGTGGGAGTAGTAGGGGGCGGTGAGGCCTCCGCCGCATCGCAGCCGGCCACCGGAGGCAAGAGCACGAGGCACGACCGGCGCTGGTTTGGGCGGCTGGAACAAGAAGACCAGAGGTTGAAGAAGCACTACGGCCGTTGGATGGACATCGTACGGTCACTGGAGCTAGAATCGTGCATATTGACTAAGTTGACAAAGCCCTCTGTCCCCGTCAACTTAGTAGGCCCACAGGTCAGCCTGCCACTATACTGGGTCCCAGCTAACAGGGGGAGTATTCATTTTTTTGTGCGTAATAAGAAGGCACTTCCTTGCGTGCGAAGATATAGCTGATGGGTCCGAGATGTCAGCGGCGGTAATGTTTTTTTCGCGAAATACAGCGGCCCTTTTGATGGGTCCCTGATGTCAGCTGGAGAAACCATTATTTTGCGCGTAATAAGGAGGCATTTCCTTGCGTGCGGCCGTGGACCCAGCTGTCGGCCTCTCCACGTCTGATCCGCCGGAGATGCATGTCGGCCGCTTACCACGTTGACCAGGCCGCGCCGAGAGCACCAGTGCGGTGGACGACGGCGAGACCTAGGAAGGAACGACACGGAGGCAGGGAAGACTCGCGCTTGTTTCCCACGCGAGGGGAGTACGACCGCTGAGGGTTTACTGGTTCGTCTGACGTCGCCGGAGAATAACAGCAGGTGTGAGTGAGTAGAGGGATGGCTAGGCCAGCGATGGGAGTACGGTGGGGTGGTGAGGCTCAAGGCAGCAAGCACAGCACGGCCATGGGAGGAGGGAGCAAGCAGTCCCACCGGCGCTTGTTTGAGCGGCTGGAGCAAGAAGAGCAGAGATTGAAGAAGCACGACGGCCGTTGGATGGACATCCAACAGCCACTTCTTGTGCGTCAAGCTTTTTTTTAGGAAAGCCTCAGATCTGTGGAAAACAGCATACAACCCATCTGCCATTATTTCTAATAATTTAGAGCCCATTTGCTAATTCTTAAGCTTTTTTTTGGAGCCCATATTCTTTTTGTTAGCATTACAGCCCATACTATGGCCACGGTTAAAACATTATACGAAATTTTGCATATTTCGGTGCGGTCCGAACTGTTTTTAATCCCGAAATTTCGACTCACATTCAAACTGATTTTAAAAATAAATGTATAACAATATAAAATCCAACAAATTCTCCATGCATAAAAATTAATGTAATTTAAAATCTCGAAATGAAAAAAAAGATATTTGAAACTAATTGCCGGTTTGATGTGTTTTAAAAATGTACAGCCCATTTCTCATTACTGATGGGCCATTTTCTCGGCCAGCCGAATGAAAGCTCTCCTCGTCTTGAAAGATTTGCAGCCCAACAGGCCTGACAAAGCGACTTACTAGGCAAATCACAAAACAACTGGGCTGTGGCCGTGGACCCAGCTGTCAGCCTCTCCTCGTACAGTACTCTTCCGATGGAATGTCGTTGACCACAATGACCACGCCGCGCCGAGAGCACCAAGGCGGTGGACGTCGGCGAGGCCTAGGAAGAGGACGACACAGAGCCGGGGAAGACGCGACAGTGGATGCCCACACGTAGAGGAGTACGAGGGTTCACTGGTTCGGCTGCGGTGTGAGGCTGCCGTCGCCGCAGGGCCTGGCTAGCGGTGGGAGTAGTAGGGGGCGATGAGGGCTCAACGGCAGCACATCCGGCCACTGGAGGCAGGAGCAGGCGGTCTCCCAGGCGCTGGTTTGGGTGGTTGGTGCAAGAAGAGCAGCGATTGAAGAAGCAGCAGGACCGTTCGATTCAAATCCAACGATTCTCTGCTAGAATCGCTTGTTGACTAAGTTGACAAGCCTCGCGACGCGTCAACGCATAAGGCCCATGGTCAGCCTCCCAACCGGTCGCCCAGATGTCGATGGGAGGAATCTTTTTTCGCGTAATAAGGAGGCAGTTGATTGCGTGCGGCCAGCAAGCGGAGGGAGTAGGGTGGGCGGGAAGCTGCGCGGTATCACAAAGAGCCACAAGAGGAGGGAGCAGCAGTCCCACGGCGCTAGTTTAGGCGGCCGAGCAGGAAGATCGAGATTGAAGAAGACGTCGGCCGTTGGATGGACATCCAACGATCCTCGCTGCTAGAATCGTGTGTTCACCGACAAAGCCTTGCGTAAACAAGTCAGCCTCGAAATCTGTGGCGTGTACAGCCCATTTGCTATTATTTTATATTTTTACTCATTTTCTAATTCATATGGAATTTATTGCAGCCCGCTTTTCCATTTTTAGAATTGCCGCCATTTTTGGTCAAGCACTGTGGTCAAAAAATTAACTAAATATGTGGTAAATTTTGAATCGCAAATTTTTGCTGGGGAACAAAACATTCTTAATCCAAAAATTAATAGCCATACTAAAACAAATTTAAAAATAAATTAGTACTATGTCATGTTAAATCCAATGAAATACGTATAAGATATCAGTGAAGAACAAAATTAAAAAAAAACTAATATCCCATTTGCTATAAATTTTATGGAATTTTCAACCCCTTTTGATATTACTTTTAACAGACATTGACCATACTCTTTGGCCAGGACGGAATGCATCCCTCGTCTTGAAAGATTTGCAGCCCCGTAATTCGGAGAAAACAAATAGGCCTAGCTTGGGTATTCTTCAAAAAGAAATACTGGGCTACATATTTTCCCAAAGAATTGGTGCCTGAGCATTTAGCTTTATTTATTTATTTACTTATTTATGTTTAGGGGACCATGAGCATGTACCTGGGCCGGATTCATGTGAGAGCCTCCCTTCCAGTTAATTATGGGCTTCTCTATTGGGCCTTCATCAGTGGGCTGCATGTTATCAACAAGTGGAAAATGTGTTCCGTATGAAAAATAGTATGAGCAACGTATGGTACGGGGCACTAAAGGATCGAACCGTGCAACGACTTCCAAAACAACACATTTATTCAAACAACAGACGAAATATACTACTGATTGTACATTGAAAACAGCAGCAGCAACAACCAGGGCTGGGGGTGCAACAGAAGTAGTAAGCAGGCCAGAAGAGTGAAGACGCGGCTCTCTCTTCCAAACCAAACATCAGCCATCATACAAAAGGGCTACCAAAAAAGAACAAGTGTATGCATCAAACTAAATAAAGATCCTACTGCACCAAGTGCACGCATCTAACTAACTGGCTCAGTTAGACGTTACTATTTATTAAGCTGTGGAGATTGGCGGACGGCTTGAACCAGATGGGTGCCTGACGAGGGAAACTCCAGCCAGCAGGTCGAAGTCTGATACTTGCGATCCTCTCTCCTACTTTGGTGTAACACCCCGGAAGTAACTTTCCATATTTGTAACTCCAACTCTTGCCATTTTCGGCATTGTGATATGATATTACCTCCGTGGTTGGGTTTTTCTTCATTTTGCATTTTGTCCATGTCATGCATTTTATATCATGTCATCATGTGCATCGCATTTGCATACGTGTTCGTCTCATAATTCAGAGCATTTTTCCCGTTGTCCGTTTTGCAATCCGGCACTCCTATTTTTCCCTTTTACGTTTTTCCGTGTGCGGGTACTAAACCTTCTCGGAATGGACCGAGGTTTGTCAAGTGGCCTTGGTATACCACCCGTAGACCACCGGTCAAGTTTCGGGTCATTTGGAGCTCGTTTGGTACTCCAACGGTTAACCGCACTCTCGCAAAGGCCTCTTTTAAGTTGCAGCCCAACACCCCTTCAAAATAGTCCAATAACCCATCTAAGTCACTTCCATGCTCTCCGTCGTTCGATCACGATCGTGTGGTAAAACTACACCTCATTTGGACTCTCCTAGCTCCCTCTATGCCTATTTAAGCAAACCCCATTCCAATCTCGGTCTAACCTAGCCTTCCCCTACCTCGCCGGGACGAACGTCCGCGCCGCCCGACATCGTCCGCCCCACCAGCGCCGCCGCCCTCGACCAATCAGGGCGCGCCACCTGTCCCGCCGCCGCCACAGGCCATGCGCCATGAGGCCCACGGGCCAGGCCCTCCCCGGCCGCACTGGCGACCCGCCCTCCCTCCCGCGCCGCTCGCCGCCGCCGCCGCCTCCGCCGATCTCGCCGCCGGCCGCCGCCAGCGCCGTCACCGCCTCCCGCCCGCCGCGCCACGCGCCACGGATTCCGCCATCGCGGCCACCGCCGCGCCGCCCCCATCTCCGGGTCGCGGGCCACCGCCTCCCTTCCCTCGCTGCCGACCCCGGCCTCTCCCTCCTCCTCCTCGCCGGGCGAGCTCCGGCGCCGCCGCCGCCGTCGTCGCCCCGATCTGGATCGGGCCGGATCGAGGGTTGACTTTCTCTTCTTCCCCCTCTCAAATTCTTCTAAGTTTTAACCCTGTGATTATTTCGTGGCATTTTCAACGCATCGTAACTTTGCATCTGTAGCTCCATTTTGCGCGTATAATATATCAAAATGTTCGCCTCGAAGAGTAGATCATTTCATCTCATTGCATCATTTTCATTTGAGCTAATCTTGATGCCCGAAATGCTGTTGGAAGAGGGCTGTGTGATGTTAGTTTCTGTTTCTTAACAGAACATGCACTTTTGTTATTTTTGCTATGATTGACGTGTGCACCCTATGATTTTGAGTCCTACATGTGTTTTGTAATATGCCATGCCATCTCTCCAGGGGTGTATGCCATGTATTTTTGTGATCTATGTGGTGACTAGCACAAGCATGCAAAGTAGGTGTTCTGATGTTGCTGTTTTCAGCCCTGTTTAGCTGATATTTTGATGCCATGTTAACTTGATGCTACCGAGAGATCCATGCATATTTTGAGATACTTCAGTAAGGATGTTTTGTTAAACATGTCTTGCTCTATCCATCCATGCCTTGGTTTGCAATTATGGAGTGCCATAGCTTGAGTCAATCAAGCTCTACTTTTGCTATCAAATGTTTCCTGGCAGATTGTTTACATGTTATTCAATTTTGCCTAGGTTGTTGTGGTTGATCCATGTATGCTATGTTATTGTTCTTTCCATGTATGTCTTCTATGCCATGTCTTATTGAAGTATGTATGCTTAGTTTATCATATAAGGCTCTGTAGTGAGTGCATTGAGCTTGTAAACATGCCTACTTGTTATCAGTTTTTGACATGCCATGTTGCTGAATCTGTTAACGAAACTTGCGATATTGACATGGGTGTTACTATATTTTCTGATCCTTTTTGGCTTATGGTCATTAAGGGACTTTTGTTCTATGCTTTGATTAGATTCATGCCATGCCTTGTTTTGCTATTATAAGTTCCTGTAGCATGATGTTTTATTGCTCTAAACATTGCTACCTGATGTTGTTTTTGCCATGTCCAGCCTGATATTTTGTGCACTTTTGCCATGCTTGTTTGAACCTGTTATGATGTGAACTAGCCGTAGCTCAGTGTTCATCTTTTGTCAAGCATCTTGTGTAGATCACTGCCATATACTTTATTGGTACGTTTGGGTGCAGTAGCTTAATTTCTTGTTGCTTGCTAAGTGGCATCATGCTGTTAATGGCAGATTTGTGCCATTCTTGTTTTGCTTGTCATTTCCAAACCGTGCATCCGATTCCGGTGATCTTTATATCGATTTCAACCGAAATCATCTCATCTTTCCAGTGGCATACTTGGTTTGCCAAGTTGATGCCTGTTTCATCATTTTCCTTCCGGAGCGCGCATACGCATTGCATATCACATCCCGCATATCATGTCATGTTTTGCATCATGTTGCTTGTGCATTGCACCGTGATTTATTGTGGTTCCTTTGTTTGTGTTGTTGCTTTGGGTAGAGTTGGGAGACGAGTACGTGAACGAGGAACCTGTTGAGAACGCTTACGAGGATCAAGCTTTCGACAACTCTGAGAACATTGCAGGCAAGATGACCATACCCTCGAAATCACTTCTATCTTTGCTATGCTAGTTGCTCGCTCTTTTGCTATGCCTATGCTGCGATGCCTACCACTTGCTATATCATGCCACCCATATTGCCATGTCAGGCCCTAACCATCCTTTCCTAGCAAACCGTTGATTGGCTATGTTACCGCTTTGCTCAGCCCTCTTATAGCGTTGCTAGTTGCAGGTGAAGCTGAAGTTTGTTCCTTGTTGGAACATGGAGATGTTGTTCCTTATTGGAACATGTTTACTTGTTGGGGATATCACAATATATATCTGCTATAATTAATGCATCTATATACTTGGTAAAGGGTGGAAGGCTCGGCCTTATGCCTGGTGTTTTGTTCCACTCTTGCCACCCTAGTTTCCGTCATACCGGTGTTATGTTCCTTGATTTTGCGTTCCTTACACGGTTGGGTGATTTATGGGACCCCCTTGACAGTTCGCTTTGAATAAGACTCGTCCAGCAAGGCCCAACTTTGGTTTTACCATTTGCCACCTAAGCCTTTTCCCCCGGGTTTTCGCGAGCCCGAGGGTCATCTTTATTTAACCCCCGGCCAATGCTCCTCGAGCGTTGGTCCAAACTAAACCACTTGCGGTGCCACCACGAGGAAACTTGGGGCATCTTGGTTGCCGTCGTAGTGTTCATCCGGATGTGCCACGAGAACGAGATATGTGCAGCTCCTATCGGGATTTGTCGGCAATCGGGCGGCTTTGCTGGTCTTGTTTTATTGTTTGTCGAAATGTCTTGTAGTCCGGGATTCCGAGATTGATCGGGTCTTCCCGTAGAAGAATATCCTTCGTTGACCGTGAGAGCTTATAATGGGCTAAGTTGGGACACCCTGCAGGTAATATCTTTCAAAGCCGTGCCCATGTTATGAGGCAGATGGGAATTTGTTAATGTCGGTTGTAGAAAACCGAAGTTGACCTTAATTAAAATACACATCAACGTGTGTAACCGTGATGGTCTCTTCTCGTGGAGTCCGGAAGTGAACACGGTGTTGGAGTTATGTCGGCGTAAGTAGTTCAGATCACTTCTTGATCGCTACTAGCTTCACGACCGTGCTTTGCTCCTCTTCTCGCTCTCTTTTGCGAAGTAGCCACCATATATGCTAGTCGCTTGCTGCAGCTCCACCTTACAACTCTGTCCTTCCTATAAGCTTAAATAGTCTTGATCTCGCGGGTGTGAGATTGCTGAGTCCCCGTGACTCACAGATTCTACCAAAACAGTTGCAGTGCCGATGATGCGGTCAGGTGGCGAACCGAGCTCAAGTGGGAGTTCGACGAGGAACGTGGTCGTTACTATGTGTCTTTTCCTGATGATCGGTAGTGGTGCCCGGTTGGGACGATCGGGATCTGTAGCATTTGGGGTATCTTCTTTTATTTTGGTTCCGTAGTCGGACCTTGAGTGTACTCTGAATGATGGATGTTTATTTATGTATTGTGTGAAGTGGCGACTGTAAGCCAACTATGTATCTCTTTCCCTTATGTATTACATGGGTTGTGTGAAGATTACCTCACTTGCGACATTGCTTTCAATGCGGTTATGCCTCTAAGTCGTGCCTCGACACGTGGGAGATATAGCCGCATCGAGGCGTACAAGTTGGTAATCAGAGCCTTCCCCGACTTAGGAGCCCCCCTACTTGATTGTTTGCTGGCGTTGTTGAGTCTAGAATGGAAAATGTTTTGAGTCTTAGGATTATATATATCGGAGAGTAGGATTCTTTTTACTCCCAGTCCTTAAATCGCTCTGTGAGGTCTCCCGACGTAGAGTTTTGACTCTCCTCTCCTCAAATTTCACTAAAAAAATTTTTAGGATCACGCTGGTATCTTGGGATCGTTCGATGGTTTTGTGGCGAGAACATTGTTCTTGGTGCCTCGACATTTAGGGGTTGTGGCGGTGTCCCGGGAGTTGAGCTCCGAGGTGTTGTCGTCACAATTTTATCGTTGCGATTCTGGAATACCCGAGTTTTGCCGACATCGAAATCTCTTTTGTGCAGTTGTTGGTGAGATAACCCGATAACCCAAAGATCTTGGGCGAGCTCGGGAGTATTGCCATGACTTGTATAACGGATGTTTTTCAAGGTCGAGGTACACACGATTTCGAGGATTTCTTGGTTATGTGTTGACGGATGGATACAGCTAGATCTAGGTATTGTTAGTTTGGGTGATATATTTTGTGTCCCTCAGATCCCCAACACCAGATTGCATAACCGAAAGTTTCGGGAGTTTATAGGTGGGATTCAAGTAGCTCCTAGCATTTCTTCCCGCAGATATTTGGTTCGTGATTGGGTAATCCTTACCACTTATTTGTTCCAGCCGTACCTTGTTATTTTTTTCTTCAACCCTTAATCAAGTGGCTTCTCACCGTATGGACTTGTGATGTTAACTTTGGAATTCATTCGTTCATTCTTGTTCGAATGTTTATTGTGAAGACTATATGTTGCAATTTCTATCCGTTGATTCAACTTGACTATTTGTCTATCAAAGGACTAACGGATGTCACCCTCTTGAGATGGCTCCGCCAACGTCGAATCCGGATCATGATGATGGGAATCACCGAACCCTCCACCTCCACCTCCGCCTCCAGAGGCCTGGCAAGCTATCATGGCAGCCACCAATGCCAACGCTCAGATGATTTTGCAGCTCTTGCAAGAACGTACTCAGGGGCAAGGCAATCAAGGAAATCAAGGTCAAGGAAACAACCAGCCGCACTTTGCTACTCTCATTCAGTTCCTCGCTAATCAGCCGAAGTCTTTCAGTTTCTGTGTCGAGGCCACAGACGCTGACGATTGGTTAGTGGACATCTGCAAGCATTTTGAATGTAGCAATGTCGGACACGAGGACTTTGTCAAGTTTGCATCGTTTCAACTCAAGGATCAAGCTGCTGAGTGGTACCAGAATACAAAGATTCGGAGGAGGTCGTGTCATTACAGGATGAGTTCCGCCGAGATTTGAGCTCACCACATTCAAAAGTGTTGTTGAGAGCAAGCGTGAGGAGTTCCGCAATCTCAAGCAAGGCAACATGTCTGTCTATCAATACAATATCCAGTTCGAAACTTCGCTCGCTTTGCTAAGCAAGGCGTCCACGATGAAAAGAGTATGATCTATCAATTCAGAGGTGGTCTGAGAGAAGATCTGCAATTAGCTCTTGTGCTTTTTGAGCCAGAAAAGTATGATGAATTCTACAACATGGCACTGAAGCAAGAAGCTGCCCAGCTCAAATGTGAGGCTTCTAAGAAGAGAATCAGGGATGCAGTTCAGTCTTCTTCTTCCTCTCAAGTGGCAGCTAAGCAGCAGAAGTTCTACCTTCCTCCTCCTCCGTTCCGTCAGCCTTATCAGCAGAAGAACTCAGGTGGCGTGGATCCTCCCACCCCCCCCAACCCAGGCTATCAGAACAAGTCTAATTCTCAAGCTCCAAGGTCAAGTGCTCCTTACCACCGTCCGCTCTCTGAGGTGACTTGCAACAAGTGTCGTGAGAAGGTCACTATGCGAACAAGTGCTTCAACCAAAGGCGCCTTCCGCCTCCTCCTCTGTGAAATCTTCCAGCAATGCAAAGGTCAAGCATAATCCAAAGCATGCCAAGGTCAATATGATGAATGCAGCTCAAGCGGAGGAATCTTCGATGTGATAATGGGTAATCTCTCGATTAATGATATTCTGCAAAAGTCTTATTTGATCTTTGGTGCATCGCTTTCTTTCATTCGAGACCTTTTGTTGCCAAGCATGAGTTTGTGACGGAAAAGATTCCTATTCCGTTGAAGATTGTGTCCCCGGGTAAGCAAATGACATCTAATGTTTGCGTCCCGGATGTTTCTATCAAGATGGGCGATTATAGATTTCTGTCTAAACCAATTGTCCTTGGTGACTCGGATATTGATCTTATTCTTGGAATGGACTAGCTTTATCAGCACAAAGCTCAGCTTGATTGTGCTGCCAGGGAAATTCAATTGACTCACTCTTCTAATGATGTGATCATCTATGCCGCTCGTGATGAAACCATTCGGTTGTTTTCTCTCAATGAGAAGGGCGAATTGCATGCTATCTCTCGATTCGATCGTTTGTGAGTACCAAGATGTCTTTCGGAAGAGCTTCGGGTATGCCTCCTCATCGCCAGATTGAGTTCGTTATCGATCTTGAGCACGCATCGAACCCGTTTGCAAGCGTCCATACAAGCTTGGACCTGATGAGCTGAAGGAATTGAAGAAGCAGCTCGATGAACAAGAGCGTCTGGGTTTGATCGGACCGAGTTCATCTCCTTGGGGTTGTGGTGTTCTTTTGTCCGAAGAAGGATGGCACGGACCGACTTTGCGTCGATTACCGTCCATTGAATAAGAAGACTATCAAGAACAAGTATCCACTTCCCAACATCAATGAGCTTTTCGAGCAACTCAAAGGTGCTAAAGTGTTCTCCAAGCTTGACCTTCGTATGGGTTATCATCAGATTCGCATTCGTGAACAAGATATTCCCAAGACAGCATTCGTAACAAGCTTTGGTTCTTATGAATATACCGTCATGTCTTTCGCCTTGTCAATGCTCCTCCAACATTCTCTCGGATGATGAACTTCATATTCAACCCCTACACCAATGAATTCGTCTTGGTCTATCTTGATGATATTTTGGTCTTCTCCAAGAATAAGAAGGATCATGCCAAACATTTGCGATTGGTGCTAGACAAGCTCGAGAGTATCAATTCTATGCTAAGTTCTCCAAATGTGAATTTTGGCTTGATGAAGTGCTTTATCTTGGTCATATCATCTCCGCCAAGGGCATCGCTGTTAATCCGAGAAGGTGTCCGCAATTGTGAATTGGGAACCTCCTCGAATGTCAAGCAGCTTCAGATTTTCTTGGTCTTGCAAGCTATTGCCGAAGATTCGTTGAGAATTTCTCCAAGATTGCAAAGCCTCTTTCCAACCTCCTCCAGAAGCATGTGAAGTATGTCTGGTCTCCTGAATGTGATGTTGCTTTCAATACTCTCAAAGAGAAACTCGTCATAGCTCCTGTCTTGACTCCTCCTGATGAATACAAGCCATTTGAAGTTTTCTGTGATGCTTCTCTTCAAGGTCTCGGTGCTGTGTTAATGCAAGAGAAGAGAGTTGTGGCTTATACCTCTCGTCAGCTAAAGCCCAGCGAAAAGAACTACCCCACTCACGATCTTGAGCTGGCGGCAGTTGTCCATGCATTGATAACATGGAGACATCTCTTGTTGGGAAGGAAAGTGGACATTTTCACCGATCACAAGAGTCTCAAGTATATCTTCACTCAACCCAACCTCAACCTCAGGCAGACTCGATGGGTCGAAATGATTCAAGAGTACAACCCAAGTATTGAATATACTCGGGCAAGGCCAATGTGATTGCAGATGCTTTGAGCAGGAAGGCTTATCGCAGCCTAATCCTCAAGCCCTTCCAACCGGATCTTTGTGAAGCTTTCCATAAGCTGAATCTTCAAGTTGTTCCTCAAGGCTTTCTTGCCAACCTCATAGTCTCTCCTACTTTGGAAGATCAGATTCGTGAGGCTCAACTCCTGGATACCATGGTGAAAAAGGTGAAACGTGGTATCGACAAGGGCATTTCAAGTACAAGTGCTTCCACATTGATGACAAAGATACTCTTTTCTTTGAGGACGGATTGTGGTTCCTAAGGGTGATCTGAGAAAAGTCATTATGAACGAGGCTCACAATTCGCTTCTATCCATTCATCCTGGAAGTACGAAGATGTACCATGATCTCAAGCAGTCATATTGGTGGACTCGAATGAAGCGAGAAATTGCTCAATTCGTGAATGAGTGTGATGTCTGCAGAAGAGTGAAAGCAGAACACCAACGACCAGCTGGTCTCCTCCAACCTCTTGCTATTCCAGAATGGAAGTTTGATCATATTGAAATGGACTTCGTGACTGGTTTTCCAAAGTCCAAGCGTGGAAATGATGCTATCTTCGTTGTCATTGACAAGCTTACTAAAGTGGCTCATTTTCTTCCTATCAAAGAATCCATCACAGCAGCTCAGTTGGCGAGCTATACACCTCGAGATTGTCTCCTTGCACGGCATTCCACAAGTGATCTCTTGAGACCGTGGCAGCATCTTTACCTCCAAGTTTTGGGATTCTTTTCGAAGGCCATGGGCACCAACATTCGTTTCAACAGCTTTCCATCCTCAAACAAGTGGCCAAGTCGAGCGAGTAAATCAAATCCTTGAAGATATGCTCGGGGCTTGTGTCATTTCTTTCGTATGAAGTGGGAAGATTGTCTTCCATATGCCGAGTTCTCCTACAACAACAGCTTCCAAGCGAGTTCGGGCAAGGCCCCATTCGAAATTCTCTATGGCGAAAGTGTCGTACTCCTCTCAATTGGTGCGAGACAGTGAACGCCAACTTCTTGGCAATGACTTGATCACGAAGCGTAAGAAATGTGCAAAGTCATTCGTGAGAATCTCAAAGCCACGCAATCGCGCCGAAGAGCTATTATGATGATAAGCACCGTGATGTGGCTTTTGAAATCGGAGACCATGTCTACCTCGCGTCTCTCAATGAAAGGCACTCGTCGCCCGGTATCAAAGGGAAGCTTGCCCCTAGATACGTGGGTCCTTTCAAGATCATTGGCAAAAGAGGCGATCTCGCCTATCAACTTGAGCTTCCTCCAACTTCGCGAACGTGCATGATGTGTTTCACGTGTCACAGCTTCGCAAGTGCTTCAAGACTCTGAACGCACTATCAACTTCAAGAAATTGACCTTCAAGAAGATCTCTTATCATGAGCACCCGTTGCTATTCTTGAAGAAACCGAGCGCAAGACTCGCAACAAGTCAATCAAATTCCTCAAAGTGAAGTGGTCACACCATTTCGACCGAGAAGCCACCAGGAGCGCGAGGATCACCTCCATTCGAATATCCGAGTTCTTTCAGTCCTAGATCTCGGGCGAGATCCTCTTGTAGTGGTGGAGTGTTGTAACACCCGAAGTAAATTTCCATATTTGTAACTCCAACTCTTGCCATTTTCGGCATTGTGATATGATATTCCCTCCGTGGTTGGGTTTTTCTTCATTTTGCATTTTGTCCATGTCATGCATTTTATATCATGTCATCATGTGCATCGCATTTGCATACGTGTTCGTCTCATGATTCCGAGCATTTTTCCCGTTGTCCGTTTTGCAATCCGGCACTCCTATCTTCCCCGGCGGCCCCTTTTACGTTTTTCCGTGTGCGGGTACTAAACCTTCTCGGAATGGACCGAGGTTTGTCAAGTGGCCTTGGTATACCACCCGTAGACCACCGTCAAGTTTCGGTCATTTGAGCTCGTTTGGTACTCCAACGGTTAACCGCACTCTCGCAAAGGCCTCTTTTAAGTTGCAGCCCAACACCCTTCAAAATAGTCCAATAACCCATCTAAGTCACTTCCATGCTCTCCGTCGTTCGATCACGATCGTGTGGTAAAACTACACCTCATTTGGACTCTCCTAGCTCCTCTATGCCTATTTAAGCAAACCCCATTCCAATCTGGGTCTAACCCTAGCCTTCCCTCTCCTCGCGCTTGGACGAACGTCTGCGCCGCCCGGACACGTCCGCCCCACCAGCGCCGCCGCCCTCGACCAATCAGGGCGCGCCACCTGTCCCGCCACCACCGCGAGCCGTCAGCGGCCCGCGAGGCCCACGGCCGCCCGCCTTCGCCGCACCGCCGACCCAGCGCCTCCGCCTCCAGCGCCGGCGCGCCGCCGCTGGCGCCGCCTCCGCCTCCTGCCGGATCTCGCCGGCTGACCGCCGCCCGGCGCCGTCGCCGCCTCCGCCCGCCTCAGCGCGCGCCATCGGATTTCGCCATCATGCCACCGCGCCCGCCGTCCGCCCATCTCCGGGTCGCCGGCCACCGCCTCCCTTCCCTCGCCGCCGACCCCGGCCTCTCCCTCCTCCTCCTCGCCGGGCGAGCTCCGGTGCCGCCGCCGCCGTCGTCGCCCTGATCTGGATCGGGCCGGATCGAGGGTTGACTTTCTCTTCTTCCCCCTCTCAAATTCTTCTAAGTTTTAACCTTGTGATTATTTCGTGGCAATTTCAACGCATCGTAACTTTGCATCTGTAGCTCCATTTTGCGCGTATAATATATCAAAATGTTCGTATCGAAGAGTAGATCATTTCATCTCATTGCATCATTTTCATTTGAGCTCATCTTGATGCCCGAAATGCTGTTGGAAGAGGGCTATGTGATGTTAGTTTCGCTTTCTTAATGTAACATGCACTTTTGTTATTTTTGCTATGATTGACGTGTGCACCCTATGATTTTGAGTCCTACATGTGTTTTGTAATATGCCATGCCATCTTTCCAGGGGTTTATGCCATGTATTTTTGTGATCTATGTGGTGACTAGCAGAAGCATGCAAAGTAGGTGTTCTGATGTTGCTGTTTTCAGCCCTGTTTAGCTGATATTTTGATGCCATGTTAACTTGATGCTACCGAGAGATCCATGCATATTTTGAGATACTTCAGTAAGGATGTTTTGTTAAACATGTCTTGCTCTATCCATCCATGCCTTGGTTTGCAATTATGGAGTGCCATAGCTTGAGTCAATCGAGCTCTACTTTTGCTATCAAATGTTTCCTGGCAGATTGTTTACATGTTATTCAATTTTGCCTAGGTTGTTGTGGTTGATCCATGTATGCTATGTTATTGTTCTTGCCATGTATGTCTTCTATGCCATGTCTTATTGAAGTATGTATGCTTAGTTTATCATATAAGGCTCTAGTGAGTGCATTGAGCTTGTAAACATGCCTACTTGTTATCAGTTTTTGACATGCCATGTTGCTGAATCTGTTAACGAAACTTGCGATATTGACATGGGTGTTACTATATTTTCTGATCCTTTTTGGCTTATGGTCATTAAGGGACTTTTGTTCTATGCTTTGAGTAGATTCATGCCATGCCTTATTTTGCTATTATAAGTTCCTGTAGCATGATGTTTTATTGCTCTAAACATTGCTACCTGATGCTGTTTTTGCCATGTCCAGCCTGATATTTTGTGCACTTTTGCCATGCTTGTTTGAACCTGTTATGATGTGAACTAGCCGTAGATCAGTGTTCATCTTTTGTCAAGCATCTTGTGTAGATCACTGCCATATACTTTGTTGGTACGTTTGGGTGCAGTAGCTTAATTTCTTGTTGCTTGCTAAGTGGCATCATGCTGTTAATGGCAGATTTGTGCCATTCTTGTTTTGCTTGTCATTTCCAAACCGTGCATCCGATTCCGGTGATCTTTATATCGATTTCAACCGAAATCATCTCATCTTTCCAGTGGCATACTTGGTTTGCCAAGTTGATGCCTGGTTCATCATTTTCCTTCCGGAGCACGCATACGCATTGCATATCACATCCCGCATATCATGTCATGTTTTGCATCATGTTGCTTGTGCATTGCACCGTGATTTATTGTGGTTCCTTTGTTTGTGTTGTTGCTTTGGGTAGAGCCGGGAGACGAGTACGTGAACGAGGAACCTGTTGAGAACGCTTACGAGGATCAAGCTTTCGACAACTCTGAGAACATTGCAGGCAAGATGACCATACCCTCGAAATCACTTCTATCTTTGCTATGCTAGTTGCTCGCTCTTTTGTTATGCCTATGCTGCGATGCCTACCACTTGCTATATCATGCAACCCATATTGCCATGTCAGGCCCTAACCATCCTTTCCTAGCAAACCGTTGATTGGCTATGTTACCGCTTTGCTCAGCCCCTCTTATAGCGTTGCTAGTAGCAGGTGAAGCTGAAGTTTGTTCCTTGTTGGAACATGGAGATGTTGTTCCTTATTGGAACATGTTTACTTGTTGGGGATATCACAATATATATCTGCTATAATTAATGCATCTATATACTTGGTAAAGGGTGGAAGGCTCGGCCTTATGCCTCGTGTTTTGTTCCACTCTTGCCACCCTAGTTTCCGTCATACCAGTGTTATGTTCCTTGATTTTGCGTTCCTTACACGGTTGGGTGATTTATGGGACCCCTTGACAGTTCGCTTTGAATAAGACTCGTCCAGAAGGCCCAACTTTGGTTTTACCATTTGCCACCTAAGCCTTTTCCCCGGTTTTCGCGAGCCCGAGGGTCATCTTTATTTAACCCCCGGCCAATGCTCCTTCGAGCGTTGGTCCAAACTAGAGCCACTTGCGGTGCCACCACGAGGCAACTTGGGGCATCTTCGGTTGCCGTCGTAGTGTTCATCCGGATGTGCCACGAGAACGAGATATGTGCAGCTCCTATCGGGATTTGTCTGCACAATCGGGCGGCTTTGCTGGTCTTGTTTTATTGCTGTCGAAATGTCTTGTAGTCCGGATTCCGAGATTGATCGGGTCTTCCCGTAGAAGGAATATCCTTCGTTGACCGTGAGAGCTTATAATGGGCTAAGTTGGGACACCCTGCAGGTAATATCTTTCAAAGCCGTGCCCATGTTATGAGGCAGATGGGAATTTGTTAATGTCCGCTTGTAGAAAACCCGGTTGACCTTAATTAAAATACACATCAACCGCGTGTGTAACCGTGATGGTCTCTTCTCGGCGGAGTCCGGGAAGTGAACACGGTGTTGGAGTTATGTCTGACGTAAGTAGTTCAGGATCACTTCTTGATCGCTACTAGCTTCACGACCGTGCTTTGCTCCTCTTCTCGCTCTCTTTTGCGAAGTAGCCACCATATATGCTAGTCGCTTGCTGCAGCTCCACCTTACAACTCTGTCCTTCCTATAAGCTTAAATAGTCTTGATCTCGCGGGTGTGAGATTGCTGAGTCCCCGTGACTCACAGATTCTACCAAAACAGTTGCAGGTGCCGATGATGCCAGTGCAGGTGACGCAACCGAGCTCAAGTGGGAGTTCGACGAGGAACGTGGTCGTTACTATGTGTCTTTTCCTGATGATCGGTAGTGGTGCCCAGTTGGGACGATCGGGGATCTGTGTAGCATTTGGGGTATCTTCTTTTATTTTGGTTCCGTAGTCGGACCTTGAGTGTACTCTGAATGATGGATGTTTATTTATGTACTGTGTGAAGTGGCGACTGTAAGCCAACTATGTATCTCTTACCCTTATGTATTACATGGGTTGTGTGAAGATTACCTCACTTGCGACATTGCTTTCAATGCGGTTATGCCTCTAAGTCGTGCCTCGACACGTGGGAGATATAGCCGCATCGAGGGCGTTACATTTGGGCTGCAGAGCATGGCGGCACATATCAGGGTATGGTGCATGCAGAGATGCATGGTACGTTGTGTACACACAGTTTTGCCTGATGAACGAAACCACGCTGCCATCATGATCCTTGCCATCGGTTATCTCCTGTTAATCGGATAATTCAGTCCGACAAATAGAGAGCGTGTACCAAGGCTACTTACCAGCCTCCAGTCAAAAATTCCTGAAGGCCCAGAGAAGCTGGGATCCTGCTCAAAGACCTTGCAGTGACTGTGATTGTATTCTGCGAAACAACACGTCCGGTACGTGCCAACGATCATCAATCTTTCACCGTCGTCTGATCGAGCCAGGAACCACCTGCAACTACCATGCCGCTTTTCTTTGAATGGTTCTGGGATTAGGAAGGGTAGGGACACCAAAGCGCCTACAACATCATATCAAGTTGGAGTCAAATAAAAGGGATCTTGATTTAGTCAATCTTAAGAACAACATGTTATGAGCATGAATATTTTTTCAGTAAATGTTGACAGTAATATAAGCAAGCCATCATGATATCATAGGAAAGTAACATACTGCTATAACAGCCGTTTGTAGCGATGACTGGATGAGGCCAGCAATACGTCCAGCCATAGAAGGAGTCGACAGCGTAAATGAAGCCCTTGTGTTCAATGGCATCAGAGAACCATGGAGGATGTATGATCCTGCAATGGATGTGCAGATTTATCCACTTACCGCAGTGACCTGTCAGATAGGCGAGACTGCGGTTGAAGAACACAATTAGCCTGAAATCTTTATAATTCATAGATCTTGTGGGCACTTGGCAGATTACAACCTTGAGAAAATCAAACTTGGTATCATGTTGGCTACTGTAAGATTCCGAGTATTCGGGCATGGTGCCAAAGCAAAGGCAGTGTTAATCGAAGGAAGGGGGATCAATCGCCGGGTGTAGACATCCACGAGCATCCAGCTGCCGCGACCGTCGACGGGCACCATCCAAGACGTGTTCATGCCGACCCAGTACATACCGTTAATATAGTTGAGGCTGACGGGGATCGGATCACAGTGAAGGGGGTTGATGCTCGCCACCCTACGATCATTATGTTGCGTGACATGCCGTTTCTGAAGATCAGGCGGCATCAGCAAGCAAGGAGCTAGCTTAAAAAGCTCCGGCCTAAGGGCTTTGAGTAAACGGTACAACCCCGACGAGCACGCGGCGAGCGGCATGGTACTGAGATTGTCCACACGTGAAACAATGAGCTTGATTACCTCTGTGGGGAGCGAATTCCAGCCACTCTTTTGGCGGACGCTGCTCGGTTCTGCCATTGTTAATGCTTGGGTTTCAGACGAGGGGGGGGAGGCGCCTTAGCGGGGATGGAAGCTTGGACGAGATTATGTGCGGACAAAGATGGAGAAGCGAATATGTGCTGCGGGAAGTGGACAGGTGATGATGACTACAGCACGCCGCTTGACTTACGAGACACATACCAGCAGCGTAGGGTCATATGGATGCTAGACAACTTGCTTGAGTGATCACAGTACTGGTACTCCCTACAAGACCTACTACAAGATTATGCCCTAGCTTGCTAGAGTAGAGTAGTTGAGTAGGACTCTGCTCTACTACTAGCACCGGAGGAGTAGTATGTTCTAATCTAAAATAATTACAAACTTCAATGCCCGAGCGTGGAACGACTACAAACCATGCTCAAAGACCGTGTCTACGTGGTGTTTGGACTTATATGCAAAAAAAATAGCAAGATGCCCGTGCATTGCACGGCACACCATCATCACCAACTCGGTTTTTTCTCTACTCCTACTCCTATAAAAGACTCAGTTGATGATGATGGAGGTGAGGAGGCGTGTTCAGCCGGGCATGCAGCGGACGGCGCAGCACTATTCGATTTGTTATAAAAAAAAGTAGTAGAGATAGAGACATAGGGAGGAGCACGAGGTTGTGGGAGATAAGGATGAACGAGGCAAGGCCTTATCTGTAAATGTGGAGAGAGGTGCGGGTATCTTTTGTAAAATTGTCATAGTTGGCTTTCTATCCGTCAGATATAGATCGAACGGTCTATATTACAAGATGGCAGGTATACCATCATCACCAACTCGGTTTTCTATAAGAGTAGATATATATAGATATAGATAGATAGAGACTAGGGAGTACTAGTAAGGACACCATCTACTGCTTCGTGTGCTAGTCCTACGCTCCATTCGGCGGCCGCAACGTCCCCTACAGCCACTCCCTCCTGCGCTCCATTCGGCGGGCGCTGTTGAAATTTGGGGAGCGCACTCTCGCGGCTGCTAGCAGCGACGACTTCACCGACAACGACTTCTTCCCCGACCTCGGTAACCTCTTCCTCAACGACATTGGCGACAACCTCAACGCCAATGGTGTTGCTCTCGTTGCACCGTATGTGTTTCTGTCCTTCCTGTTCGAAATCGTGGTAGAATTCATGTTTCTACTCTGTATCCTACTACTATGCTAGTCCATATGATTAGTTTCATCTCTGTTATAGACGTCATGATTTATTTTGTGCTTATTCGGAATAAATCTCGTAGTAACTTGCTCACATATTCAACTGGCGCAACGTCCCCTACAGCCACTCCCGTTTCATGGACGGCCTGATCGATGCCTCCAAGGAGCCCTTCGTCCACTGCTATGAGTGCCCGGTGTCGTTTTGTGGCTCGCCGGCGGACATGGTGCATCACCTCACGGATGCGTGCAACGGTCACTGCTGGCCCTTGGCGGAGAACATCAAGTATGACACGTGCTACCGGTTCACCATGCCGAAGTCGCTGGAGGATCACCGCCGCCTGCTAGTCTCGGAGGAGGACGGCAGCGTCTTCCTCTTGATCGTGGGCACCAGCGAGGCCCGTGCAGGCCGTCGCCCCGTCTTTGTAACGTGCGTCAGGGGCGTCGCCGCTGACGCTAACACTGACACAAGGCAGATGTACGGGTGCGTGGTCAATGTTACTACCCCTCCGGGTCGTGTGGGCGGTGAAACCGGCCTCATCGGACATACTTGGACTCTGAGGAGCTGGGACTATCCCGCCAATGTGGACTTGGAAAACCCATGGCATCCGTTCCATCCTTTACCCGCCGACTCGGTTCACGGGGACTCCAAGGAGGTTCACCTGGACATACGCATTATCAAGTGCACTTAGAAAACATGTAGTGTGTGTGTGGGCGCTTATGGCCCGTGTCTTTGCCGCTTTTGATTCTGTAAGCTTGTCGTTAAACTTGAGTGGCTTTCGCCGCAGTCTTTCCTTTGAACTGCTCCTCTCAGCGAGCTGATGTAAGACACTTTGGTTTTCATTTGATAATGGAACCGGGGAGGAGCCTACCTGGTCTTCTAAAAAAATACGCATTATCAAGTTAAATGTTGATCATTAGTCTTCCTCAATGTAATCCGCTGTCTAAGCATGTGGAGACTTCCATGCAGGATCTTGCTCTATTGGAGTATCGCGCATGAATAAAAGTGTATATGTTTATGGTTTAGTCTAGAATCTTCCATGTATGAATTTTTACTACAGTACTGGTGAAAGACTTACGATGAACCATTTCTTACATCTCCTCTGCCCGCTTGCAAGTCATCATGATTTAATCCCTCCGTCTAGGTGTATAAGGGCATGGTTAACATTACTTAATAGTATAGCCAACTGTTGACTATAAGAAAGTGCCATGTCATCTGTAGCCAACATGTATAACAATTGATACTCAAAAACTAATTCTTAAAGATCATTTTTTGCAAAGCACAATAAGTGTTATTTCTTCACAATTTTTGGATGCAGGTTGAACAGTTGAACGCTTTTGTTTGCAAAAGATGCCTTTTTATCTATTTCACCCAGATGTTTGTGAGCTCTAGAGATGAAATAATATCCGAAGAAACCTATCGATACCGTTACACATGAGATGACCCCACATCCTTTGTCAAAATAAACAACTCCCCGATCAATGCATTTCACTCTTGATGCAACGACGGGCACCTTACTACTATAGATTAGTACGACCAAAAATTGAACTAACATTATATATAGTACGATAAATGCTGATGCATGTCACCTAAAATTATATCATTCAAAACTATGTTCAAATACGAATCCAACGATATAGTCTTTGTTGACATGCACTAACATTTTGTCAGTTAAATCTTCAGTCAAATTCAATGGGGGACTAATAAACCACGACCGATGTAGTACAAGTGTAGAGGGCGGCGCTGCATGGGAGTCTCACCTCTCACCCCGCTCTTGGTGCGGCAGTAAAGCCGTCATATCACAAAACCCAACCACTCCTAGTAATAAGTGGCCAGGTAAAATAAACAGAAAAGCAACCATCACATCCCTCCATCTTTTTTGCATTTCATCTCTCTGCATTTACTTTCTCGGGTTCATCTCGCACACTCGATCCCTAGCTACTACTCCTAGGGCCAGTTCTTTTGGCGGCTTCCCCAGCTTTTCCCACAAGACTAGTCACAGTGGAGAGTAACAATAAGGCGCCTCACTCATTTATTTGGGCTTCTAAACTACCACTCTGTCCTGGTTTATTCCTCACCATTGTAATTTGTGCTAAATTTTAACCAAAGATTTAACTGGTTTATTCCTCACCATTGTAATCCCTCCGTCTTACGAAAACCAAATAATCCCAAAACACTTAGATGCAGTGCATTAACTTCTACCTCGTTTCTTGTTTCTTGACATATCAACCAATAAGAGATAAAGAGTGTGCATGCTTTTAATGACTTGAGGTATGCAGTGGTTAGTTCATTGCATGCAATACTATTAATTAGCAAATAAAAATTAACGTTTCTCGTTTTCTCCTCCTCCTTGGTCATGGTGCATAGCCTAAGATGACTTACTCACCTAGACGGATGGAGTAGTGCATGTGACATGCACTAACATTTCATTAGTTAAATTTATGATCAAAATTTGACATAGATTACAATGGGGACCAATAAACCAGGACAGAGGTAGTAATTATGGGATTACTAATCTAGAAGCCTAAAAGAACTGGCCTCTGGTACTCCTACTAGTAGTAGTACTCAAGTTGGAATTCCAATTGCACGGCACAACTTGTTAGGCAAAAAATTTGATACAGGGTGTAGGAAGCGGTTTGGGAATTTGCATGCCTTTCCAACCAGTGAGATACTCCGTACAAAGTACGACAGAGAAATAACCACAGAGAAGGAAGCTAAAAGTAAACAATCAAACGAGCATTTTTGCATTTGTTTTGCATTGAATCGTTTCACAAGCTTGACTAGTGCTATTTTTCTACTTTTACAAAAACCGCATCGTAATGTTAAAACGTGCATTTGCACGTACATAAGTAATACTCCCTCCGTCTAGGTGTGTAAGTCATCTTACGTTGTGCACCGTGACCAAGGCGGAGAGGAAAACAAGAAAACTTAATGTCTTTTTACTAACTAATAGCATTGCATGCAATGAACTAACCACTGCATGTCATGTTTGACAGTCTCAAGTCATTGAAAGCATGCACGGCCCACATCTTATTGGTTGATATGTCACAAAACAAGAAACGAGGAGGGAATTAATGTACCGTGCCTAAGTGTTTTGGGATTATTTTGTTTTCGTAAGATGACTTAAACACCTAGACGGAGGGAGTAGTAGTACTCCCTCCGTCTAGGTGTATAAGTCTTCCCTCCTTCTTGGTCACGGTGCACAACCAAAGATGACTTATTGACCTGGACGGAGGGAGTAGCACAGTCTGCAAGCATATATCGAGAGATAAGTGTAGTGCGATAGTATATAGTAAAGTTTGTGCTATATGCACGTACTTGCAAAAAGCGTACGAATACACAAGGTTTCCAAACTTTCCCTTTTACATACTTAATTAAGGACGCTACGGATTTATCATTTGCGTCCCAAAACTAATGAGATCGCCTTACGAAACAAAAATTATACTCCTCCTAAAAGCCACGGCGCTCGCAGGAGCGCTTGCGGCGCGCCACGAGTGCCCTGGTGCGAGGTCGTTTCCCAAATACGCCGACACAACGCCTCTTCCTCAGCCTCGCAATTCGCGAGGTGCTGATTAGCGGCTTGCCGACGGGCGAAGCGCGATCTCACCGGTGTGGTGATCCGCGCCAACAGTACTCCTCCTCGCTGAAGCGTGCACCCGTCCACGACTTGCCAAGCGTAGATGAGGCGCTTGGGCCTGACTGCACTCAGGCCGTCGGCATGGGCGTCCTCCGCCACCCTCACGGCCCTCGCACGAGCCTTCTGCCAAAGAGCCAATTGCCTGACTCTCTCGGACACGACATAGGCCTCCCAGGCAGCTTGTTTCGCGGTGCGCTTCTCTTCCTCAGCCTTCTTCTCCGCCTCTATTTTGGCGCGCTCTGCTGGAGGCAAAGCCTCCCACAAGGCGACATCCATTTCTTTCCAAAGCTCCTCAAGGCTGGGGGGCTCGGCGAGCGGCGCGGCGTTCTCCTCATAGCGGGGAGCCGACGCGTCCTCCGGCGCGCGTGCTGGCGAGATTGGGAATGCCAACGCGTCCACCTCGACGCGTCGCGGCAAGGAGCGGAACCCCGACGCGTCCTCCTCGACTATTGGCGGCGAGGAACGGAATGGCGATGCGTCGCGTCGCGGCGAGGAGCGGAACACCGACGCGTCCTCCTCGACTAGTGGCGGCGAGGAACGGGACGGTGACGCGTCGCGTAGCGGCGAGGAGCGGAACACCGACGCGTCCTCCTCGACTAGTGGCAGCGAGGAACGGAACAACGACGCGTGACCGTCCGCGCGATGCAGCGAGGGGCTCCTAGGGCTTGGGAGGGGCGATGCCATGGTGGTCGACGTGAGAGGGAGGGGTAGGAGATAGTGATGAACGTGAACGTGAGGTGGAGGAGATAGTGATGTCATGGGAGGCGCAGTATTTATAGCGAGCAATGGCACACCTACTAAGATATGGATTGAGCTGCACTGACTTAACTGCAGGTCGGTTAAATCAGCGACATGTGGGCTGAGACCCTATTGGGCCCATATGTCAGTGACCCAATGCACCTGCAGTTAAGTAACAGCTACGTGGGCATATTTGTTGGAGTAAATTATGGGGGAGCGAAGGGTGGAAATATTGCTGGTCACAACAGATTGGACGAGTGTGGGGGGGGGAGAGTCATTCATGCAGATTTTTTCACACGGGGTGGAGTGGTGGGACCGCCGGAGGGAGAAGGAGAGTTTGGCAGGCATATTGTTTCCACACATGGAGAAGAAAAGATTTGGAGAAGAACGGGCTTCCTGCAGGTATGGGGAACGGTGCATAATAAGTCATCTTGCATGCCGGGCTAGGTATAGTCTCAAGTCATTAAAAACATACACGCCCCTCACATGTTCATATTTCAAGGTGCACTAAATTATTGCATGCGATGATTAAGGCTGGCCATAATGGTGGTATCTTAGCTGGTATCATGCACACGGGAATAGCAAACATGCTGATGTGGCAAAGAATTAAAGAAGAGAGGGGGGTTAGAGTAACTAGTGTTCATGCATGCATTGGTAAACACATTTTTTGTGAAGAACGACAGCACTAGTTGAGTACTTTTGCAGACTTCAAAAACTATTCCACCGCCTCTACTATCTTGCTAAGAGTAGGTGGAATTTTTTAATCGAGCCCTTTAAACTAGAAGGGAGGTAGTGGTACTCTAAGGGCATCTCCAACTGTTTGTATGTTAGTTTGTTGGTAAAATATGCCATGTCATCAACTAACACCTTAACATACAACATCTCTAATGGGTTGTATCTAGTATGCCCAATAGGATGTGAGATAATAAATAAGGTGTTCTCTCATTCTACATTGGAGCTTGTGCAAGGGGTGTTGGTTCATGTACATACAACCTTCCTCTTTGTCCTCATTTATTACATGACACATCATCAAAAATCCTATGTGGCAAAGTCTACCAACAACTATCTTACAACCATTGGAGATGCCCTAATAGCTAACCTTGTTGTGATGACAAGATAGGACATGGCACGCACCTGGACGGAGGAACTAGTCTGCATTGTGCATTTAAGTTTTGTTTGAAGTCAATGTACCTCTACTTTCACCAGACTTATAGAAACATGTGTCAACATTCAAAATGTCAAATCAATATTTTACACTCATTATAAAACGTAGTTCTTATACTCATTATAATCAGTATTGTAGATATTGATATTTTTAGTATAATTTTGGTCGTGGGATTTCATTGATGCCTGTCAAAGCATAGAGGAAGCAGAGCTTAGGGCTTGCATTGCCGGTCTCTACATAGGTATTTCTCTTCATAATCCTGTAATTTTAGAGACTGGTTGCGCTTTTGTGGCAGCGTCTCTTGCATCAGGGTACTATGACAGGTCTGCTATGCGTGACCTGAAGATGAAAGCGTTGAGCATCTCGAAGTTGATCAACAATCTTCAATTGTCAAAGATTAGCCGTTCGGCCAATAAGGTGGCACACTTAATCGCTAAGTATAGCGTTGACAATAGATTATTAGATGGTATTCTTGTAAATAACATACCGCCCTGTGTGGTGAATATTGTATCAAATGAGTGTACTGGTGTGGCTGGTTAATTAATATAAGGTGGTGTTAAAAAAAGTATAAATTTGGTCAAACACTTTGCAAACGGTTGACGGGAGTAAAAAGGACCAGAGGGAGTATCATGCATGCGGAGTAGGCAAAAAAATTGCTTGTCTAAAAAAGGCAAAAAAAATTGCTCATTTATAGCCGGTCGAAGTCTCAAAGGGCGCGACCGCACGAGGGAGGCGAAGGTCGTGGGAGGCGCGATGTTTGACGGAATTAAGTGAAGTTACATCCACGCGCCGGCATGGCGTGCGGACATGCAGAAGCTATACCGTCAGGCCTACGATATGGGTCTAGTAGACATGACATCTAGTGGGTCCCGCATAGTTCTCGAGAACTCTTTGGGGGCTTGCAGCCGTTTATCCACCGGGCAAGCCAGCAACCCCACGTCGTTCGCACGCCCTACTCGTCCCCGTCTTCTACCTTACAACAGTTCGCTCCCAGTCGTCCCGTCCTTTCACATTAGTTCGCTCCCAGTTTTTTTTGAGGGGTACAACAGTTCAACTTCTCCTAACCCTCCTCCAAAATCCATGGCCTCCCAAATATCCATGGTCGCCGCTGAGTACTAGGTTAGAGCCATCATCGGTGATCAGTTCATCGTCATCTACACACGTGGGTCCGACACGGTGAAAGCATGGCTTGCTCGCTTCATACGCATGTTCAACAGTTCAGCGGATGAGTGGGTCGCTGGGCTAGATGTTGAGTACACCATAGTCCTGGGACGAGAGAAGGATCTAAAGGACAAAGAGAGGAAGAAGCCCGCCATGATCCAGGTTTGCGTACATAACGTTTGCTTGGTCTACCACATATGCCATGCCGACGTTGAGTGCCAGGATTTTAAGAACTTCCTCAAGGATAAAAGAGTGAAATTCGTTATTGTAGGCTTTAAGAACGAAAGTGATGTCCTGCGTCAGATAGGTCTCGTTGTAGGCCAGCTCTTCGATCTCCAGAAGGCAAGCTTGATGTCCTCCTCTCAACCTTCAATGCTGACCCTGGCAGCAGCCATGATTGATCCTTCGTACGCTAAACTGAAGAAACCTCATCACGAGTTTCATCATGCATGGGAGTTGAAGACATTAGATGAAGATCACATCCTGTACGCAGCAATGGATGCCTACCTTTGTTTAAATATCTACAAGGGTTGGATGAAGAAGCAGAGCCTAGTGTCCGGTTCAAGCAAAGAAGTGTTGGCGAAGAGGAAGAGGAAGAGGGATGAGGACGAAGTCAAGGACGTGGACTCGGACTCCGAGTAGGTGGCAGTGCCGTCGCTCATGCTGGTTCTACTGCAGTGTCAAGCGGACTAGTTGCTTAGTTTATTTTCAAGGGTGTGTTGTGCTAAGGCCCCAGCAGAACTATGTTTATGTTATTTCTCGTTATTTGAACTCTTTAGTACGTACAGTAGTACAAGTACTATGTCTTACTACTGTTCTTCTTGCATTTGGTACTACTGCTCATATCTTCGTGTTCCTACTGTACTTAATACATTCGTACTAGTAGTATAATTTGGGTCAGTCGATTTGTGAAAGAAGTTCGAAGGAGCGAAGGAAGAAGATGGCAGAAGAGGTGGAAGAAGCCCTTCGCCATCCATGTTGCATCAGACGGCTCACATGAGTCGACTGACCCAAATTGCTCCTTCAGATTGCAGGATCCACGTGGCATTCAAGGTCTCGAAGGTAGATTCCACGTCCGCACCCGGTTTGCGGGCTCGACGCGCGCGCGACCGGCTTCTAGCGCGACAGCCACCATGCGCGCCTACTCCGCGCGGGCGGAGACGACAATGACACGCTATTTCCTCCTCACCGGCGTGCTGGAGAACGCGCTCGTCCTCCTCTTCGTACGCTACGTGCATAGACGCGGCTCCACCAGCTCCTCGCCGGCGTGCTGGAGAACGCGCTCAGGAGGGACTGCAGACGACGTGAGCGGGCGAGCCTTCGGCTTCATGGCACAGGGATGGCGGCGACACAGCGGTGATGGGCGAGAAATTGTTGGCCAGAGCAGGCGGGCGCCGACATGCGCAACGGCGGCGGCGGCATATTGATGAGTGCGCGTGTGGGAGCTTACTTTAGTTTTATATATAAGGTTGGTCAAACTTAAAAGAAAACTATACTAGTACACGTAAACATTAGACTTAGGCAGCGCTTTTATTAGTTAGTACCACAGCCATGATACGGAATCCTGTGCAAGCGCGTGAACATGGGCAGCGGTCGATCGAATAAAGGCGTCACGGTGTTGCGCTCAAGGACATCCACGAACCTTTTGTGTGTTTGAAAACAATCCTCTAATATTACTCAACTTTTTTTCCTGTGAAAGTTCTTGACGCTGCAATATTTCCATATATTTGAATTTAGCTCCATTCGTGTTTATTTGGATTTGGACGTTTTAGGTGCGCCTAGTTTTTTAATACTGATTTTGTGTGTGTGACTGAGAGAGAACGTGTGTATGTGTCCATATGTATGTTGTGGCGGAAGGGCAATGTGGAGACGGTGTGCGTGTGATACAGACATAGAGAGGTGTGAATGTGCAAATGATCATGCATGAGTGAGACATAGATAGATGCCGATACGTTGTGTATATATGAGAGAACGGTCTTCTAGTTTACTTGTGTGTGTGTGTGTGAGAGAGAGAGAGAGAGAGGGAGAGAGAGAGACAGAGAAAGGAGCATCCGTAACACAACAACCATCTATCTCGATTCGTCCGTCCCTCGCACGGTCGCATGCAACACATGCATCAACGCGCACATTTTGACACCCTCACCCGGCCCCTGCTCACCTCAAGGCCCGCACAATCTCTTCGTGAATACCCATTTCTCTCCTTAGGTTTGTTTTCTCTCAATATCTAACACACACACACACACACAAAGAGAGACACAGCAGCACAACACACACAGACACACTCCCCCGAGCACACAATCCATCCCCATCCAAGGTTATACGGCGACCACTCTCGCTTGTGCTTCTTTGCACCCCAACATGCACAACACCTCAATCTTCAAAGAGGGCATCGAGCAGATCGAAGACGGCGACCACACCGCGCTAGAGAATGCGGGCTCATTTGGAAGCAGGGTGATGTGACGACGGCTGACTGACTCCTCCCCACCCTCTCTCTCTCTCTTGCACAAAATTACCAATCCCTCTCTCCCCCGCACAAAATTGTCAATCCCTCAACCCACGAGATCCTTCCCCTCTCGTCCATGTTTTTCCAGCTCTCTCATCAAACATGTTGTCTCTTCTCCTTCCACATATACAGAATCCAGATGCCCACGCATCTCATGTATATTACATGTATCCATCTTTCTCACAGACCTAAATTCTTCCTCTCTCTTTATCTCTCTCTCTCTCTGTGTCTCGTTAGGTTTGTCTCCTACTCTCTCGTCCACATACATACAATCTTTCCCGCCCTATCTGCTCCATCTTCAAAAGCTCTCTCTGCACGTTTCATTCACACATTGGGATATGTCAAAATGTTGTTTCTATAATGGCTGATGTAGAGTTATGGTTGTTTTTGCTGCATCCTGCAAAGTAATAACTATGAAATGCGTTTAGATCTCATTTGACTGGGATTATGTGAGTTTGAGCACGTTGTGAAGTACTATAGACCTTGTATACATCTTGGGATTCGACAATGATAGTAACTATTGAATTGTATAGACCATTACATTCGAAGTCAATAGCCTAATATATTTATTTCACAATTTCAACCAATGATTAGTTCACTACAAACTAAGAAAACAAATGTGTACTCCCTTTGTTTTTATTTAAGTCCGCGTATTAGCGTTGGTCAAAGTCAAGTTTTGTAAACTCTCAGAAAGCTTATAACAAAAAATATTAACATATACAATAACAAATAAATACCATTAGATTCATTATTGAATGTACTTTCACATCATACATATTTGTTATGGTAAATGTTTATATTTTTCTATAAACTTGGTCAAACTTTAGGAAGTTTCACTTCGGTCAAACCTAATATGCAGAGTTTACTACTACTACTCGCTATTTGCTTAGCCGAATCACTCAACACGCCACACGGGGAGTCCAGTGTCACAAAATTTTGAGGTCGGCGGGAAAAAATCTCCCGCGACCCTGATTCGAGCAGTGGGAAGTTACCATCATAGCCTTCGGAACAGGCCTACGGATGATGCTTGGTAGGGGGTTGTTTTCGTAACTTCAGGTTCACCCTACCCAGCCAACCCCACCCCGGCACCCAGAGTAGTACACCTGAATACTCCCCATTTTCTATCCCCACCGCAAAATAGACTTCTCCACGGCACCGTAGCCTTCGTGCTCCTCCCCTTTACATCGGCGCACTCGTCCACCGTAGCGCATCTGCCTCATCGACGACCTCGTACGCCGCACTGGAGCCGGTCCACCGTCATCGTCGTACACGGAGCCTCTTCCCCGGCATCGTCTTCCACGGTATCGGATCTGCTTCTCGGAAGCCAACGCCAAGCGCAGAAGTACCACCATCATGGACAATGAACTAACTCCCGTTGCCGACCATGACTCACAAAGGCCCCCGCGACCATCGTTCTCCTCCTCGATTGGTAATGTGTGTACTGAATCACTTAGCAGTACATGTGCAGTTCCAATTTTGTTCATACCTACCCTTCAAATTTTCTGGGTGCTATTGTTCTCGTAAAAGTAATTGGTTATAGCCTCCATCGTCCAATAGAATATTAGCTTGTAATTGTGCGTCGCTCCTGTATCGCGCTGTTCTTGGGTAGGTTTTTCATCTGCAACCAGTAGTGTGGCAAATGATGGAAAGGTTTTTAGAACTAGCAAGATGCCCATGCATTGCACGCATCAAGATGCATTTGTATGAGTAGTTTATCTTGTGGGAGAAAAGGATGAACGAGGGAAGGCCTTATTTGCAAATCTGGAGAGGGGTATGGGTATCTTTTTGCAAAATTCGCATTTGTTTCCTTCCTATCTGTCAGATATAAATCGGACGGCCTATATTTCAAGAAAAAAAGAATGGAGAAAAAAAGTAGACACTAAAGGAAGTAGAGATAAATATTAAATATTAAATATAAAATAAATATAACAGTAGAGAAGAGAGTAGAGATAGCAGAGACGTCGGGAAAGGATCGCGCGCGAGGGGGAAAAAGCGGTCGGGCGTGCGCTAGTTTTGGCGCGCGGCGTCCTGCGCGCTTTATAAAATCCAACACCCTCCCACCGCTCTGTGCCTTGCCACCGCTCTCTCCCCGGTCTGTGCCTCGCCACCGCTCTCTCCTCGCTCTTTTTTGCCTCGCCGCCGCGTTGCCGGGAAACTTGGGGATACCGCGGCGTTCGCGCGCGCCCCTTCGGCGACTTCTCCGCCGAGATCCGGTTCCGCGGGATGCCCCTCGGCCTCAGCAATTTTGACACCGCCAACGTGTTGGGGAACGTAGTAATTTCAAAAATTTCCCTACGCACACGCAAGATCATGGTGATGCATAGCAACGAGAGGGGAGAGTGTTGTCCACGTACCCTCGTAGACCGAAAGAGGAAGCGTTAGAACAACGCGGTTGATGTAGTCGTACGTCTTCACGGCCCGACCGATCAAGCACCAAAACTACGGCACCTCCGAGCACACGTTCAGCTCGATGACGATCCCTGGACTCCGATCCAGCAAAGTGTCAGGGATGAGTTCCGTCAGCACGACGGCGTGGTGACGATCTTGATGTTCTACCGTCGCAGGCTTCGCCTAAGCACCGCTACAATATTATCGGGGAGAACTATGGTGGAGGGGGGCACCGCACGCGGCTAAGAGATCTCAAGGATCAATTGTTGTTCTAGAGGTGCCCCCTGCCCCCGTATATAAAGGAGCAAGGGGAGGCGGCCGGCTGCCTAGGAGGGGGCGCCATGGGGAGTCCTACTCCCATCGGGAGTAGGACTCCTCCTTCCTTGTTGGAGTAGGAGAGAAGGAAAGAGGAGGAGGGAGAAGGAAAGGGGCTGCACCCTTGTCCAATTCGGACCAGAGGGGGCGAGGCCTCCTTCCTTTGGCCTCTCTCCTCTATTCCCGTATGGCCCAATAAGGCCCATATACTCCCGGCGAATTCCGTAACTCTCGGTACTCAAAAATACCGAATCACTCGGAACCTTTCCAAGTCGAATACTGTCGTCAATATATCGATCTTTACGTCTCAACCATTTGAGACTCCTCGTCATGTCCCCAATCTCATCCGGGACTCTGAACTCCTTTGGTACATCAAAACTCATAAACTCATAATAAAACTGTCATCGAAACCTTAAGCGTGCGGACCCTATGGGTTCGAGAACTATGTAGACATGACCAAACACGTTTCGGTCAATAACCAATAGCGGAACCTGGATGCTCATATTGGCTCCACATATTCTACTGAAGATCTTTACGGTCAAACCGCATAACAACATACGTTGTTCCCTTTGTCATCGGTATGTTACTTGCCCGAGATTCGATCGTCGGTATCCCAATACCTAGTTCAATCTCGTTACCGGCAAGTCTCTTTACTCGTTATGTAATGCATCATCCCGCAACTAACTCATTAGTCACATTGCTTGCAAGGCTTATAGTGATGTGCATTGCCGAGAGGGCCCAGAGATACCTCTCCGATAATCGGAGTGACAAAACCTAATCTCGAAATACGCCAACTCAACATGTACCTTTGGAGACACCAGAGAGCTCCTTTATAATCACCCGATTCGTTGTGACGTTTGGTAGCACACAAAGTGTTCCTCCGGTAAACGGGAGTTGAATAATCTCATAGTTGTAGGAACATGTATAAGTCATGAAGAAAGCAATAGCAACATACTAAATGATCAAGTGCTAAGCTAACGGAATGGGTCATGTCAATCACATATTTCTCCTAATGATGTGATCCCGTTAATCAAATGACAACACATGTCTATGGTTAGGAAACATAACCATCTTTGATTAATGAGCTAGTCAAGTAGAGGCATACTAGTGACTTTAAGTTTGTCTATATATTCACACATGTATCATTTTTCTGGTTAATACAATTATAGCATGAATAATAAACATTTATCATGATATGAGGAAATAAATAATAACTTTATTATTGCCTCTAGGGCATATTTCCTTCAGTCTCCCACTTGCACTAGAGTTAATAATCTAGTTCACATCACCATGTGATTTAACACTAATGTTCACATCTGCATGTGATTAACACCCATAGTTCACATCGTCATGCGGCCAACACCCAAAAAGTTTACTAGAGTCAATAATCTAGTTCACATTGCAATGTGATTAACACCCAAAGAGTACTAAGGTGTGATCATGTTTTGCTCGTGAGAGAAGCTTAGTCAGCAGGTGCATCACATTCGAGCCATATGTATTTTGCAAATATTCTATGTCTACAATGCTCTTGCGGAGCTACTCTAGCTAATTGCTCCCACTTTCAATATGTATCCAGATTGAGACTTAGAGTCATCTGGATCGGTGTAAAAGCTTGCACCTATGTAACTCTTTACGACGGGCTCTTTTATCACCTCCATAATCGAGAAATATTTCTTTAGTCCTCACTAAGGATATTCTTGACCAATGTCCGGTGATCTACTCCTAGATCACCATTGTACTCCCTTGCCAAATTCAGAGCAAGGTATACAATAGGTCTGGTACATAGCAAAGCATACTTTATAGAACCTATAACTGAGGCATAGGGAATGACTTTCATTCTCTTTTTTATTTTCTGTCGTGGTCGGGATTTGAGTCTTACTCAATTTCACACCTTTGCAACACAAGCAAGAACTCTTTCTTTGACTGTTCCATTTTGAACTACTTCAAAATCTTGACAAGGTATGTACTTTTTGAAAAACTTACTAAGCATCTTGATCTATATCAATAGATCTTGATGCTCAATATGTAAGTAGCTTTACTGAGGTCTTTATTTTAAAGAACTCCTTTCAAATACTCCTTTATGCTTTCCAGAAAAATTCTACATCATTTCTGATCAACAATATGTTACTCACATATATTTATCAGAAAGGCGGTAGTGCTCCCACTCACTTTATTGTAAATACAGGCTTCACCGCAAGTCTGTATAAAACTTTATGCTTTGATCAACTTATCAAAGCGTATATTCCAACTCTGAGATGCTTGCACCAGTCCATAGATGGATCGCTGGAGCTTGCACATTTTGTTAGCACCTTTAGGATTGACAAAACTTTCTGGTTGTATCATATACAACTCTTCTTTAAGAAAACCATTAAGGAATGCAGTTTCGACATCCATTTGCCAGATTTCATAAAATGTGGCAATTGCTAACATGATTCGGACAGACTTAAGCATCGCTACAGTTGAGAAAACCTCATTGTAGTCAACACCTTGAACTTGTCGAAAAACCTTTTTGCGACAAGTCGAGCTTTGTAGATAGTAACACTACTATTAGCATATGTCTTCCTCTTGAAAATCCAATTATACAATATGGCTTGCCGATCATCGGGCAACTCCACCAAAGTCCACACTTTGTTCTCATACATGGATCCCATCTCAAATTTCATGGCCTCAAGCCATTTCGCGGAATCTGGGCTCATCATCGCTTCCTCATAGTTCGTAGGTTCATCATGGTCTAGTAACATGACTTCCAGAACAGGATTACCATACCACTCTGGTGCGAACTGTACTTTGGAAGACCTACGAGGTTTTGTAGTCACTTAATCTGAAGTTTCATGATCATCATCATTAGCTTCCTCACTAATTGGTGTAGGAATCACTGGAACTGATTTCTGTGATGAACTACTTTCCAACTCAGGAGAAGGTACAAATTACCTTATTAAGCTCTACCTTCCTCCCACTCACTTCTTTCAAGAGAAACTCCTTCTCTAGAAAGGATCCATTCTTAGCAATGAATGTTTTGCCTTCGGATCTGTGATAGAAGGTGTACCCAACAGTTTCCTTTGGGTATTCTATGAAGACGCACTTCTCCGATTTGGGTTCGAGCTTATCAGGTTGAAACCTTTTTCACATAAGCATTGCAACTCCAAATTTTAAGAAACAACAGCTTAGGTTTACTGCTAAACCATAGTTCATACGGTGTCATCTCAACGGATTTAGATGGTGCCCAATTTTAAGTGAATGCAGCTATCTCTAATGCATAACCCCAAAACGATAGTGGTAAATCGGTAAGATACATCATAGATCGCACCATATCCAATAAAGTGCGGTTACGCCGTTCGGACACACCATTACGCTGTGGTGTTCCAGGTGGCGTGAACTGTGAAACTATTCCACATTGTTTTATATGAAGGCCAAACTCGTAACTCAAATATTTTCCTCCACGATCAGATCGTAGAAACTTTATTTTCTTGTTACGATGATTCTCCACTTCACTCTGAAATTCTTTGAATTTTTCAAATGTTTCAGACTTGTGTTTAATTAAGTAGATATACTCATATCTGCTGAAATCATTTGTGAAGTACAGAAAATAACGATACTCGCCACGAGCATCAACACTCATTGGACCGCATACATCGGTATGTATTATTTCCAACAAGTCAGTAGCTCGCTCCATTGTTCCGGAGAACGGAGTTTTAGTCATCTTGCACAAAAGGCACGGTTCGCAAGCATCAAATGATTCATAACCAAGTGATTCCGAAAATCCATCTTTATGGAGTTTCTTCATGCGCTTTACACCGATATGACTCAAACGGCAGTGCCACAAATAAGTTGCACTATCATTATTAACTTTGCATCTTTTGGCATTAATATTATGAATATGTGTATCACAACAATCGAGATCCAACAAACTATTTTTATTGGGTGTATGACCATCAAAGGTTTTATTCATGTAAACAGAACAACATTTATTCTCTGACTTTAAATGAATAACCGTATTGCAATAAACATGATCTTATCATATTTATGCTCAACGCAAACACCAAATAACATTTATTTAGGTTTAACACTAATCACGAAAACATAGGGAGTGTGTGATGATGATCATATCAATCTTTGGAACTACTTCCAACACTCATCGTCACTTCCCCCTCAACTAGTTTATGTTTATTCTGTAACTCATGTTTCGAGTTACTAATCTTAGCAACCGAACAAGTATCAAATACTCAGGGGCTACTATAAACACTAGTAAGGCACACATCAATAGCCTGTATATCAAATATACCCTTGTTCACTTTGCCATCCTTCTTATCCACCAAATATTCAGGGTATTTCCGATTCCAGTGACCATTTCCTTTGTAGTGTGAGCACTCAGTTTCAGGCTTTGGTCCAGCTTTGGGCTTCTTTGCGGGAGTGACAACTTGCTTGTCATTCTACTTGAAGTTCCCTTTCTTTCCCTTTTCCCTTTTCTTGAAACTAGTGGTCTTGTCAATCATCAACACTTGATGCTCTTTCTTGATTTCTACCTTCGTCGATTTCAACATCATCAAGAGCTCGGGAACCGTTTTCGTCATCCCTTGCATACTATAGTTCATCACAAAGTTCTAGTAACTTGGTGATGGTGACTAGAGAACTCTGTCAATCACTATCTTATCTGGAAGATTAACTCCCACTTGATTCAAGCGATTGTAATACCCAGACAATCTGAGCACATGCTCACTAGTTGAGTGATTCTCCTTCATCTTTTAGCTATAGAACTTGTTGGAGATTTCCTATCTCTCAACTCGGGCATTTGCTTGAAATATTAACTTCAATTCCTGGAACATCTCATATGGTCCATGATGTTCAAAACGTCTTTGAAGTCCCGATTATAAGCCGTTAAGCATGGTGCACTAAACTATCAAGTAGTCATCATATTGTGCTAGCCAAACGTTCATAACATCTGCATCTGCTCCTGCAATAGGTCTGTCACCTAGCGGTGCATTAAGGACATAATTCTTCTGTGCAGCAATGAGGATAAACCTCAGATCACGGATCCAATCCGCATCATTGCTACTAACATCTTTCAACACAATTTTCTCTAGGAACATATCAAAATAAACATATGAAAGCAACAATGCGAGCTATTGATCTACAACATAATTTGCAAAATAATACCAGGACTAAGTTCATGATAAATTTAAGTTCAATTAATCATATTACTTAAGAACTCCCACTTAGACAGACATCTCTCTAGTCATCTAAGTGATCACATGATCCAAATCAACTAAACCATGTCCGATCATCACGTGAGATGGAGTAGTTTCAATGGTGAACATCACTATGTTGATCATATCTACTATATGATTCACGTTCGACCTTTCGGTCTCCGTGTTCCGAGGCCATATCTTTATATGCTAGGCTCGTCAAGTTTAACCTCAGTATTCCGCATGTGCAACTGTTTTGCACCCATTGTATTTGAACGTAGAGCCTATCACACCCGATCATCACGTGGTGTCTCAGCACGAAGGACTTCCGCAACGGTGCATACTCAGGGAGAACACTTCTTGATAATTAGTGAGAAATCATCTTAAAATGCTACCGCCAATCAAAGCAAGATAAGATGCATAAAGGATAAACATCACATGCAATCAATATAAGTGATATGATATGGCCATCATCATCTTGTGCTTGTGATCTCCATCTCCGAAGCACCGTCGTGATCACCATCGTCACCGGCGCGACACCTTGATCTCCATCGTAGCATGGTTGTCGTTTACGCCGTCTATTGCTTCTACGACTATCGCTACCGCTTAGTGATAAAGTAAAGCAATTACACGGCGTTTGCATTTCATACAATAAAGTGACAAACATATGGCTCCTACCAGTTGCCGATAACTTGGGATACAAAACATGATCATCTCATACAATAAAATATAGCATCACGTCTTGACCATATCACATCACAACAGGCCCTGCAAAAACAAGTTAGACATCCTCTACTTTGTTGTTGCAAGTTTTACGTGGCTGCTACGGGCTTAGCAAGAACCGTTCTTACCTACGCATCAAAACCACAACGATAGTTCGTCAAGTTAGTGTTGTTTTAACCTTCGCAAGGACGGGCGTAGCCACTCAGTTCAACTAAAGTTGGAGAAATCGACACCCGCCAGCCACCTGTGTGCAAAGCACGTTGGCGAGAACCAGTCTCGCGTAAGCGTACCGTGATGTCGGTCCGGCGCTTCATCCAACAATACCGCCAACCAAAGTATGACATCTTTGGTAAGCAGTATGACTTGTATCGCCCACAACTCGCTTGTGTTCTACTCGTGCATATAACATCTACGCATAAAACCTGGCTCGGATGCCACTGTTGGGGAACGTAGTAATTTCAAAAATTTCCCAACGCACACGCAAGATCATGGTGATGCATAGCAACGAGAGGGGAGAGTGTTGTCCACGTACTCTCGTAGACCGAAAGCGGAAGCGTTAGAACAACGCGGTTGATGTAGTCGTACATCTTCACGGCCCGACCGATCAAGCACCAAAACTACGGCACCTCCGAGTTTTAGCACACATTCAGCTCGATGACGATCCCCGGACTCCGATCCAGCAAAGTGTCGGGGATGAGTTCCGTCAGCACAACGGCGTGGTGACGATCTTGATGTTCTACCGTCGCAGGGCTTCTCCTAAGCACCGCTACAATATTATCATCGAGAACTATGGTGGAGGAGGACACCGCACACGGCTAAGAGATCTCAAGGATCAATTGTTGTTCTAGAGGTGCCCCCCTGCCCCCGTATATAAAGGAGCGAGGGGGGAGGGGCGGCCGGCCTAGGAAGGGGCGCGCCATGGGGAGTCCTACTCCCACCGGGAGTAGGACTCCCTCCTTCCTTTTTGGAGTAGGAGAGAAGGAAAGAGGAGGAGAGGGAGAAGGAAAAGGGGGCTGCACCCCTTGTCCAATTCGGACCAGAGGGGGGGCGCAGGCCTCCTTCCTTTTGGCCTCTCTCCTCTATTCCCGTATGGCCCAATAAGGCCCATATACTCCCCGGCGAATTCCCGTAACTCTCCGGTACTCCGAAAAATACCCGAATCACTCGGAACCTTTCCGAAGTCCGAATATAGTCGTCCAATATATCGATCTTTACGTCTCGACCATTATATGAAGATCTTTATCGGTCAAACCGCATAACAACATACGTTGTTCCCTTTGTCATCGGTATGTTACTTGCTCGAGATTCGATCGTCGGTATCCCAATACCTAGTTCAATCTCGTTACCGGCAAGTCTCTTTACTCGTTATGTAATGCATCATCCCGCAACTAACTCATTAGTTACATTGCTTGCAAGGCTTATAGTGATGTGCATTACCAAGAGGGCCCAGAGATACCTCTCCAACAATCGGAGTGACAAAACCTAATCTCGAAATACGCCAACTCAACATGTACCTTTGGAGACACTGTAGAGCTCCTTTATAATCACCCGATTCGTTGTGACGTTTGGTAGCACGCAGTGTTCCTTGATGGCAGGAGTTGCATAATCGCATAGTTGTAGGAACATGTATAAGTCATGAAGAAATCAATAGCAACATACTAAACGATCAAGTGCTAAGCTAACGGAATGGGTCATGTCAATCACATCATTCTCCTAATGATGTGATCCCGTTAATCAAATGACAACACATGTCTATGGTTAGGAAACATAACCATCTTTGATTAATGAGCTAGTCAAGAAGAGGTATACTAGTGACTTTAAGTTTGTCTATATATTCGCACATGTATCATGTTTCCGGTTAATACAATTATAGCATGAATAATAAACATTTATCATGATATGAGGAAATAAATAATAACTTTATTATTGCCTCTAGGGCATATTTCCTTCACAACGAGGCCGCCCGCGCTTACGACGTGGCGGTGTGGCGCCTCCGGTGGCCTCATAGAACATTGAACTTCCCCCAACATTCTGACGCGGGAGCAGGCGCAGGAGCTCACGCCTCTGTCGCGGCTTAGCACCGACGACGATCGTCGCGACAGCCGGAGGCGGGAGCACCGTCTCGGCATCGCCAAGATGGACGAGGAAGCCATGGCGCTGTGGCGCCAACACTTCCCGCAGGACATCATCAGCGAGCGAGTTCTCTACGCGCAAAGGAGGAGGCGGAGAGGGATAAGAGGAGGCGGGCGAGCCGCCTATCGCGAGGACAAGCGTGGCGGCGGACGCTCAATTCAACATGAGGCTAGGAGCAGCATCCATACAGGAATCCGGCGGCGATCGGTATCTTCACGCCTCTGATCGGGCGTCGAAGGAGGACATCACCGAGGAGGAGTCGGACGATGAGGAGTAGTTGAATTATCTTTTTTATCTATCTATGCTGAGAACTATCCTCTACTCTCTATATCTACTGCTCAATCTCAGCACTATAAGCGCTTTTTAAAGCGCCCGCGTTCTTGCGATTCTGTTGGAGATGCTCTAACATGGCGGCAGAGTGCTTTAATGTTGCCCACAAGATCTTGAGTATTACTAGTAGTATATTTTTCTTGCCATGTTGAGATTTTAAAACCACGAGTGCGAACATGCAGAGGAACAATGAAGACCAAACACGGGATAATCGGGACATCTTCAAGGAGCGTGGCAAGTTAAAGAGGAGCTGCACCGAACCTGTAAAACGAGCTTTGGTAAGTAACACCCTTTCAATTACTTTCGTGTAGCCTCGTGTTCTTTGATGTGTATATGTTGTAGTTTTTGTTTCCCTTAAGCGTGGTGTTCTTCGATGTGTAATAAGAAGAGCCTTAATCGTCCTAATGCTTTCGTTTTTAGCTTGATGTAGGAAGTGGGTGTTCTCACCTTGTAGTCTGTTTTTGTTTTTATTTTCCTTTTGAATTCACTTCTCCGAGTTCTATTTATCTGGCTTCTACTAAATGGATCTAGGTTGCTCCGAGTATTGATCTAAAAAAGAAGTAACTTCATGTCAGGATGCAGTTCCTGTGAGGAGGGAAGTATGGTCAACCTCGAGATCATGTTTCCAAAATGAGGCTGGATTACACACAAGGTGCAGTTCCCTAATGATGTTGGATTAGACACAAGGTGCAAATTCCCGAGATGATGCTGGATTACACACAAGCCAGGTGGAGTCGTCAGTTGTTCGTGTCCTCATGGCATTAGTAAAGGCTGAAAGAAAGCGTGCAACAGCCCTTGAGAATGTAGCTGAGTTCCTGAAGAAGCGAAAAGAGCAATCAGATGCTCTCTACACCCAAGCCAAAGAAGAGATGGAAGAAGCCAGAAATAAGCTAGCAGAGGCAGAGCAGGCTAGGCGTCTCCTGCTATCTAAAACTGTTGTCAATACAAAATTTCCTTCATAATAGCTAGGTTCAAATGTTTATCCAACAAGCATGCCTATTGTGATGTCCGTGCATCTCTGATGTGGCACAAAATGTTTTTTGGGTCATGTAATAACAGCAATTACTTTCCAAACAATAACAGATTTAAGCATTGGACATGGTATAGTTCATGCATAAGCTGACATTCAAGTTCAACTTCCACATCAAACTCATGTTCACATATATCTACACATTCATACATAATGCCCACAACCATGATTCACTTCAAAGCCAAAAAATGTGAGGAGAGTTATAAATAAAGAAAATCCTCTACTAGTTCCTGCTACCGGTCACGAGCACAACAAGTCAAGACCATCGTAAATTAATTATATTTTAGTCATTTTTGTGTTCTAAAATGCCTACCGTCTCACGGAAGGGCGTGTTGCTAGCACACGCATGGATTCAATGAAGGCGGTAGGGCAGTCTTAAGCTGGTTGCCTTGCGAGCGAGGCGTGCTCAGCCGAGCCTGCTGAAGTCTGACCCTCTTGGCGGCGCCCGTTCAATGCCTGCGCTATGAGAAGTCGCGTCCGTGTTAGAGCAATCACTCCCTCAAGTCCTTTTTTGTTTGGGTATAACAAAATCTCGTCTTCCATTCACATTTTACAAGTAAAATTCGTGGACAAACTTTGACCCAAAGTACGATGGGGACTAGTAAACCAGAATGGAGGTAGTATTTTTTAATCAAAGAAGGGTTTCCCCTTCGATTTTCATTACTGAAAACCAGCATCTAAATCTAAACAATAGTATTTGCCCTAGAACTACCAGGTTCAACATCTCGCAACATAAACCCATACAACCTCCATCGCAAAAAAACATACAACCATACGCCAAGAAGGTACGTAGTACTATGAATTCCATTTTCGCTCCATACCAATCGTTCTAAAAACTACTTACTACTTATAACGCGCCATTGAAAATCGGAACTCTTAACCCCGCTAAAAAATTATATTTTAAACGTGGCTACTCGATCTGTGGCAACTGGCGAGCCACCGCGCTCCAAGTCGTTCACATGTGATCCCGACCATCAACTCATGCGGATCAAATTATGACGCGAGCTGACTATTCCTACAAAGGTGCTCCACCACGTACCCGGTACCCACGAATGCAGCAATCGTGCACCTAGGGTTTTAGGGTTTATTTGTTAAAGTCGCCTTTATGTAACACTCATGTGTGCAAGACAGCGAGAGGCCGACTGCGTGCGTGCGCCTCTTCTCTTCGTATATGTACTCCACCGTTTGTCTGGTGTCCAAAAAATTATAATAACTACTAGCAATGTGCCAATGCGTTGCCACACGATCAAAGTAGATTAATACATATTCACCGATTTGATAGAAAAAAAAGTCTAGTTTTGAAATACGTATATCACTAAAAATATGCTATGTTTCACTCAAATTATATTCCTTTGGCGGTTTTGATGAGATAAGGGAGGAATGTTGTTGGCTTCAAGATTCGAGAAGTGGTATATGTCTAATTTCTACTCTTACTAGCAAGATGCACGTGCATTGCACGGAACATCAAGATCTCGTGGGAGAAAAGGATGAACGAGGGAAGGCCTTATCTGCAAATGTGGTGAAGAGTGCGGGTAAATTGCCATATTTTCCTTCCTATCCGTCAGATATAAATTGAACGACCTACATTGCAGGATGGCAGGCCCACCATCATCACCAACTCTATTTTTATCCCTACTCTTATAAAAAGCATTGTCGGTGATGATCGTGTGCCTGCCATCCTGCAATATAGGCCGCCGATCTATATCGGCGGATAGGAAGGAAACTATAACAATTTTGCAAAAGATACCCACACCTCTCAACATTTGCAAATAAGGCCTTCCTCGTTCATCCTTTTCCCCACAAGATAAACTACTCATACAAATGCATCTTGATGTTCCGTACAGCATGGGCATCTTGCTAGTTGTTGCAAAAAGCCCATGTGTGTGTGAGAGAGAGGGAGAGTGGAGGAGGGCGGAGTGCATGTGTGACAAAGACACAAGTAGTGTGTGTGCGATAGGTATCGGCTTAAAATGAGGCGATAGTGTGTGTGTGTGCACGATCGAGAGGGCATGTCTCAAGAAGGAAGAAAATCTACATAGATGCAAGGAGGGGAGAGAGACATGTATGCGATGGTGGAAGCACGAGTGTGGGTGTATAAACCTATCTAGAGGCTAGCTAGTCGATAAATGTTTGTGAGAGAAATACAGTCGAGGTCTGGCGAGAGTTTTGTGTGTGTGAGAGAGAGAGCGGTGGTCGGGAAGGGAGTGGAAGCAGGAGTTGTGTGTGTGTGTGTGTGAGAGAGAGAGGAGGCGGTGGTCGGGGTTGTCGATCGGTAAACAAATGAATAATGTCAGACTGGGATGGAGACAAAAAGGAGACCGCAACAAATGTTGTGTCTACAGGAGAGAGAGAGAGAGTAATTTTAGTGGTATGAGTCATATGTAGAGACATATAGGGTGTGTGAGAGAATCCCATAGAGAGAAAGACAAAGTGAAAGACGAGTGGAGACTGTGTGTGTGGCGGCGAAAAAGAAAGATTAGGTACCGAGTGATACCAGAGAACAGTAGAGACGTGAGAGATAATGAAAACCGTGTAATGTATAATGATAGGGAGAGTGTGACACTTCTCAAGGGAGACGTCGAGAGACCATGTTTGCGAGGATAGGAGAAACATGAAGTGAGCGTGCGGGTGAGCTGGAGAAAAGAGAGTGATAGCTACCTGAAGGAGCATGCATGCGAGAGAGATGGGCGTGAAAGGAGTGAACAAAAAAGGGATTCAAATATTTGAATTCGAGATGATGATACATGTAATCCATACTCGAACCAAAATTGATCTATCAAACATGCATACTCATATGAATTCACGCACATCTATGTTATTTAATATGTAGATATTACTGATCCATACATTTTAGTAGAACATAATTTGGTTAAAAAAATTCGAATTCAAGCTTAAGATTTCGAGATCGTTGTATTTGTAAATCAAATTATACATATAAAGGAGCAAAATTCTTTGTTGTGCTTTTGAAAGTATATATAAAAATGATGTATATAGAATGTAATTCCAATTGAAAATGGATCCCTTTGGAAAAAAATAGAATACAAGCGGGATTGAATTGAGTTGGCACGATAAACGTGCACTCTGCAAAATTTGAGCAAGCGGGGAAAGTCGCGATAACACCAAACCAAAATCTACGAGATGGAAATCACTACTGCCTATCCCTGCCACGCAAAGCCTATCTGCTGGATTTCTATAGGTTTCGATATGGGTAGGTTTGTAATTTCACACAAACGTGAGGTAACCGCCTCTCACCCGGATTCATACACGGTGGATGTCGGTGTCAAAACCGGCGGATCTCGGGTAGGGGGTCCCAATATGTGCGTCTAGGCTGATGGTAACAGGAAGCAAGGGACACAGATGTTTACCCAGGTTCAGGCCCTCTCGATGGAGGTAAAACCCTACTTCCTGCTTGATTAATATTGAAGATATGGGTAGTACAAGAGTAGATCTACCACGAGGTCGTAGAGGCTAAACCCTAGAAGCTAGCCTATGATGGTATGATTGTAATTGTGATCGGCCTTCTAAGGACCAACCTCTCCGGTTTATATAGACACCAGAGAGGACTAGGGTTTACATGGAGTCGGTTACAAGGAAGGAAATATAATATCCGGACCCCCAAGCTTGCCTTCCACGCCAAGGAAAGTTCCATCCGGACACGGGGTGAAGTCTTGAGTCTTGTATCTTCACGCTTCGATAGTCCGGACGATGTATACAGTCCGGCTATCTGGATACCCCCTAATCCAGGACTCCCTCAGTAGCCCCTGAACCAGGCTTCAATGACAATGAGCCCGGCGCACAGTCTTGTCTTCGGCATTGCAGGGCAGGTTCCTCCTCCGAATACTCCAAAGTAGTTATCGGACACTTGAACCGTGTCCGGATCCACAAAATGATCTTCACATGCCACCGTAGAGAGAATGGTATTTCACAAATGCAATCTGCTGACAACTTTTTAGACAACGTGACGTGTCATTACGGTCGGGTCATTATTCGAACCGTTTTCCCACAACCACCCACAGCGCATATTGCGAGGCGGTTTCTCTGACATTTCTTTTCAAAGCAGAAATCGTGTCCCCTTATCACGGGATTCTCATCAATACGGGTACGGGTAATCCCACCACATCATCAATCGTGGCGCTTGGGAAGCAAGCGATTCCCAACGGGCAAGTGGGCAGGTGCACCTCTTTCGCCGCCTCTATAAAGGGATAAGATTTCCCCATTTTTACCCATGACTTGTTCCTCCTTTGCCCACTCTTTGCCCCCTCAAGCTCCAGCGCCCAAGCCCAAGTCTTCTCCGCACAGCTAAACATGTCCGGAGCAGGAGGCAAGTGGGTGGCTTCCACCATCAAGGAGAAGCATATCGCAAATCTTCGGGCGGCCGGATACTTGGCATGAGACATAGCTCACTGCTACGGACGCTGGGCAGGTCATTCCGACCCAGGACCCCACGAGAGGTCGTGTTTGTCGCCCACCGTCCGTCCGTGGACTGGGGTTTCCCTCCACCCCTTCGTCCAGCGGGCTCATGTTCTACTATGGGCTGAATTTCCATGATCTGGCCCGAATTTCATCCTCAACATCTCGGTGTTCATCGTCGTATCACGAGGCTTTCCTCCGCATCCGGCCTCACTTGACTGTGTGGCTGCAAATCTTCTGCGTGAAGCGAAGATTGTATCACGACCAACAAGCGGAGTCTTGGAGGGGCCATGGTGGGCAAGATGCCTAACGTCACTGGCTGGGCGGCTCCTTTGCGGAGACCGTAAAAGGGTGGCAATCGGGGTGGTTCTACATCACCGAGCAGCTGCGGCGCCAAGCGGGCGGCGGCTCCCGAGTTACGATCACGGAGCCCCATGCGGCTCACCTCACAGGAAAGGAAGGGCCTGACTTGGGGCGAACCCACGAGCTGACGGACTCCAAACCTGCATCGAGAGCATGAAGGACAAGAATATTAAGCTTGTCAACGTGATCCAGGTCATGCTCGTTCGCCGGATCCTGCCGTGCCAAAGGCGGGCATTCAATCTGTGGGAGTTTGTCCCGGCCGAACACCAGACGCTTCAGAGGCTCTATGGCATGAAGCACAAAGACACGTGGAAGGAGTTGTTTAAGGCCTCCGAAGTACCTCCTCCCACATCCGAGGACCGCGGACTTCATGTAGCGCGGCCCCCGCGTCCGGTGAGTTTTGGGACTACCATCAGGTTAGGTTTTCCCCAATACATTCATGGGGGAGTCTTAAGTATTTGTGTATATTTGATCAGGATTATGTGGAGATAGCGGAGCAAATTGACTGTCCGGCTCCGCTGCCAGAAGGCCCAGCTGATGCCCTCCTGACGGAGATGCTAGTCCCGGCACCCTACAAGGTGCCGGAGAAGAAGGCCGAAAAGAAGGCCCCGGGGACCAGGAAGGGTCTCCGGCGTAAGGTTGTGCCAAAAGCCTCGTCCGAAGACGACGAGGCGCACTCCTCCCCCGAAGAGGAGGAAGAAGAAGAAGAAGAAGAAGCCGCCCCATCCGGAAAGGATGAGAGACCTGAGGGATGGGCCGTGGGGCGGGAGAGGCCCTCGGCGCAAGGTCCGTCATACCCACGTCGTCCGATGGCGACAAACAGATTCCTCCAGCGGAGGAGGGGGAAGCAAGAAGAAACTCTACCTCCCCACACTAGGGAGGAGAAAAAGAGGAAAGCCGCCCGGGGGGAGGCTGGGGCGCCTAAGAAGGGAAAGCGTCCCTTCAGACTACTCCACCACGGCCGCTCATAGCGAGGAAGAGTGGCTGCCGAGAAAGCCTGGCGCGATCGTAGTGCCGCACTCTACCGTGATCTCACTTCATAGTTGTTTAATAACGCCGAACATATATGCAGTCCGGCCCGGGCTCATCCGGAGGTGTCGTCTTCGGATGGGTCTCTAAGCGCTTCAGAGATGAACTCGCTCCCGACGGCCACCACTCTTCAGCCTACGGACGACACGGAGGTGTTGTCCCGAAGGTTCCCCGAGCAGGGGGAGGTGACCCTGGAGGTGCCCCAAGGCGGAATTCCAAATATCGGACATGCGGGGTTCAGGATCCCCGCGGATCGCGTCGACGAGAGCCACAACAAGGCGGACTCTCGACCGAACACTGCTCCGGAACCTTCGACGGTTCCGGACTTAAGGAGCAGCCCCTTGTTAGGGAGGCGAGCCATCCATCTTTGAGACTTCCGTCGCGCCCGGCGCGGACGATCTGGTGGAAGCGCTTGGCGCTTCCATAGATGAAAACATCGTACTCTTATGAGTGCGGTGATTCAAAGGTTCTGTCCAAAAGCGGACTAACAAGCCTGCACAAGCCTCTTGGCGGGCTTGAGGTAAGTAATAAGAATGTGTGAAATTACCACCCGATAGGTAGTAGCTTTGATACTCTGTTTGGTGTTGGAAAGAAAAGCCAAACGGAGGGTCAATTATAATCCGCAGGAGTCTAATAAGTGTGTATGTGACTAAGCAGGTCGTCCTGCTTGCCGCTGCTGCCCATACAGTCGAGGTTGCCGAACTAAAGCGGGACCTGGAGCAGGCATAGGGAGAGCTCAACCTCACGAAGAGGCAGCTCGAAGAGAGCAAAGGTAAGTAATTCTCCGCTCTTATGTATGTAAAGATATATAAAATTGTTTAGTCTGACGGCAAAGCGTCGTGACTATGTGACAGGGTCCACCGCCGAAGTGGCGTCCCTGAAGAAAGCGCTATCCGAGGCCGAAGACAAGGCGGCCTTGGAATGCAGAGAGCGCGAGAAGCAAAGTGCTAGAGTGGGCGAGGTACAGCAAGAGCTCCAGGACCTCGGCAAGAAGTTCGAGTCCATGGAACATGATCTGAAGACGAAAGAGGCCGAGCTTGCGAAGGCCCTTGTGAATATGAAAGATGCCAAGGCCGAAGCCGAGGCACAGCAGGAGATCTAGGAGGCCAAAAAGATAGCGGCGGGTAAGAAATTCTTTGTGCAAAGCAAACATGTGGAGGAGGCGTTTCTTTTACTTACTCGAATTCGGAGCTCTCCAGGGGCATTCGCAGATCTGCCACACAGCGTATTAGATGCCACGGAGTTCTACCGTGCCCAAGAGGGGAGCTCGACAGAGAAGCTGTTCTGGTCCCAGTATGCTGGGGCCGAACACCCAACGCCTCTGAGTGATCAATTGAAGCAGTTGGTCGAACTCCACAGGTCGGCCAAAGTGGCTATGAAAGATTTCATAGTCCGGATGTGGCCTGGTGAGCCCCTTCCCACTAGCTACTTCGGCCTGATCAAGCGGGTGGTGAATGCCTACCCGCGCCTTGAAGTAATCAAGCGATCCGTTTGCATCGAGGGTGCCCGCCGGGCCTTTGCCCGTGCGAAGGTGCATTGGGGCAAGCTGGATGCGGAGAAGCTGGTGAAGGACGGTCCGCCCGAGGGCAAGGAGCATCGCCGTCCCGAGAAGTATTATGATGGCATTATGAAAGGTGCTCGTCTCGTGGCCGATGAGTGTTCCAAGGACCAGATCTTTGATTAAAATGTACCTCTGCCGCTGTTGTAATGTAAAGACGAAGTTATTTGTGCTATGTAGCACTGTTTGATTTAAAATATTACCTTCTGTGCGGCTGTTTATAGAATACTGAAAGTAGGCCAGTCATCGGCTTCCGCCCCTACGCAACTAGTGCCGAGGTGTTCCTGGAAAAACCAGGATACTCTTTATCCAAATGTTTGGTCCCTTCAGGAGGTATCCGGTGCAGCGAACAAGGCAATCGGACTATTCGGCTTTATAACTTTCACTTAGCCATAGAAGTCTATAATTTTAAATTTCGGCGAAGCCCCTAGAATCTGGAAGGCCGAATTGGGGCGCTATATACGCCTAGATCGGACGAAGCCGATTTGTCGCCTAAAGCGGAAAATCTTTAAGGATTTTAAGACCTCTCGAACAGCGACCAGCTCTCGCCACATCATGCCGGTCAGTTTTGGCTTTCTCTCTTGAGGTGCTTGTCGGAAGAACCGGGACACAATCGCGATAGTTCTCCTGCGCTACCTTAGCGATATAGCGGGCGTAAGGTACCAAAACAAGGGAGCCGGGCTAACAACTATAGACCCAAGACATGATTGGAGCTGATGCATATAGTGATATAAGTTAGGGTGCCGCCTTTGCTTAAAGTGTTCGGACTTTAGTTGCCGTAGAACGGGGCACCATAGGAAGCCCCAGGCAAACGGACCATACCAAAGTGTACGGATGCAATATCAAAGAAACATTTATAAGAAAAATGTTCAAATAAAAATAATGAGCTGACGCTATATGTAATCTCCCATTGATGAAAATACATTTAAGCGTATGTTTACAATGAATGCATTAAGCGGAGATAAATAGGACTATTTAACATGTCCTATCCGGAGGCAGGCCGCGTATGGATGTATAAAACAGGTATAACGATCGTAAATAGATTCCACCTGGGTGTTTCCTTATGTCTTGTGAAGCCTGTTGCCTCCTTGGTTTTCTCCTATGTAAGTCCGACAATCCGGCTCTTACGAAGAGGCTGCTCTAAAGCACTGTCCTGAAAAAGAAGAAGGACAGGTTATGAAGGTATGTGGCGGTTATCCGCCTTTATTGATGAGTCGTTGTTGCACCTCCGCCTATGCCCATGGTATCTTGAGTGCGTAATTGTATGCAGCGTGGCACGAATGCTGCTTGGATGGGGCTTAGCGAGGCTGGACTGCTAGTCGCGCTCTTGGCGTGCTGATGATCTGTTGCGGGGTGTTAGGACTCTCTTGATGGTGCCCGGATTGGTTTGTCGGAGGAGGTCGCATTGTACTTCCGCCGCGAGGGCTGCGGTATGTTCTTCTCGTTGGAGAGAGTGGTCCGTATTTCCGTTCACCGTTATGACCCCGTGTTCTGGCATCTTGAATTTGAGGTATCGTAGTGTGGTACCGCATTAAATCTAGCGAATGCGGTTCGCCCGGCGAGTGCATGGTAACCCTGCGGAAAGGGACGATATCGAAGATTAACTCTTCGCCGGAAGTTATCCGGAGATCCGAAGACCACTTCAATGTTATAGAGCCCATACAGCGGGCCTCTACTCCGGAATCACACCTTTAAAGGTGGTTTTGGTGGCCTTGATCCTTGAAGGGTCAATGCCCATTTTATCTTGTATCCCGATAAAGCAGGTCGAGGCTGCTGCCACCGTCCATAAGGACGCGCGTAAGGTGGAATCCGTCGATGATTGGGTCTAGGACCAATGCAGCCGAGCCGCCGTGGCGGATGCTAGTAGGGTGATCCCTACGATCAAAGGTGATCGGACAAGCTGACCATGGGTTGAATTTAGGGGCGACTGGCTCCATCGCATAGACGTCCCATAGTGCCCGCTTCCGTTCCCGCTTGGGGATGTGCGTGGCGTAGATCATGTTGACCATTTTCACATGGGGGGAAATTTCTTCTGTCCCCCCGTGTTCGGACGTCGGGGCTCCTCATCATCGTCGCTGTGCAGCCCCTTGTCCTTGTCTTCGGCGTTTATTTTTCCGGCCTGTTTGAATACTCATCAATCTCTATTGGTGTGCTTGGCTGGCTTGTCTGGGGTGCCATGAATTTGGCACGAGCGCTCCAGTATGCGGTCCAGACTGGACGGTCGCTGATTATTCCTTTTGAACGGCTTCTTCCGCTGACCGGGCTTGGATCCACTGAATCCGGCGTTGACTGTCGTGTCTTCAGTGTTGTCGCCGTTGTTCCGTCGCTTATGTCTGTCACGACGTGGCTTGCCGTTATTGTCGCGGCCATCCGAAGTGCCAGAATGTGGCGTAGTGCTGCTGCGAGCCAACCAACTGTCCTCGCCCGCGCAAAAGCGGGTCATTAGTGTTGTGAGAGATGCCATGGATTTGGGTTTTTCCTGGCCTAGGTGTCGAGCGAGCCACTCGTCACGGATATTATGCTTAAAAGCCGCTAGGGCTTCGGCGTCCGGACAGTCGACTATTTGGTTCTTTTTAGTTAGGAACCAAGTCCAGAATTTCCTGGTTGACTCTCCGGGCTGTTGAGTAATGTGGCTCAAGTCATCGGCGTCAGGTGGTCGCACATATGTGCCACGGAAGTTGTCGAGAATCGTCTTCGAGTTTTCCCAATTGCCAATGGAATTTCTTTGGCGGGCTGTTTAGCCAGTGCCGAGCTGGTCCTTTGAGCTTAAGGGGAAGGTACTTGATGGTGTGTAGATCGCCTCCGCGGGCCATGTGAATGTGGAGAAGGAAATCTTTGATCCATACTATGGGGTCTGTTGTGCCATCGTATGATTTGATGTTTACGGGTTTGAACCCTTCTGGGAATTCATGATCCATTACTTCGTCAGTGAAGCAGAGGGGGTGCACGGCGCCTCTGTGCCGGGCTATGTGGCTACGTAGGTCGAACTGCTCTGGGTGGCTATATTCGGCCCGGTCGGACTTGTTGAAGGTGTATCCGGCGTGACGATCGTCGTCACATGCCGAGGCGTGCCCCCGCGATCCGTAGATCGATCTTGGCTGTCCTGTTTTGTTGCCCCGTAGTATGTGGGCGTGGAGGTGTCGGCTGGTATGCGGACTGATATGCCGTTTTATCCCGGCCACGAGGTGGCCGGTCAGCCATATGGTGCTCGAGTCCATATTCCTCGGCTTCCAGGACTTCAGTCCATCTATCTGTGAGCAGGTCTTGATCAGCTTGGAGTTGCTGCTGCTTCTTTTTCAGGCTCCTCGCAGTGGCTATAAGCCGGCGCTTGAAGCGCTCCTGCTCTACGGGATCCTTAGGCACGCCAAACTCGTCGTCGCCAAGGCTAATCTCGTCTTCGGAGGGGGGCATGTAGCTGTCCTCCTCCGGGTATTCGTCCGTCGCCTGTTCTTCTGGGCTGACCTGCTCATCCTCCTGTTCGGCCTGCTCAGGGTTGTATTCTTCTTCGGCACCATTCGGATTGTTTTCGTCTCCTGGGCCGGTACTGCTGTGGCGGGGCTTGGAGTGGCGCCGACGACACCCATTCTTTGCTTTTTTCCCTGAGGTTTTATCCTTCGTTGCCTCATCGCCGTTTGTTTCCTTCGGAGTGTCCACCATATATATATATCATAAGAAGAGATGGTTGTCCACCGCCCAGTGAGCGGTGGTTCCTGTTCTTCTCCTGCATCGTCGTCCATACCATCGATGTCTTCGGAGTCGAAGTCCAGTACCTCGGTTAATTCATCGACCGTGGCAATGAAGTGGGTGATGGGTGGGCAACGAATTCCTTCATCGCCTGCCTCCCACTCGAGCCGGACATAGTTCGACCCCGAGCCTCCTGACAAAGAGAGAGACTTTAATGAGTCCAGCATGTCACCAAAGGGCAAGTGCTGGAAAATATCCGCAGCAGTGAACTCCATTACCGGAGCCCAACCTGGCTCGGCTGGTTCGGGAGTGCGCGGACTGGAACCCACGTCCAGATACGAATCCAGGGGTCCGGAGTCACAGGTCACCACAGAGGTAAGACCCATGTTCGGCTCCATCGCCAATGAGTGTGCGACCTGCGGGGCGGGGTCCATCCCTCCGTCCTTAGACAGCACCGCCTACACTGGATTTAGGTCCAGGGATACTACGGGGGTGATACCCCGAGCTTCGTCCGATGGCAGGTCTAAGCCATGCTCGTCGTGACTGTCCGGTGCACCTGGCATAGACCCAAATCCATCGAAGATCAAGTATCCGCGGATATCCACCATGTAGTTCAGATTTCCGACCCTGATCTGGTGGCCAGGGGCGTAGCTGTCGATCTGCTCCAGATGGCCAAGCGAGTTGGCACGCAGAGCGAAGCCGCCGAACACGAAGATCTGTCCGGGGAGAAAGGTCTCACCCGGGATCGTGTTGTTGATGATGACTGGAGGAGCCATCGAGCCCTGTAGCGACGACACAGAGGAACTCTCAATGAAAGCACCAATGTCGGTGTCAAAACCGGCGGATCTCGTGTAAGGGGTCCCGATCTGTGCATCTAGGCTGATGGTAACAGGAAGCAAGGGACACAGATGTTTACCCAGGTTCAGGCCCTCTCGATGGAGGTAAAACCCTACTTCCTGCTTGATTAATATTGAAGATATGGGTAGTACAAGAGTAGATCTACCACGAGGTCGTAGAGGCTAAACCCTAGAAGGTAGCCTATGATGGTATGATTGTAATTGTGATCGGCCTTCTAAGGACCAACCTCTCTAGTTTATATAGACACCGGAGAGGACTAGGGTTTACATGGAGTCGGTTACAAGGAAGGAAATATAATATCCGGACCCCCAAGCTTGCCTTCCACGCCAAGGAAAGTTCCATCCGGACACAGGGCGAAGTCTTGAGTCTTGTATCTTCATGCTTCGATAGTCCGGACGATGTATACAGTCCGGCTATCCGGATACCCCCTAATCCAGGAATCCCTCAGTGGGCGCCAAAACATAGTGTGTCCTCGGCCGAAATCGACTCCCTCCCCGATTCATATTCATACACGGTGGGCGCCAAAAACAAACTCTCGTCGGCAAATATTCGGTGTATGCAAGATTACCGTCCTATCCCCAACCGGCTAATGTTGTTGTGATGTAGTAGAAATTTGAAACGGGGGCTAAGTTTGTAAATTCCCCCTTCCCTCTACCTTGCTTTTCCCCATTCGTACCCCGTGGGCGCCAAAACACCCTCTCCCACCCCACCCTCCTCCGTCCGCCACCCCATCAACCGCCGTCCTCCTCCACCATGCGGAGCGATACCCAGCCGCCGTCCATTACAAGAGATCGACCTCTCTCATCCACGGCTTCGGACCGGGATCCTTGCATCCCGTCCTCTCGCTTTATCCCCGCCGTCGTCCACCTTGCCGGCGCCGCTCCTACGACCGTCTCATCCACCGCGCCCCGCCGCCACCGTCTACCCTCCTAGATCTGCTTCCATGCTGCCGACAGCCACCGCTTTCCGCAGCACCGTCAATTTCTCAGTAGATGCATACACGGCACCGCACCAGAGGCGGTACTCTTTCGTATCTTCTCAACTTATTTATCGGAGCAAGAAAATAGATCGCCACTACTTTACTCTGATTTCTTGTCTTGGTTGCGAAGTTGCCTTTGTCCGATTTGCACCTTCAGATCCGCCATGGCACGCTCAACACTATACTCCCAATGCTTATGGTTTTCCCCTTTTATATTCCACACTAGTTAAATCACGATGAGACTAAATTTCAAAATTGGGTCATCGATTTTTCAGAGCTCGCGGAGTTTGCGGTGCGATCGAAGGGGCTCGGGTGGTTGTGGGGCCTCACCGAACGAAGAAAACTCGGCGGGTGGGGGTTGGGGCGGGGGTGGGCGGTGGGGGTGGCGGAGGAACACAGGCGGTGGGGCAGTGGTCCGGCCGGCGACCCGTCTGATGTGTTCAGTATGGGAAGAATCGAAGGCGAGGAAGAAGAAGGGTTAGGAGGCGTGGGATCTTCATCCAACCGCTTTGAAATGGTCGAGAGAGCCGGGAGTTGCATTCTTAATGCGCTCTGGTTCATCATGTGTGGCACCTGCAACCAACACTTTATTATCCAAAATCTGCTTGCTCTTCTTTACCATGTTCCTCTTTCGTTCTTCTTTAATATGTACTCTCTCCGTGCCTAAATACAAGTCTTTGTATAGATTCCACCATGGACTACATATGGAGCAAAATGAGTGAATCTACACTCTAAAATGTATCTGGATACATCTCTATGTGATCCATAGTGGAAATCTCTACCAAGAATTATATTTTGGAACGGAGGGAGTATGATAGTAGTACAATATGTTCCTTGTACTGAAGATGAGCAGGGACATTTGCAGTGTAGAGGTCTATACGGTCGGTTGTGATGGACACTTTGAGCCTCTTTGGTTCGTAGATCTTGTAAACATAGGAATAGGATTTGTAGTGGCCTACCCACTTGAATCCTATAAGAATAGCAAGGAAATGCGGGGAGATGTGTCGCCTTTGAGAGTTACACTGATATTAACAGTACCGCACCTTCACTTGAAGAGAGTTGGTATCCGAAGCCTTTCTAGCCGTACCGGCAATACTAGCACATATATACCAGCAAGTTTCACTTTGCTGATTTTACTCTGATGCTTAAGGTTTTCCCGTTATATCTACACTATGATCTGTGTAGCTGCTTTGTGTCACACTAGCAGCAGTCCACTCTTGAAGCTAAACACGCAATGACTTACAAAATTGGCACCAAGGCATTGAGTGCCATTCGATGCAATGAAACTCATCGCTCCCCACCTGTTGATTCTTGTTCAGAACATGATCCTAATGACTATTCTAACCTCGAGGAGTCAAAGGCAGATGGCCTGTCCTGTTCACCCATCAAGGTGCCTGTTCTAATTTGGCAATGTTTTATTGATTGCGGGTATCTTGCATATGTTGTCTTGCATTTCTTCTACTTTGTTGCACCGCCATCTGCTTAGTTTACTCATCATATATGTCGAGATGCCATGCCCATCCATTATCAATACATATTCCATCTGTCATCATACCATGCTTTTCCACTCAAATGCTGTTCTTGTGCATCAGACATCAAAAAGGAAGAGGGTGATTGCCGAACCTAAAGGAGCACCAGCAAAGTCCTTGAAAAATGTGGTGGTGCCGGAGAAATCAGACAGCACCCCACTTATATTGGTTGTACAACCAGTGACACAAAACATAGGACCGACTCCAGCAGACTGTACCCATACTTCACTGGCCACACCACTAGTCCCACCACACAGGACCTGCACTCCAGCAAAAGGTATACCAATTTCATTTGCCATAGCACCAGCTGTACCACAGAAAAATCCCACTCCAGCAAAAAGTACAGCAAGTCCACCGGCCGAAGACCTATCCCAACTGCAGAGAAGGCCAATTCCTGCAGATTGGAACCCCATTCCATTTATTCCCAGTTTAAAATACAATGCTTTCAATGTTGTTAGGGACTACGCGCATATACTCCCATCATGGGAAGATTATTGTGAATACAAACACGATTTTCACATCTTCCTGTCCAACTTACGTGTAAGTGCTATTATTCATGGTTATTATTTTCCTGTTTTCTGCTGATTGAACACATCAATGATTTACATTACATTGTTGTAACTAGGCGAGGGTCAATCTGGATAGTCATGACGAGCAAAGCTTGCTTGTGCTTTTCAAGGAAGCATTGCAGCAGTATCGGTGTTACCTGAGGAAATCACACTTTGATGGCAAGTCTATAAACGAATTTCCGGTGAAGTCTCCTGTGCTAAATTTAGAAGACATTGAATGGAAAAACCTTGTTATGCACTTGTCTCGTTCCTAGGATGAGGTATTGTCTATGAAATCACATGACAATTTGAACTTCTACTTTTCCGCATGTGCCTTACAGATCTTTTTTGCAGGAAATCTGCTCGAAGAAGAATTCCGATTTGACAAGAACGACAGGATATCGCAAATATGTTGCCCGCTGCTTTGCTCTTGTTAGTACCTGCTGTCCTGTATCACTGTACTTGCATACATACCTGGTTCATTATGTGACAATAGTATGCATGATAGCTTGCTTATCAATTGTTCGCTCCAAAATATCTGATCTGTATGAATGGTTACATTAGTGTAGAATATATCCAATGCCAATGTTTTTTTAGCTCTGCATTGTTCTTGTAAGTACATGTTGTCCTTTATCAATGTACTTATAATGACAGGTAGTTGTTCATGTACCATCACTCTGCAGCTTATTTACCTTCGCCCTCCATTTTCTACACATCAGATCTATATTTACTCTTACCATAAGGTTGGTACTGAAGAAGTTTAGCTGTGCATTGCTCTTGGTTGTACCTTTTGCTTGTATTGCTGCACTTACATTTATAGCTACTTGGTTATGTAGCATCACTTTTCATCTTATCTTAAATATTCTCCATTTTTTCGTATATTATCACATCTATATTTACTCTTAACAAAATGTAGAATAAAGGCAATGCTTTAGAAGATTCTGTGGTAAACTTCTTGAATTGCCCCCCATCAGCATGGACAAGGCCTTTATAGAGCCTGTCTTCACCAATAATGTAAGTTTGTCCATCTCAAGCCTTCAAACTTTGTTGTATATATTTGGTTAGGCATGACTGCAACAGCTGTTTATTTTTGGTGTTCGCATCAAATTGCTTGTTTAAAGTTTATTATGTAGTTCATAAACAAAAGTTTGTCCTTTCTCAATTTAAGTTTTCAGTTGTACAACCAAGTTCCTTCTTCATACCATGTAAATTAAACTATCTGAGCAGGTGATCTTCTTTTGCACCGCATGTATGCTTCATTCTTCATCTCAGAATCCAAAGGTGTGGTGAACCTACCCACTACAAACACAATGTCATATTCTGCAATGTCTTAACTATGAACAATGTCATATCATTCTACTATTATTTAAAACGTCTCTTTATTTGCCAATCTGAAATGGTATAAATTGACAGCACACTAACAATTGATACTTATGAGTACTTGATCTGTAATCCAGTGGTGTCGTGAAGCTGCCAACTCCTTCACAATGTCATTTCCTGCTATGTCTTGACCTCAACAATACCATATTGTGTTAATGCAATTTTAAACCGTGTCACTTTATTCGTCAGTAAGAATGTGATGAATTGCCAGCACTGATACTTTTATGTGCAAAACCTGTCATCTATCTGCTTGTTTATCTTTCAGAGTCAGGAAGATATAAGTGTTGAACAAGCGTAGTCTCATCATCTTGCTCAATTGCTTGCGCTGCAGCTTGCCAGCAGGGCTAACCTTTCTTGAACTCTATTGAAGTGTTGTCCGTTTTGTATATTATTTTGTCGGCGTGTTTATTTGCACTGGTGGCGATCTTTGATGCCCAGTGTATGTAATCTGCTGTCTGCTTGTGCTTTATTATCATAGTGGCGAACTTTGATGCCCAGTGGTGTAAGCGCATCTAGTGCCCCTTAGTGATTTTGGTGTATTGAAGACTTATAGGTTAAGGGACTAATATGTTTGTGAGTGTACACAGGTCTATAAGTCTATGAGGAGTTTGATATTTACAAAGAAAGTCGACCCCTAAAAATGAAGTTCTTCGACTGAAGACTTTGATATTCTGAAGACTTTCTTTAGACTTTAAAAGTGAAGAAATTGGTGTGACCTTGAAGACTTGGTATTCATTTGAGGAACATGAAGCATGAAGACTTTTGTTTTCGTAGTTTCATTTTCTCTTTCTTGAGTCATAGGAAACACCGTACTGTTAAAGGGGGTCGAGGAAATACTAAGGAAAAATTTCCATGTGATGCTCAACTCAAAATCCTACACCTACCAATCCCTTGAGTGAAGCCTTTGGAAATCTCATACAGTTCATTCAATTTCTTGATGTGAGACGAAGTTCTTACGTCGCTGAATTTGTTACGACCGAGGAGTTAGGAATTCGCCAGTCAGATTGCCTACACAAAGGAGGAACATGATAACCCCGAGGAATTTGAGATTCAAATTTCGACCATTCTTGTCTTCTGCGCGCCACTGTCCCAAAATATCTTATCCACCTAACGGTCATATCATTGAAGGGCATTTATGTCTTATCATGTCGGGCTGCTCCCTAGGCTATAAATAGCCGCCCCCTACAACCACTAGCTGGTTGGCTGCTCCGAGAGAAACTTGACACTTGTCATTTGAGAGCAACACATCCTCCGAGGACTTTGAGTGAAAATCATCGAGTGAGGAAAAACCCAAACACCAAACCCCTACAAACCCAAAGTGATTGAGCATCACTGAAGAGATTGATCCTGCGTGGATCCGACGCTTGTTACCTTTGAAGACTGTGCTTCTTCCAGACGGTTAGGTGTCATGGTCTAGAGCATCCAAGAGGAATTGTGGATCGCCGAGTGACCAAGTCTGTGAAGGTTTGGAAGTCGCTCAAGACTTACCACGAGTGATTGGACGAGGTCTGTGTGACCTTAGTTCAAGGAGATTCTGATGAGGACTTGGTGTCTGAGCTGTGTGCTCAGCCGATCGGGTGTCCGGACTGTGTGTCCTCGAGTTTAAATACTCAGCCGCTCCAACCAGACGTACAACCGAGACAGCAGTTGGAACTGGTCTACCAAATCATTGTCTTCACCAACCTTATGGTTCTATTTCCTCAACCCTCTCATTTCCTCATTCTTGTGTTGAGTGTTCATTCATATCTGTGTTTGAAGACTTTGGTCAAGACTTTCTCAATTTCCTCAGTTCAATTTCTTCAGTCTGTTTGTCTTCATCTTGTGCTATCCTGTGTTTACGCTTTCTGTACTCTTTGTTTGTCTTCATTTCATCATGATGACCATGCCCGCATTCTCTTATGCTTACTTTTGAGTACTTATTCCGCTGCAAGTAGTTATTCGCTAAGGAATTTCCTCACCGGCAAATTCCTAAGTGAAGAATTCATAAAAATCGCCTATTCACCCCCCCTCTAGTCGATATAACGCACTTTCAATTGGTATCAGAGCAAGGTACTCCCTTGTTCTGTGTGATTTTGGTTTAACCACCTGGAGTTTTAGTTATGTCGACCGTCTTGATTATCCCAAGTGGAAGGCCATGATGAGGAAGCGCCTCATGGCAATGGACAGCGAGCTGTGGACCGTCACTGAAATTGGTCTTACTGATCTATGCAAAACGGCGAACGCAGATGATATTCGCAAGTACACTCGTCTTGATATCATGGCGAAGGACATCATCTGTTCCTGCCTATCTAGAGATGAATTCAAGCGCATTATGCATCTTTGCAATGTGAAGCTTATCTGGGACCGAATCTCCGACGTCTATGAAGGTCATCGAACCCATCATGATCCTTGGTTTGAGGACTTCAAGGAATCTCTCAAAACGATGACTTTCGAACCGAATCATCATCTTCGCATCATGTCTCATGGCAAAGGGTGTCGAGGTAACCGAATGTTCCTCATCTGAATTTAGCGACTATGAATCGATGATGATGGATCGATGATGATATTGAACCTAGCTATACCAAACTTGTTTGCATTCCCACCAAACAACAACATGCCTTGGAAAGGTTCAAAACATGCTAGATAAAAGTGATGATATGTTAGGTGAAGAAATGGATCGCACTAAAGCCCCGACCGAAATCTTCAGAGACTTGATCTAGGTTTGACAACCTTCAAGGTCATCATAACACTCTCTTGTCGATCATGAGAAACTTTCTTATGAATTTCTTCAAAGAAAGCAAGATCTTGAGAAGCTAAGAGTGAGTTATGAAGATCTTCGAAGGAGCGCGATTCATTACTTGCTCAACAAATCAGCGCTTCTCGAAGAATTTGTTCCTCCATGCTTAAAGTGCATTGAGCGTGAATCGCTAATTCTTCACCGAATGTTCAAATGCTTCAACTGTTACAAATTCTTCACCTGCCTCTGCTATCACTAATTCCTCATCCGAGGACATTGCTAGTATCACTTGACGATGCAGGGCTGAAGGAATTGTACATGACAGCATGTACAAAAGCCTCAAAGGGCATCGACTCTTTGTGATGTGCTTAAAAGCAGATCCTCAACAGAACCCTAGGAAAGAGGGTATTGCCTTTGAGAGGAAACTCAATGCTGATGGAACATATTGGAAGCTTTGAGCGGTACCCCAAAACCTCATGGGTTGCTGCAAAGGGACCTCCAGTTGATCCATCTAACTTATCTGGCTTTACATGTGAATCTCCTCATTCTTCTGATGAGTCATTTGACTCCAACTATAAACTGTTCAAAAATCAGAATGGTGAAGTATTTGCTAGATATGTTGGCACTAACTGCAGGAACGGTTCCCCTATGAAGATTCCCAAGAAGTGCCTTGAAAGTCTTCAGGTGAATGTCCTCATGACACCACCTGTGAAGAATAGGAACCCCAGATCAAACTCTTCATATGGATCCAAGTCCTCATACGGACCAAATTCCTCACATGGATCAAATTCCTCAAAAGGATCAAAGTCCTCATATGATTATCATCGTGCTAACAACTCTGTTTCGCAGGGTAGAGCTAAGGGCTATGAATATGTGCATTATTCTTCAAACCAATATGTTCATAAGTCCTCGAAGAATTTCTCTGCTTATTCATATGCTTACCCTAACCCCTCTTATGTGAAACAAAATGGATTGGCCTCTATGCCACAATTCTCATATGGTGCTCGCAGAGTGATGAACTCTTTGCCACCCCTTCAGATGTGGGTGGTGAAGAAAAAGAACTAACCTCTTCTGCAGGGTCAGGTCTCCGGCGTGCTTTAAACGTCTCAAGAATTTCTTTGGGGCCGACAAAATGCTCGAAAGGACGAGCTAATCATGATGAAATGAACTTTCATTTCACACGTCCTCATATCTTGCTTATCTGTTATCTTTGCGATGAAATTCATCGATGAACTTGATATCATATTCTTCCTTGATGAAGTATATGAGATCGTAAGTTGCACTAATTCATCTGCAGGATGATCAACCCAAAGCCACCGAGTGGGTTCTCGATAGTGGATGTACAAATCACATGACCGGTGACAAGAATCTATTGATGGATGCTCCTTATCACCATCACATCTGAAACATATCATCTTTGGCCGACAAAGGCAAAAGTCGGTATTGGGTCTTGGTAAGGTTGCGATCTTTAAGGACATACACATGGACAAAGTCATGCTTGTTGAGTCCTTAGGATACAACCTCATGTCGATCTCAATGCTTTGTGATCTTGATATGGTTGTTATCTTTGGCAAGTATCGTTGTGTTGTGATTATGGAAGTCGACAATTCCAAAGTCTTCAAGGCTTTAGGAGAGGAGACTTGTATATTGTTGATTTCTCTACAGACCACAACCAACCGTGTGTCTACTTGCAAAAGCTTCGTATATGGCTATGGCATCGGCGACTTGGTCACGTAGGCATGAGGAATTTGCACACGCTTGCAAAGAAGAAGCATGTCATTGGCATTGAGAATGTCAAATTCCTCAAGGATCACTTGTATGGAGCTTGTGAAGCTGGAAAATGACCAAGGCCAAGCATCCAAATAAGACTATCATGACCACTACTCGTCCATTCAATTGCTTCACATGGACCTCTTTGGTCCTAATCATTACTCAGCAGGTCACTAATGATGCATCTCTATATGGCTTTGTTATTGTTGATGATTACTCTCGTTACACATGGGTACACATTGTTACTTACAAAAATGAAGTGCAGGAAGTCTTCAAATGATTTTCCACGAGGGCTTCAACTAACTTTGGTGTGAAGATCGGACACATCAGGAGTGACAATGGAACTGAGTTCAAGAATTCGGTCTTGATGCCTATCTTGATGAACTTGGTATTACTCATGAGTTATCTGCTCCCTATACTCCTCAAAGAAATGGCGTCGTGGAGAGCAAGAACAGAACTCTTGTTGAGATGGCTCGCACTATGCTTGATGAATACAAAACACCTAGTCGTTTTGGATTGATGCAATTGATACCGCGTGCCACATCATCAAAAGAGTATATCTTCACAAATTCTTCAAGAAGACTGCCTATGAACTCCTCACTGACAAGAAACCCAATGTGAGTTATTTCAAAGTCTTCGGTGCTAAATGCTGGATTAGAGATCCTCATCACAATTCTAAATTTGCACCGAAAGCACATGAAGGTTTTATGCTTGGTTACGGAAAGGACTCGCACACCTACAGAGTCTTCAACATCGCTCTTCACAAGATTGTTGATACTATAGATGTGCGGTTCGATGAAACTAATGGCTCGCAAAGAGAGCACCTACCTACGTGTTAGATGAACCAGCACCGAGGAATCTATCAAGTTCAAGGCAACCGAGGATGTCATTCCTCTCAAGAATCTGTTGAAGAATTCATTCTCAGACGCGAAGAACGCCGAGTGATGCACTGAAGATAATGTTTGAAGACAATGGTGCCGAGGAAAATGATCAAATTCCTCGGCGACAACCAGCTCATCCTCGCGTTGCAAAAGAAGTGCAAGTTGACAAGATCATCGATGACATTGAAGCGCCAGTCGTCTCACACGCTCAAAAGCTTCACATTTATCTAACTTTTGTGGGCACTATGCTTTTGTCTCTATCACAGAGCCCACTAAGGTAGATGAAGCATTTCGAGCCCGAGTGGATTCAGGCCATGCAAGAAGAATTACATCACTCGAGCTCAACAATGTCTAGGAACTGGTCAAACGTCCAGATCCTCGCAAGCATAATATCATTGGCACAAAGTGGATCTACCGCAACAAGCAAGATGAAAATGGCCTTGTGGTGAGGAATAAGGCACGACTTGTAGCTCAAGGCTACACACAGTTGAAGGAATTGATTTCGATGAAACTTTTGCACTGTTGCTAGACTTGAGTCTATTCATATATTACTTGCCTATGCTAACCATCACAATATCACTTTATATCAAATGGATGTGAAAAGTGCATTCCTCAATGGTAAGCTTGAGGAAGAAGTATATGTTGCTCAACCCCGTGTTTTGAAGATCCAAAGAATCGACAAAGTCTTCAGACTCAACAAGGCCCTCTATGGTCTCAAACAAGCCCCACAGGCGTGGTATGATACATTGAAGGAATTCTTCGTGAAGAATGGCTTCACACCAGTTCACTCGACCCTACTCTCTTTACTAAATCATATGATGGTGAACTGTTTGTGTGCCAAATATATGTTGATGATATTATCTTTGGCTGTACTGACCAACGTTAGTGATGAATTTGCCTATATGATGAGTGAAGAATATCAAATGTCTATGATGGGAGAGTTGAAATTCTTCTTAGGTCTTCAAATTCGTCAACAACACAATGGCATATTCATATCTCAGAGAAATACCTCAAAGATGTCCTAAAGAAATTGGCATGCAAGATTGCAAAGGTGTCAAAATTCCTATGCCCACAAATGGCCATCTATGCAATCGATGAATATGGTATTGACTTGATCACAAGGTATACCGCCCATGATTGGTTCTCTATTGTACTTATGTGCATCTAGGCCAGATATAATGCTTAGTGTTTGCATGTGTGCCCGATTTCAAGCTACACCAAGGAATCACACCATAAGGCTGTGAAGCATATTCTTCGATATCTAGCTCACACACCAACACTAGGATTATGGTACCCCAAGGGCTCTACTTTTGATCTCATTGGATATTCGACTCGACTATGCTGGTGATCGTGTGGACCGCAAGTCAACATCTGGTACTTATCATTTCCTCGGACGATCTTTGGTCTGTTGGTCCTCGAAGAAACAGAATTGCGTATCACTGTCTACTGCGGAAGCTGAATACATTGCTGCTGGCTCTTGTTGTGCTCAATTGCTGTGGATGAAGCAAACTTTCAAGGACTACGGCATCAACGTGAAGAATGTGCCTCTCTACTGTGACAATGAGAGTGCCATCAAGATTGCTCACAACCCAGTTCAGCACTCGAAGACAAAGCACATTCAAATTCGTCATCATTTTCTTCGTGATCATGTGTTGAAGGGCGACATCTCCATCGAGCATGTGAAGACTGAAGAACAGCTAGCCGATATCTTCACTAAGTCCTTGGATGAGAAGAGATTTAGCAAGTTGCGTGTGAGCTAAATATCTTAGAATCTTGAATGTTCTTTGAAAAGGACACACATCCCGACACTTATGCAAAATTGATGACTTAGATGTGCAACACATGAAGAAACGTTTTCTTCAATCCATGAAGAATAACACTCTAAGTGTGAAGAAATTAATGAAGAATTTGATTCTCGAACCCTCGACAATTGTACGCGTGTCTGAAATCATCATTCTTATACTGTGGGTCACGCCACCACCAAAGTTGAAAATCTTCAATTTGAGTTTTTCTCGTTTTGAAATTCTTCAGTTTTTCAAATTCTTCAACTTTTCAAAATCTTCACTATTTCCGTTGTTTTTCTTCATTAGCTATATATATATGGGTTTATGTCCTCTACAGCATTCACTTATGGCTAATTCTTCAAGTTTTTTTTACGCTAAGTGAATGTGATCGACCCTTCCCTCTATGCTATACTCAACCCAATCTATTCACAAATTCTTCATGTGCGTTCTATTTGAAACTCGTTCAAAATCTTCACCGTGTCCTCGTCACCAAGAAATTGCGAACGGAACTTTAAAACTGATCTTATCCAAACTTTCGGTTTTGCCGCTCAAACCGTTCCACATCCCACGATGGATTTATCTATTCACCCACGATCTAACACGATCTCCACTTTTCAGTACGTGGGTGACACATGTCAGCGAATGAGAAGGGTCAGGCACGTTAGTCCCAAATCTTGAGCGAACAGTTTTTCACCGTGGCTATATATACCCCTCTCCCTTCCTCACTTCCTTTACTCCGCCGACCGCTCTCTCTCTCGCTCAAGCTTCTCAAACCCTAGCGCCGCCGCTACTCCATCGTCGCCGGTGAGGAAGAGCTTCACTGCCTCGACCTCGTCGCCGACGTACTCGCGCCGACCACGGAAATCTTCACTCCGCCGCCGCCGTAGCTGTCTTCCTCCACCGAGTTAGGGCGTGGAAGATCTGAACTGACGAACTTCTAATTTACACTTCTTAGTTCGTCGTGTTCTTCACTTCGGGTAATTAAAAGTTACTTTTATTACTCGCTTTGATTCTCAAACCTTCCTGAAAATCTTCAAAGGTGTTTATTCTTCAAATCTTCACACATATGAACAACTCAAACAAAATATGCTCTTGATTCGTTTCTCTAAGCAATGATTTTCTTCAAGATTCCTCAATTGTGTGGATCCTCGATCTATACAACTCTGGAACCTAAGACAAAGATCGCTTAGTGAAATTCTTCAATGCTCATCTGGTCAAATTCCTCAAACTCGTTCTTTTTGAAAAACCTTCTGAGAATGCATATGACCTCTCCAAATTCCTCGCAACTATACTCTGTTCACAGGTACTCATGTCCGCTGCTGAATCACTAGGTTCTCATCAACTTAACTCATTTGCAGCATTCCTCGAAGAAAAGTTGCATACTTCTTCAGAGAATTCGTTTGTTCAAATTCCTCAGCTGAAGAATATGGCAGAAGGAAAGAAGCCACAGAAAGGTGGAAAGAGGCCTGAGGTCATGACTGTGTTTGAAATCCCTGAGGAAATATATGTTGATTATTGCACACCTGATGAAGCCGAGTTCGGCAAAGAAAACAAAAATCAGCGCAAGGTGCGATTCAAAGGATTGAAAGGAGATGGGCAAGGAATGGAGGAGTACAGATATGTAACTCCAAAGTGCATGAAGAAATTCGCTCTCAATCCTCCATGCCCAAGAGCTCCATTGGCACTGGTCAAGAAGTCGACCCCACCAGATCAAGCGTGGTGAGGACTTTCCTAAAGAATGGGCCAAGCGCCAAGCCAAGTTGGCAAGACAAGCCAACGAGGCAAAGTGAGAAAATTCAATGAGGACTCACATCGCTGCTGCCATCGAGGCCTCTGTCAAGCCAAGAAAATCTATGGCAAAGAAGCCCGCACACAAGCCAAGTGCTTCACCAACAAGTGCCCTCACGGCCAAGTTCTCACCGTGCCCTCACGGCCAATTCCTCATGCTGATCCTGCTCCTCCCAAGTCCTCGGCTGCTCCTACAAAGTCCTCAGCAGTTCCGACAAAGTCCTCAAGACTGTGCATCCGCCACGTGCCAAAGGACTGCAGCATCTCCATTTCCTCCGGTGTTTCAGAAGTTCCTCACCTGCACCAAATTCTTCATCCGCCCGACTCTGCTGAAGACTAAGGCCACAGTGGACGAGGTCCTCGCCAAGTCCCAAGAAGAAACAGGTCGCCTTCCAAGAGCCACCAAGATGATGAGGCTGATGATGATGAACTTATGGAAATCACCGAGATCGCCAAGAAAGGGCCATAGAGCCAAAGGCACACCTGTGCCATCGCTGTTGGATCCAAGAGCGATCCTAGACTACATTGATCTCCGCACAAGGACCCAAACACTCCTATGCTCGACTTCAAGTTGACACCGCCAAAGTCACATGTCGACTCATTTCATCCAAGAGGAGAAATGGAAATTTGATACGACGAGAGATCAAGAAATCGCAGTCAGAAAGGAGAAGCCCTCAAATGACAAATTTGACTCCTATTATGCTGATTGGCAAGGAGCCAAAGTCAGATTCGCAACTCGACGAAGAAATTCACCAATGTTGCTGCCCCAACGCAACAAGAAATTCCTCAGGCTGGAGCCTCAGCTCAGCCGACTGAAGAACATGCCAGGACCACTGATTAAGTTCAGGCTGCTGAAGACAATGCTAGTTCCAGGGCTGATGATCCCATTCCAGCCGCTGAATAAATTGCCAGGGCATCCACTAGTGGTGCGCTCAAGAAATCGAACAAGTCGTACAATCAGATCGCTTGCACCTGAGGAAAATCAACCAGATTCCTCAGCTCCTCCTACGCCAACACCAACTCCAATTCTTCCATCTGCCTCTAATGTGAAGAAGACCAAGGCTGCAGAACGAGCTGCAGTGAAGAAACGGAGAGCATCAGCTGCGTCAAATTCTTCGGATGCGAAGAAAATGAAGCCAATGACCAGCTCCTTTGAAAATCCTATTGATGTTGTTCCAATTTCCTCAATTCCATCAAAGGACCTTGTTCCTTTTGATGAAGATTATGAGATCCCAAGCGGATCTGATGAAGAAAATCATTCTGCTGCTTCGTCAGAGCAGATTGATGAAGAAATTGAAGTGGAAGCAATCCCTTCAACCCCAATCATTTCCTCGCCTATGCCTTAGTTCACAGCTGAAGAGGCCGGTGTTGAGGAAATTGAAGAAGATGTGGATATTGGAAGCACAAGGCCAGTGATGAACGATGACTTTTGGGAAATTCAGCATCCAAATTATCCACTCTTCACCCCAATCCAACAGATTCCTCAGTCCCCACTACGACAACCGACCCCAACAACGCTGGCGCTCCTTCTTCAACTTGAAATTCTTCAGGGGCGTTAGTCCTTAGTTTCGATCCTTTTGGTCATTCGATGACAAAGGGGGAGAAATTTGAGTTAGTCTTCAAGCGGGTCTATTATATGGGCATTTTTTTGTTAAGTTACAACTCTCGTTCTTCTGAAACTTTATTGGATCGAGTTGCAATCTTAAACCCGATGGTGCTTTGATACTTTTGATGCACTATGCTCTGATACTCTTGATGCGTTATTGCATGCCTGTTCCTCATTAATGTTATTGCACGCATGCTGAATTTCATCAAGCACCATATTTCATCATGCATTTCAAATTCTTCATATTATATGTCAAATGCGTGTATACAAGATATAGGGGGAGATCTCCATGATTCAACTCTTCAAATGTGCATTGCCTCAAAAGCAAATTCCTCACTATGCACATCTTCAGGGGGAGTTCTTCTATATCTTGCAATCAAATTCCTCAATATCAGTATTTACACTTCATATGTTTATCCCCGTTGAGAACTTAACCTATATTGTCATCAATCACCAAAAAGGGGGAGATTGTAAGTGCATCTAGTGCCCCTTAGTGATTTTGGTGTATTGAAGACTTATAGGTTAAGGGACTAATGTGTTTGTGAGTGTACACAGGTCTATAAGTCTATGAGGAGTTTGATATTTACAGAGAAAGTCGACCCCTAAAAATGAAGTTCTTCGACTGAAGACTTTGATATTCTGAAGACTTTCTGAAGACTTTGAAAGTGAAGAAATTGGTGTGACCTTGAAGACTTGGTATTCATTTGAGGAACATGAAGCGTGAAAACTTTTGTTTTCGTAGTCTCGTTTTCTCTTTCTTGAGTCATAGGAAATACCGTACTGTTAAAGGGGGTCGAGGAAATACTAAGGAAAAATTTCCATGTGATGCTCAACTCAAAATCCTACACCTACCAATCCCTTCGAGTGAAGCCTTTGGAAATCTCATACAGTTCAGTCAATTTCTTCATGGATGAGACGAAGTTCTTCCGTCGTTGAGAATTTGTTCTCGACCGAGGAGTTAGGAATTCGCCAAAGGCGGATTGCCTACACAATGAGGAACATGATAGCCCCGAGGAATTTGAGATTCAAATTTCCGACGATTCTTGTTTCTTGCGCCACTGTCCCAAAATATCTTATCCACCTAACGGTCATATCATTGAAGGGCATTTATGTCTTATCATGTCGGCTGCTCCTAGGCTATAAATAGCCGCCTACAACCACTAGCTGGTTGGCTGCTCCGAGAGAAACTTGACACTTGTCATTTGAGAGCAACACATCCTCCGAGGACTTTGAGTGAAAATCATCAAGTGAGGAAAAACCCAAACACCAAACCCCTACAAACCCAAGGTGATTGAGCATCACTAAAGAGATTGATCCTGCATGGATCCGACGCTTGTTACCTTTGAAGACTGTGCTTCTTCCAGACGGTTAGGCGTCATGGTCTAGAGCATCCAAGAGGAATTGTGGATCGCCGAGTGACCAAGTTTGTGAAGGTTTGGAAGTCGCCTGAAGACTTACCACGAGTGATTGGACGAGGTCTGTGTGACCTTAGTTCAAGGAGATTACGGTCAGGACTTGGTGTCCTGAGCTGCGTGCTCGGCGACTGGGTGTCCGGATGTGTGTCCTCGAGTTTAAATACTCAGCCGCTCCAACCAGACGTATAACTCAAACAGCAGCTTGGAACTGGTCTACCAAATCATTGTCTTCACCAACCTTATCGGTTCTATTTCCTCAACCCTCTCATTTCCTCATTCTCGTGTTGAGTGTTCATTCATATATGTGTTTGAAGACTTTGATCAAGACTTTCTCAATTTCCTCAGCTTCAATTTCTTCATCTGCTTTGTCTTCATCTTGTGCTTTCATGTGTTTACGCTTTCAGACTCTTTGTTTGTCTTCATTTCATCATGATGACCATGCCCGCATTCTCTTATGCTTACTTCTGAGTACTTATTCCGCTGCAAGTAGTTCTTCGCTAAGGAATTTCCTCACCGGCAAATTGCTCAGTGAAGAATTCATAAAAGTCGCCTATTCACCCCCCCTCTAGTCGATATAACGCACTTTCAAGTGGATGTAATATGCTCTTTATTGTATAGTCTAGGCTTTTTCTTATTCACGATGCTGCAGTTATTTTACTGTATATATATATATATATATCCTGTCTTCGCAGTAAACCGGCCAAACCGTAAAATTACGGTACATAATCGGGCCGTCATGCAATCACGATGTAGGTTGGGCCTGAAACGTGCCGAATAGCTCACGGGCCGGCAGCAGCCCGAAATGAACCCCGGCCCATGATTGTGCGAATCAAATCACGGGCTTTTAACAGGCCAAAATTGTCTCGGTCCTTGTTTGGCCCAATCAGATATCGGCTGCGAGCAGGCCGGATGCAAACCGGGCCGTAGTTAGCCCAACTATATGACGGGCTTTTAACAGGCCGAAATTAATATAGGGCCGAAATGTTAAACGGGCCCTTAACAGGCCAATACTAATATCAGGCTGAATTACTAAGTGGGCCTTTAGCAAGTGGGCCCGTACATAGTGTCCAGCTGACGGGCGAATCGATATGGGCCATAATTGAGCCCAAAGCCTCTTAAAGGGCCGGACCTGATCTGGGCCGTAATTTGGCCTAGAACATGGTAGGATCTTAACGGGTCGGATCTCATATGGGCCACTATTAGGCCCGGAGCGTGGCAGGCCATTAATGGACCGGATCAAATATGGGCCGACATTTGGCCCAAAACATGGCAGACCGTTAATGGGCCGGCCTACTAGGGTCCCCAAAATCTTGTGGGCCTACAGCTGGGCCGGCCCATTAATGTCGGCTAAATCTCATGGGCCTTTAGCTGGGCCGGCCCATTATGATCGGCAAGAATCTTGTGGGCCTTTACCTAGGCCGGCCCATTATGGCACACAAAAATCTTGTGGGCCTTTACATGGGCCGCCCATTATGGCCCGCAAAATCTTGTGGGCCTTTAGCTGGGCCAGCCCATTATGGTCCACAAAATCTCATGGGCCTTTAGCTGGGCCGGCCCATTATGGTCCGCAAAATCTTGTGGGCCTTCAGTTGTGCCGGCCCATTTAAATTTGATGGGCCGGTCCATGTGTCAACATATCATAGGCGCATCGTGGACCTGACACATGTCTCCTCCAGCCAATGATGATTTTACACGTGGAAAATCCCCATTGGTCGGGGCTATTAACGGGTTATCGGATCCAAAACCCGACCCGATAGCTTAACGACGTTCCGTTACGGTGGATGCCACGTGTCGGTCACCCTTGACGAAAGCAATTCTGTGACGCGCGATTTATCGTCATGGAAGTGGACACTTTCGTGATGATAATTTTGGTAATGTCATGGAACACTTCTACGATAGCACAAGTTTGACTATCTTGATTCTGTCATAAATTTGTCATGGATGTACATGCATGACAAAAAACGCGACCTACTGTGACAAACATGTATCATCACAGAAGTGTATTTTTTTGTAGTGGCACTTCTCCCATTGCAAGAAAGATCAATCTAGTAGGCCAAACCAAACTGATAATTCGAAGAGACTTGCAAATATAACCAATCATACATAAAAGAATTCAGAGGAGATTCAAATATTGTTCATAGATAATCTTGATCATAAACCCACAATTCATCGGATCTTTACAAACACACTGCAAAAGAAGATTACATCCAATAGATCTCCAAGAGAATCGACGAGAACTTTGTATAGAGATCCAAAGAGAGAGAAGAAGCCATCTAGCTAATAATTATGGACCCGAAAGTCTGAGGTAAACTACTCACACATCATCGAAAAGGCTATGGTGTTGATGTAGAAGCCCTCCGTGATCAATGCCCCTCCGGCGGAGCACCGGAAAAGGCCCCAAGATGGGATCTCACGGGTACAGAAGGTTGCGGCGGTGGAAATAGGGTTTTGGATCCGTCTCTGATGTTTTCGGGGTACGTAGGTATATATAGGAGGAAGAAGTAGGTCGGTGGAGCTACGAGGGGCCCACAAGGGTGGAGGGCGCACCCAGGGGGTAGGCGCGCCCCCTTGCCTCGTGGCCTCCTCGTTGATTTCTTGACTTCCACTCCAAGTCCTTTGGATCATTGAGAAAATCACGTTCCCAAAGGTTTCGTTTCATTTGGACTCCATTTGATATTCCTTTCCTTCGAAACACTGAAATAGGCAAAAAAAACAGCAATTTCGGCTGGGCCTCCGGTTAATAGGTTAGTCCCAAAAATAATATAAAAGTTATAATAAAGCCCATTGAATATCCAAAACAGATAATATAATAGCATGGAACAATCAAAAATTATAGATACGTTGGAGACGTATCAAGCATCCCCAAGCTTAATTCCTGCTCGTCCTCGAGTAGGTAAATGATAAAACAGAACTTTTTATGTGGAATGCTACCTAGCATATTCCTCAATGTAATTTTCTCTATTGTGGCATAAATGTTTAGATCCGAAAGATTCAAGATAAAACTTTAATATTGACATGAAAATAATAATACTTCAAGCATACTAACAAAGCAATCATGTCTTCTCAAAATAACATGGCCAAAGAAAGTTATCCCTACAAAATCATATAGTCTGGCTATGCTCTATCTTCATCACACAAAGTATTTAATCATGCACAACCCCGATGACTAGCCAAGCAATTGTTTCATACTTTTGATGTTCTCAAACTTTTTCAATCTTCACGCAATACATGAGCGTGAGCCATGGACATAGCACTATATGTGGAATATAATGGTGGTTGTGGAGAAGACAAAAAAGGAGAAGATAGTCTCACATCAACTAGGCGTATCAATGGGCTATGGAGATGCCCATCAATAGGTATCAATGTGAGTGAGTAGGGATTGCCATGCAACGGATGCACTAGAGCTATAAGTGTATGAAAGCTCAACAAAAGAAACTAAGTGGGTGTGCATCCAAGACGCTTGCCTACGAAGACCTAGGGCATTTTTTAGGAAGCCCATCATTGGAATATACAAGTGTCGGTGTCAAAACCGGCGGATCTCGGGTAGGGGGTCCCGAACTGTGTGTCTAAGGCGGATGGTAACAGGAGGCGGGGGACACAATGTTTACCCAGGTTCGGGCCCTCTCGATGGAGGTAATACCCTACTTCCTGCTTGATTGATCTTGATGATATGAGTATTACAAGAGTTGATCTACTACGAGATCATAGAGGCTAAACCTTAGAAGCTAGCCTATGGTATGATTGTTGTTGTCTACGGACTAAACCCTCCGGTTTATATAGACAACGGAGGGGGCTAGGGTTACACAGAGTCGGTTACAAGGGAGGAGATCTACATATCCGTATTGCCAAGCTTGCCTTCCACGCCAAGAAAAGTCCCATCTGGACACGGGGCGGAGTCTTCAATCTTTTATCTTCATAGTTCAACAGTCCGGCCAAAGGATATAGTCCAGCTGTCCGAGGACCCCCTAATCCAGGACTCCCTCAGTAGCCCCTGAACCAGGCTTCAATGACGATGAGTCCGGCGCGCATATTGTCTTCGGCATTGCAAGGCGGGTTCCTCCTCCGAATACTCCATAGAAGATTTTGAACACAAGGATAGTGTCCGGCTCTGCAAAACAAATTCCACATACCACCGTAGAGAGAATAATATTTCCAAAAATCTAATCTGCTGACACATTCTGCAGCATGACATCATACTACAGCCCGGTCATTATTCGAACCGTTTTTCTCAACCAGCCACTGCACATATTGCGAGGCGGTTTTCTTGGCACATCTTTGTCGAAGCAGAGATCGTGTCCCGTTATCACGGGATTCTCATCAATACGGGTGTGGGTAACCCAACCGCGCCATCAATTATGGTGCTTGGGGAATAAGCGATTTTACCAGGTAGGTGGGGAGGCGCATAGCCTCTTCCGCCCTTATATAGGGACAAGGATTCACCCTTTTCACCTACGCCTTCTTCCTCCTAGCTCATCCATTCTTGCGCACTCGAGCTCCAGCGCCCAAGTTCGCGTTTTTCTCCTCAAACCACTCCAAGTATGTCCGGAGCGGGAGGCAAGTGGATGGTCTCCTCCGTTACAGTGGAGAACATCACAAAGCTGCGGGGAGCCCAATACCTGGCCGCGGATATCGCGCACCGGCTGCTAGATGTGGGGAAAATCATCCCTACTCAAGAACCCCATGAGAGGGTGGTTTTACTTACCCACTTCATGCACGGACTGGGATTTCCCCTCCACCCGTTTGTCCGCGGGCTCATGTTCTACTACGGGCTGGACTTTCACGATCTGGCCCCAAATTTCATCCTCAACATCTCGGCGTTTATCATCGTGTGTGAAGCCTTCCTCCGCATCCAACCACATTTCGGCCTGTGGCTGAAGACCTTCAATGTTAAACCGAAGGTGGTGGTCGGCTAGCAAGCGGAGTGCGGAGGCGCCATGGTGGGAAAAATGCCCAACGTCACCTGGATCGAAGGCTCCTATGTGGAGACCATAAAGGGGTGGCAATCGGGGTGGTTCTATATCACCGAGCCGCACGACACCAACGGGGTGGCGGCCCCCAAATTTCGATCCGGAATCGCCATGCTGCTCACCTCCTGGAAAGAGAAGGGCATGTCCTGGGGTTCCCCGGTAGAGCTGACCGAACTCTAGAAATGCATCAGAAACATGATGAGCAAGAAAATCAAGCTCGTCAATGTGGTCCAGGTCATGCTCTTCCGCCGGATCCTCCCGTGTCAACGACGGGCATTCAATTTGTGGGAGTTCGACCCGGCCGAGCACCAAACGCTGCGAGAGCTCTTTGAGACGATGCACAAGGACGTCTGGAAGGTGCTGCTCAAGGGCGCCGAGGTACCTCCTCCCCTCACCGAGGACCGCGGACTCAGCGCAAAGCGTCCTGCCAATCCGGTGAGTTTTTCATATCTCATAGGATGTTTATTTTCCCCGGTTTAATCATGTGCGGGATCTAAGCCTCCATGCTATTTAACAGGACTGGGTAGAGACAGCGGAGCAGATCGATTGACCAGCCCCCTGCCTGAAGATCCTACAGATGCTCTCCTAACGGAGATGCTGGTTCTGGCGCCTTACGAGGTGCCGATGAAGAAGGCCAAGAAGAAGGCCACGGGGACCTGAAAGGGTCTCCGGCCCAGGGTTATATCGGACTCATCATCCGAAAACTCCGAGGCGCACTCCTCCCATGAAAACGAGGAGGAGGAAGAGGAAAGTTCTCTCCCCCCCCCCCAGCCGGGGGGACAAGAAAAGGAAGGCTGCCCCAACCGGGGAGGCCGAAGGGTCCAAGAAGGGAGGGACCCTCCTCCCGGATTGCTCCATGACGGTCGCCTACAGCGACGACGAGTGGTTGCCCAAGGACAAGCCCCTGGCGAAGTCGTAAGTATCCGGATTCCATAGTAATTCATGGTATGTTTTATTGCACTGCTTCTCATCACGCGGAACATGATTATGCAGTCCATCCCGAGCCCATATGGACGTATCTTCGTCGGATGGTTCTTTGGACCCGTCGGATATGAATAGCGTTTCACTTCTGACCGCCTCCACCCCTCGCCCTACGGACAATGTCGAGGTGTTGTCTAAATGGGCACCGAGTCGAGGGGAGGTAGTCCTGGAGGTGCCTCAAGGCGACGTTCCGGACCCTGGGCGCAAGGGGGCCAAGACTCCCATGGGCTCCGAATTCGGCCCCCGGCCGAACATCGCGCCTGTAACCTCCAAAGGTTCCGACTCTGTCGAGCGACCCCGCTAAGAGGGCAAGCCGCCTGTGCTAGTGGCCTCTGTCCATCCAGAGGCATCGAACAACTTGCTGGAAGCGCTTCGTGGCGCTTCCATTGACGAAGAACGCCGCACTATCATGAGTGCGGTGGTCAAGAAGGTTCAGTCTGCCAAGAGCGGACTGACTGAAGCCTGTGCCAGCCTCCTAACAGGCTTTGAGGTAAGTGACCAGATTATAAGAGAATGTTACCTCATAGACACTAGCCCCTGATGCTCTGTTCGGCGTTTGCGAAGAAAGGCCGAATAGAGGATCAAATAATAACCGCAGGAGTCTAATCGAAATATGTCTATGTGCATATGCAGGCTTCACTGCTAGCCGCTGCCGCACGTACTGCGGAGGTCACCGCACTGAAGTGGGACCTTGAGCGGTCCAAGGAAGAGCTCGGCCTTGCCAAAAGGTAGCTCGAAGAGAAAAAAGGTAAGTTATACCCCGTCTGTATGTTGATAAGAAAAAACAAGGATGGTTGCTTAGATCATAGGATCGTCATGAATTTTGCCATGGGCCATGACTGAAGTGGCGACCCTGAAGAAGGCGCTGACCGAGGCTGATGACAAGGCGGCCAAGGAGCGCATTGAGCAGGAAAAACAAGAGGCCCGGGTGGGCGAGGTGCAGCAAGAGCTCCAGGCTCTCATCAAGAAACACGAGTCCTTGGAGCTTGACTCTAAGACGCGAGAGTCCGAGCTTGCAAAGGCCCTCGAAAGTGCACAACACGCCAAGGCGGAAGCCCAAAAGGCCCTCCAGGAAATTGAGGCAGTTAAGAGGATAGTGGCGGGTAAGGCATTCGTTATGCAAAGAAAGCATGTGAAAGAAAATTTCCTTTTACTTACCCGAGTACGGAGCTCTCCAGGAGCGTTCGCAGATCTTCCCCGCGGTGTGTCAGATGCCGCGGAGTTCTACCAGGCCGAGGAGGGGAGCTCGACGGAGAAGTTGTTCTGGTCTCAGTATACTGGGACCAAACACCCCATGCCATTGAGCGACCAGCTGAAGCAACTGGTCGAGCTCCACAAGGCAACCGAACAGGCCATGAAGGGTCTTATAGTCCGGATGTGGCCTGGCGATCCCCTGCCCGATAGCTACTTCGGCCTGGTGAGGCAGCTTGTGAATGCCTGCCCATGGCTTGAAGTCATAAAGTGGTCCGTCTGCATCGAGGGCGCGCAGGGCTTTTGCCCGAGCAAAGGAGCACTGGGCGAAGCTGGACGCCGAGAAGCTGGTGAAGGAGGGGCCGCCAGAAGGCAAGGAGCATCGCCACCCCGATATGTATTATAACAGTGTCCTGAAGGGTTATCGCCTTGTGGCGGAGGAATGTACTAAGGATGTAATATTCGAATGAATGTACTCATGTGATCCTGTAATATGAAACGAGTTCATTTGTGCTATGCAACGCTTGTGAATTTAAAATATTACCTATTGTGCGACCGTTTATAAAATCTGAGAGTTGGCCAGTCGTCGGCTTCTGGCCCCATGTAACTAGTACTGAGGTGTTCGGGATAAACCTGAGCAATCTTTATCCCAATTTTGGGTCCTTCGAGGGAGGTGTTCAGCACAACGAACCAGGCAATCGGACTATAAGGCTTTATCACTCTCACTTAGCCATAGAAATCTACAATTTTAAATTTTGGCGAAGCCCCTAGTATTCAGAAGGCCAAATTTGGGGCGCTATATACGCCTAAGTCGGTCAAGCACGACTCCTCGCCCGAACCAGAAAAAGTCTTTAAGGACTTGAGACCTCTCAAACAACGACCAGCTCTCGCCTTATCATGACAAATCAGTTTTGGCTTTCATCGAGGTGCTCGTCCGGAAGAACCGGGACACAATCGCAGTAGTTCTCCCAGCGCTACCTTAGCCGATATTGTGGAATGTAAGGTACCAAAACATGGGAGCCGGGCAAACCCAACTATTGACCCAAGACATGATTCAGAGCTGATGCATATAATGCTATAAGTTCGGGGTGCCGCACTGTCGAAAGTGTTCGGACTTCTCACGCCGTATTATGGGGTATACTGAAGCCCCTGGCGTACTAGTCATACCAGAATGTACGGGTGCAAGTTGTCATAAATAAACAGACAAGAAAAAAGAAGGGTAATGCAATTATAGACTAATGCTACACATTGTTATTTAAATAATACGTCGAAGCGTACTGATACAAGTAGTGCAATAAGCAAAAAATAGGAATATTTGACATGTCCTATCCGAGGATAAGCTGCGTATGGGTATTAAAAATGGGTACTTCGATTGTTATCAGAGACCACCTGGGGATTCCCTTGTACGTCTTAGCTTCTTGCCTCCTTGGTTGTTCCTTCCCGTAATGTGTCCATCAATCAGACTGCCGGAAAGGGCTTCAAGCGATTAAGGTCCTGAAAGAGAGGAAATGATAAAGGTATACAGCCCCTAGGGCGGTTGAACCGCATTGTGGGACGTGTCCTGGACGTGCCTCCGCCTATGCCCATGGTATTTTTAGTGGGTAATTATGTACGTGCGGCATAGGTTTTGTCGCTTGACCGGGACTAGGACGGAGGCCGAATTGCTAGGCGAGCTCTGATCTTGCCAGGCGATCCTGCTGCAGGTTACTCCGGACTCGCTTGAAGGTGTCCGGGGGCTTTATCGCCGGATTGGCGGTTTGCCTTAAAAGGCTGCTTTGTGCCTCAGCTGCGAGTGCTGCAGTGTGCTCCTCCATGCGGAGCGAGCGTTTTGTGTTTCCATTGACTGTTATAACCCCCTAGGTCCTGGCATCTTGAGCTTGAGGTATGCGTAATGCGGTACCGCATTGAATCTTGCAAATGCGGTTCGCCCGAGCAGTGCGTGATAGCCACTGCGGAACAGGACGATATCAAAGATTAACTCCTCACTTTGGAAGTTTCCCGGAGATCCGAAGACCACTTCCAGTGCGATTGAGCCCGTGCAATGGGCCTCTACACCTGGAATGACGCCTTTAAAGGTGGTTTTGGTGGGTTTGAGCCTCGAGGGGTCTATACCCATTTTGCGCACTGTATCCTGATAGAGCAGGTTCAGGTTGCTGCCGCCATCCATAAGGACTCGAGTGAGGTGAAATCCGTCAATGATGGGGTCTAGGACCAATGCGGCAGATCCGCCATGACGGATACTAGTGGGGTGGTCCCTGCGATCGAAGGTGATCGGACAAGAGTACCATGGGTTGAACTTTGGGGCGACAGGCTCCATCGCATAGACGTCCCTTAGTGCACGCTTCCGCTCCCTCTTGGGAATGTGGGTTGCGTATATCATGTTCACCGTTTTCCCTTGTGGGGGGAACCTATTTGGTCTTCCAGTGTTCGGTGGCCGGGGCTCCTCCTCATCATCGCTATGCAGCCCCTTGTCCTTGTTTTCGGCATTCAACTTGCCGGCCTGCTTGAACACTCAGCATTCTCAGTTGGTGTGATTGGCTGGCTTATTGGGGGTACCGTGGATTTGACATGAGAGATCGAGTATGCGGTCCAAACTGGACGGGCCCGGAGTACTTATTTTGAATGGCTTTTTCCGCTGACCGGGTTTAGAGCCACTGAATCCAGCATTGACTGTCGTATCTTCGGCGTTATTGCCGTTGTTGCGGCGCTTGTGTATGTTACGACGTGGTCTGCCGTTATTATCTTTGGTATTTGAAGTGCCCGGATTCTTTGATGTGTTGTTGCTGCGAGCCAACCAGCTATCCTCGCCCGCGCAAAAGTGGGTCATGAGTGTCGTGAGGGCTTCCATAGACTTCGGCTTCTCCTGGCCGAGGTGCTGGGCGAGCCACTCGTCACGGATGTTATGCTTGAATGCTGCTAAGGCCTCTGCATCCGGACAGTCGACAATTTGGTTTTTCTTAGTCAAGAACCGGGTCCAGAATTGCCTGTCCGATTCCCCTGGCTGCTGGGTTATATGGCTCAAGTCATCAGCATCCGGTGGTCGCACATAAGTGCCCTGGATGTTGTCAAGGAATGCATCTTCCAAATCCTCCCAACTCCCAACGGAGTCTGCTGGCAAGCTATTCAGCCAATGCCGAGCTGGTCCTTTGAATTTTAGTGGGAGGTACTTGATGGCATGTAGATCATCACCGCGAGCCATGTGGATGTGGAGGAGGAAGTCCTCGATCCATACCGCGGGGTCTGCTGTACCATCATATGATTCAATATTTACGGGTTTAAAACCCTCTGGGAATTCATGATCCATTACTTCATCAGTGAAGCATAGGGGGTGTGCGGCGCCTCTGTGCCAGGCTATATCACGATGCAGCTCATACGAGTCATGTCTGCTGTATTCGGCCCGGCCAGATTTGCTTTTGGTATATCCGGCGTGACGATTATCGTCCCACATTGGGGCGCGACCCCGTGATCCGTAGATCGATCTTGTATGCCCTGCTTTGTTTTCCAATACGTCTCGCAGGTCCCGTGTGTTGCCCCGGGCCTTGGTGTTTTTGGTTGAACGGCGGCGGGGTGCGGTCTGGACTTCGGGCTGATATGCCTCTCTGTCTCGGCCACGAGGTGGCCGATCAGCCACACCATACGCTGGTGATGTTGGTTTTAATGCTTCCTCCTCGAGTCGGGGTAGCAACCTGCGCTTTGGATAACTCTTGGAGGGGCGTTCGAGTTTGTATTCCTCGGCCGCAAGGACTTCGGTCCATCTGTCTACTAGCAAATCTTGATCAGCTCGAAGCTATTGCTGCTTTTTCTTTCGGCTATTTGTTGTGGTTATAAGCCGGCGCTTGAAGCGCTCCTGCTCGACGGGATCCTCAGGCACGATAAATTCTTCGTCGCCGAGGCTCACCTCGTCTTCGGAGAGAGGCATGTAATTGTCATCCTCCGTTTCTCCATCTGATGCGTGTTCTGGAGGGCTAGCTTGTTGATCCTCCCGCTCTAAATCTGGCTGGAGGGGATTGTCGTCGTCTTCGGCACTATCCGTAGTGTTATTGTCTCTTGTGCCTGTATCACTACTTTTGCTACGGCGGGATTTACAGCGGCGCCGCTGACGTCGGTGCTTGGGTTGCTTCTTGGAGGGGTCATCCTCCGCTGTCTTATCGCCATCGCTTTCTTTGGGGGTATCCACCATGTATATATCATATGATGAGGTGGCGGTACAGCGCCCTGTGGGCGGTGGTTCCTGTTTGTCTCCTGCATCGTCGTCCATACCGTCGATGTCTTCGGAGTCGAAGTCGAGGATGTCGGTTAAATCGACGACAGTGGCTACTAAGTGGGTGGTGGGTTGGGAGCGAATTTCTTCGTCGTCCGCATCCCATTCTAGCCGGACATAGTTCGGCCAAGGTTCTCCTGACAAGGAGAGACCTTAATGAATTTAGCACATCGCCAAAAGGCGAGTGCTGAAAGATATCCGCGGAGGTAAACTCCATGATCGGTGCCCAATCGGATTCGATAGGCACGGACGCAGGCGGCTCCGAGCCCGTGGCCGGGGACGAATCCAATGGTTCGGCAACACGGCTCTCGTAAGGGGTGAAATCAGTATTCGGCTCTATCGCCACTGAGAGTGTGGCCTCCATGGCAGGGTCTATCCACCCGTCCTCGGAGGGCGCAATTTGTTCCAGATTGAGGGCCGGAGTAGTTGCAGGTGTGATCTCCCGAACACTGTCCGACGGCAGAGCTAAATCATGCTCGTCGTGATTGTGCGGCGCACCTGACATGGGCTCGAATCCGTCGAAGATCAAGTCTCCGCGGATGTCGGCAGTATAGTTCAAGTTTCCAAATCTAACCCGATGGCCAGGGGCGTAGCTATCGATCTGCTCCAGATGGCCAAGCGAGTTAGCCCGCAGTACGAAGCCGCCGAATACGAAGATCTGTCCTGGGAGGAAAACCTCACCCTGGATCGCATTGTTGCCGATGATCGAAGGAGCCATCAAGCCTTACGGTGACGGCACAGTGGAACTCTCAATGAAAGCACCAATGTCGGTGTCAAAACCGGCGGATCTCGGGTAGGGGGTCCCGAACTGTGCGTCTAAGGCGGATGGTAACAGGAGGCGGGGGACACAATGTTTACCTAGGTTCGGGCCCTCTCGATGGAGGTAATACCCGACTTCCTGCTTGATTGATCTTGATGATATGAGTATTACAAGAGTTGATCTACCACGAGATCGTAGAGGCTAAAACCTAGAAGCTAGCCTATGGTATGATTGTTGTTGTCCTACGGACTAAACCCTCCGGTTTATATAGACACCGGAGGGGGCTAGGGTTACACAGAGTCGGTTACAAGGGAGGAGATCTACCTATCCATATTGCCAAGCTTGCCTTCCACGCCAAGGAAAGTCCCATCCGGACACGGGACGGAGTCTTCAATCTTGTATCTTCATAGTTCAACAGTCCGGCCAAAGGATATAGTCCGGCTGTCCGAGGACCCCCTAATCCAGGACTCCCTCAACAAGCCAAGTTCTATAATGTAAAGTTCCCACTAGCATATGAAAGTGACAACATAGGAGACTCTCTATCATGAAGATCATGGTGCTACTTTGAAGCACAAGTGTGGTAAAAGGATAGTAACATTGTCCCTTCTCTGTTTTTCTCTTTTTTTTATTTGGGCCTTTTCTCTTTTTTTTATGGCCTCTTTATTTCTTAATTTTTCGTTTGGAGTCTCATCCCGACTTGTGGGGGAATCATAGTCTCCATCATCCTTTCCTCACTTGGGACAATGCTCTAATAATGATGATCATCACACTTTTATTTACTAACAACTCAAGAATTACAACTCAATACTTAGAACTAAATATGACTCTATGTGAATGCCTCCGGCGGGGTACCGGGATATTCAATGAATCAAGAGTGACATGCATGAAAGAATTATGAAGGTGGCTTTGCCACAAATACGATGTCAACTACATGATCACGCAAAGCAATATGACAATGATGAAGTGTGTCATAATAAACGAAACGATGGTAAGTTGCATGGCAATATATCTCGGAATGGCTATGGAAATGCCATAATAGGTAGGTATGGTGGCCGTTTTGAGGAAGGTAATGGTGGGTGTGTGGTACCAGCGAAAGTTGTGCGATACTAGAGAGGCTAGCAATGGTGGAAGGGTGAGAGAGCGTATAATCCATGGACTCAACATTAGTCATAAAGAACTCACATACTTATTGCAAAAATCTATTAGTTATCGAAATGAAGTACTACACGCATGCTCCTAGGGGGATAGATTGGTAGGAAAAGACCATCGCTCGTCCCCGACCGCCACTCATAAGGAAGACAATCAATAAATAAATCATGCTCCGACTTCATCACATAACGGTTCACCATACGTGCATGCTACGGGAATCACAAACTTTAGAACAAGTATTTATCAAATTCAAAACTACTCACTAGAATGACTCTAATATCACCATCTTCATATCTCAAAACAATTATCAAGTATCAACCTCTCATGACATTCAATGCACTCTATATGATAGTTTTTATTATACCTATCTTGGATGCTCATCACTTTAGGACTAAAATTTTAACCAAAGCAAACTACCATGCTGTTCTAAAAGACTCTCAAAATATTATAAGTTAAGCATGAGATATCAATAATTTCTATAAAATAAAACCACCTCCGTGCTCTAAAAGATATAAGTGAAGCACTAGAGCAAAAACTATATAGCTCAAAAGATATAAGTGAAGCACATAGAGTATTCTAACAAATTCCGAATCATGTGTGTCTCTCTCAAAAGGTGTGTACAGCAAGGATGATTGTGGTAAACTAAAAAGCAAAGACTCAAATCATAAAACACGCTCCAAGCAAAACACATATCATGTGGTGAATAAAAATATAGCCCGAAGTAAAGTTACCGATAGATTTAAGATTTAAAGAGGGATGCCTTCCGAGGCATCCCCAAGCTTAGGCTTTGGTTGTCCTTGAATTTTACCTTGGGGTGCCTTGGGCATCCCCAAGCTTAGGCTCTTGCCAATCCTTGTTCCATAATCCATCAAATCTTTACCCAAAACTTGAAAACTTCACAACACAAAACTTAATAGAAAATCTCGTGAGTCTGTTAGCTTAAAGAAAACAAAACACCACTTCAAGGTACTGTAATGAACTCATTCTTTATTTATATTGGTGTTAAAACTACTGTATTACAAATTCTCTATGGTTTATAAGCTCTTTTACTAGCCATAGATTCATCAAAATAAGCAAACAACACACGAAAAAGAGAATCTGCCAAAAACAGAACAGTCTGTAGTAATCTGTATCTAACGCAAACTTCTGGAACTCAGAAAAATCTGCCAAACAAGGACGACCTAGATAATTTGTTTATTGCTCTACTGCAATTGGAATCAGTATTTTATCACGTTCTGGTAATTTTAAACAATTGTATTGTTTTCGTGAACAGAAAGTTTCTGGAATTTTCAGCAAGATCAAATAACTATCATCCAAGAAGATCCTATAGGTTTAACTTGGCACAAACACTAATTAAAACATAAAAACACATCTAACCAGAGGCTAGATCAAATATTTACTACTAAACATAAATAAAAATCAAGAAACAAAAATAAAATTGGGTTGCCTCCCAACAAGCGCTATCGTTTAACGCCCCTAGTTAGGCATAAAAACGAGGATAGATCTAAGTATTGCCATATTTGGTAGGCAATCCATAAGTGGCTCTCATAATTGATTCATAAGGTCTTTCGTTAACGGAAATTGGAATCTAATATTCCCTTCCTTCATATTGATAATTGCACCAATCGTTCTAAGAAAATGTCTACCAAGAATAATAGGACATGAAGGATTACAATCTATATCAAGAACAATAAAATCCACGGGCACATAGTTCCTATTTGCAACAATAAGAACATCATTAATTCTTCCCATAGGTTTCTTGATAGTGGAATCCGCAAGATGCAAGTTTAAAGAACAATCATCAAAATCACGGAAACCTAGCAAATCACACAAAGTTTTTGGAATCGTGGAAACACTAACACCCAAATCACACAAAGCATAGCATTCATGATCTTTAATTTTAATTTTAATTGTAGGTTCCCACTCATCATAAAGTTTTCTAGGGATAGAAACTTCCAACTCGAGTTTTTCTTCATAAGATTGCATCATAGCATCAACGATATGTTTAGTAAAGGCTTTATTTTGACTGTAAGCATGAGGAGAATTTAGCACAGATTGCAACAAGGAAATACAATCTATCAAAGAGCAATTATCATAATTAAATTCCTTGAAATCCAAAATAGTGGGTTCATTGCTATCTAAAGTTTTAACCTCTTCAATCCCACTTTTATCAATTTTTGCATTAAGATTTAACAAGTCCGAATTTTTGGGACGCCTTCTAACTAAAGTTGACTCATATCCAGTCCCATCATTATCAAGATTCATATTGCAAAACAAAGATTTAATAGGGGACACATCATTAACTTTTAGATCTTCATCTTTATTATCATGAAAACTAGAAGAACACACTTTCACAAAGCAATCTTTTTTAGCACGCATCCTAGCGGTTCTTTCTTTGCACTCATCAATGGAAATTCTCATAGATTTGAGAGACTCATTGATATCATGCTTAGGTGGAATAGATCTAAGTTTCAAAGAATCAACATCAAGAGAAATTCTATCCACGTTCCTAGCCATCTCATCAATCTTAGGCAATATTTTTTCAAGCAAAGAATTGAAATTCTTTTGAGAAATCATAAATTCTTTAACACTAGTCTCAAAATCAGAGGGCATCTTATTAAAATTTCCATAAGAGTTGTTGTAGGAATTACCATAATTATTAGAGGAATTACTAGTATACGACCTAGGATTAAAATTTCCTCTATAGGCGTTGTTACCAAAATTGTTCCTACCAACAAAATTCACATCCACAGATTCATTATTATTCTCAATCAAAGTAGACAAAGGCATATCATTAGGATCAGAAGAAACACTCTTATTAGCAAACAATTTCATAAGTTCATCCATCTTTCCACTCAAAACATTAATTTCTTCTATCGCATGCACCTTTTTACTAGTAGATCTTTCAGTGTGCCATTGAGAATAATTAACCATAATATTATCTAGGAGTTTAGTAGCCTCTCCTAAAGTTATTTCCATAAAAGTGTCCCCCGCGGCCGAATCTAAAAGGTTTCTAGAAGCAAAATTCAATCCGGCATAAATTTTTTGTATAATCATCCATAAATTCAAACCATGAGTGGGGCAATTATGTATCATTAATTTCATCCTCTCCCAAGCTTGTGCAACATGTTCATGATCAAGTTGCTTAAAATTCATAATATCGTTTCTAAGAGAGATGATCTTAGCGGAAGGAAAATACTTAGAGATAAAAGCATCTTTGCACTTATTCCAAGAATCAATACTATTTTTAGGCAAAGATGAAAACCAAGTTTTAGCACGATCTCTAAGCAAAAAGGAAATAGCTTCAATTTAACAATATCATTATCAACATCTTTCTTCTTTTGCATATCACACAAATCAACAAAGCTATTTAGATGGGTAGCGGCATCTTCACTAGGAAGGCCAGCGAATTGATATTTCATGACAAGATTCAGCAAAGCAGCATTAATTTCACAAGATTCAGCATCGGTAAGAGGAGCAATCGGAGTGCCAAGAAAAATTATTGTTGTTGGTATTGGCAAAGTCACACAATTTAGTATTATCTTGAGCCATCGTGACAAGCAAGCAATCCAACACGCAAGCAAACAAGAACCAAGCGAAAAAGAGGTGGATGGAAAGAAAGGGCGAATAAAATGGCAAGGGTGAAGTGGGGGAGAGGAAAACAAGAGGCAAATGGCAAATAATGTAATGCGAGGGATAAGAGTTTGTGATGGGTACTTGGTATGTCTTGACTTGTGCGTAGACTTCCCGGCAACGGCGCCAGAAATCCTTCTTGCTACCTCTTGAGCACTGTGTTGGTTTTCCCTTGAAGAGGAAAGGGTGATGCAGTAAAGTAGTGTAAGTTTTTCCCTCAGTTTTTGAGAACCAAGGTATCAATCCAGTAGGAGACCACGATCAAGTCCACGCACCTACACAAACGAATAAGAACCTTGCAACCAACGCGATAAAGGGGTTGTCAATCCCTTCATGGCCACTTGCAAAAGTGAGATCTGATAGAGATGATAAGATAATATTTTTGGTATTTTTATGATAAAGACTAAAAGTAAAGAAAGCAAAATAAACAGTAATAGAAAGAGCTTGTTGACGGGAGATTAATATGATGGAGAATAGACCCGGGGGCCATAGGTTTCACTTGTGGCTTCTCTCAAGATAGCATAAGTATTACGGTGGGTGAACAAATTACTGTCGAGCAGTTGTTAGAATTAAGCATAGTTATGAGAATATCTAGGTATGATCATGTATATAGGCATCACGTCCGTGACAAGTGGACCAACTCCTGCCTGCATCTACTACTGTTACTCCACACATCGACCGCTATCCAGCATGCATCTAGAGTATTAAGTTCATAAGAACAAAGTAACGCTTTTAGCAAGATGACATGATGTAGAGGGATACACTCATCCAATATGATATAAACCCCATCTTTTAATCCTCGATGACAACAATACAATACGTGTCATTTCCCCTACAGTCACTGGGATCGAGCACCCCAAGATTGAACCCAAAGCTAAGCACTTCTCCCATTGCAAGAAAGATCAATCTAGTAGGCAAAACCAAACTGATAATTCGAAGAGACTTGCAAAGATAACCAATCATACATAAAAGAATTCAGAGGAGATTCAAATATTGTTCATAGATAATCTTGATCATAAACCCACAGTTCATCGGATCTCGACAAACACATCGTATAAGAAGATTACAACGAATAGATCACCAAGAGAATTGAGGAGAACTTTGTATTGAGATCCAAAGAGAGAGAAGAAGCCATCTAGCTAATAACTATGGACCCGAAGGTCTGAGGTAAACTACTCGTACATCATCGGAAAGGCTATGGTGTTGATGCAGAAGCCTTCCATGATCAATGCCCCCTCCGGTGGAGCACCAGAAAAGGCCCCAAGATGGGATCTCACGGGTACAGAAGGTTGCGGCGGTGGAAATAGGGTTTTGGCTCCGTCTCTGATGTTTTCGGGGTACGTAGGTATATATAGGAGGAAGAAGTAGGTCGGTGGAGCTACAAGGGGCCCACGAGGGTGGAGGGCGCGCCCAGAGGGGTAGGCGTGCCCCCTGCCTCGTGGCCTCCTCGTTGATTTCTTGACGTCCACTCCAAGTCCTCTGGATCACGTTTGTTCAGAAAATCACGTTCCCGAAGGTTCCATTCCGTTTGGACTCCGTTTGATATTCCTTTCCTTCGAAACACTAAAATAGGCAAAAAAACAGCAATTTGGGCTGGGCCTCTGGTTAATAGGTTAGTCCCAAAAATAATATAAAAGTGAATAATAAAGCCCATTGAGTATCTAAAATAGATAATATAATAGCATGGAACAATCAAAATTTATAGATACGTTGGAGACGTATCAATAAGTAACCGGACAATCCTCCTCAGAACTTTGAGACGACATATTTTCAGATCTGGCAGAAACAACAAGGAAAAGAAGACAGGAGATTTCTTCGCGATACTGAGGTCAATAGGTTCGGGGGGTATATAAAGATTTTTATCTTGGGAAACAACAAAACGGAAGAAAAACGGAGTCCGGAAGGTACCCGAGGTGGGCATAACCCTCCTGGGCACGCCTAGCAAGCCAGGCGCGCCCTGGTGTCTTGTGCCCACTAGGGTGACCTTCCTGGTTGTTTCTTATTTTCCTAATTTTTTTTATATTCCAAAACTGACAAAAAATATTTTTGCGGATTTTTCGGAGTCCGTTTACTTACCGTATCACGTACCTCCTCTTTTTAACGATTCTGGAGTGTTTCGGAATGTTTCTTTTATATGTTCTTCGAGTGTCATAGTTTGGATAATATTTCTTTCAACATTGATGGGTGTACCTGAGATATAATGTTTTATTCGTTGCCCATTAACAACCTTCGGGTTAGTACCTTCGGCATTATTTATTTTGATAGCTCCAGATCGATAAACCTCCTGGATAACATAGGGTCCTTCCCATTTGGAGAGGAGTTTTCCTGCAAAGAATCTGAAACGAGAGTTGTACAAAAGAACATATTCTCCAACTTTGAACTCACGCTTTTGGATTCTTTTATCATGCCATCTTTTAACGTTTTCTTTAAACAACTTGGCATTTTCATAAGCTTGGGTTCTCCATTCATCTAATGAGCTAATATCAAATAACCTCTTTTCACCGGCTAGTTTGAAATCATAGTTGAGTTCTTTAATTGCCCAATAAGCTTTATGTTCTAACTCAAGAGGCAAATGACAAGCTTTTCCATAAACCATTTTATAAGGAGACATACCCATAGGATTTTTATATGTTGTTCTATAAGCCCAAAGTGCATCATCTAATTTCTTAGACCAATTCTTCCGAGACATATTGACGGTCTTTTGCAAAATTAATTTTATTTATCTATTGCTAAGTTCAACTTGACTGCTAGACTGAGGATGATAGGGTGATGCAATTCTATGGTTAACATCATACTTGGCAAGCATTTTACGGAAAGCACCATGAATAAAGTGTGAACCACCATCAGTCATTAAATATCTAGGGACTCCAAACCTTGGGAAAATAACTTCATTAAGCATTTTAATAGAGGTGTTGTGATCAGCACTACTAGTTGGAATAGCTTCTACCCACTTAGTAACATAATCAACAGCAACCAAAATATGAGTATACCCATTAGAGGAAGGAAAAGGTCCCATGTAATCAAATCCCCGAACATCAAATAGTTCAACAACAAGTGAATAATTCATAGGCATTTCTTGACCCTTACTGATATTACCTATTCTTTGACATTCATCACAAGATGATACAAACTTACGAGCATCCTTGAAGAGAGTAGGCCAATAAAATCCAGTTTGCAATACCTTGTTAGCAGTTCTATCTCCCGCATGATGCCCTCCATAAGCTTCGGAGTGACATTTCCGTAGGATTTGTCCCTGTTCATGCTCAGGTACACAACGTCGAATAATACCATCTACTCCTTCTTTATAAAGATGTGGGTCATCCCAAAAGTAGTGTCTTAAATCATAGAAGAATTTTTTCTTTTGTTGTTATGTGAAGCTAGGTGGTATGTATTTAGCAACAATATAATTAGCATAGTCAGCATACCAAGGGGTACTATGAGAGAAATTTATTGCAGCTAACTACTAATCAGGAAAAACATCATTAATAGGTTGTGGGTCATCAAGATTATTTTCAAGCCTAGACAAGTTATCAGCTACGGGGTTCTCCGCTCCTTTTCTATCAATGGTATGCAAATCAAATTCTTGTAGCAAGAGAACCCACCTAATGAGTCTAGGTTTACCATCTTTCTTTTCCATAAGATATTTAATAGCAGCATGATCCTTGTGAACAATAACTTTGGAATCAACAATGTAAGATCTTAATTTATCACAAGCAAACACCACTGCTAAGAATTCTTTTTCAGTAGTAGCATAATTTCGTTGAGCACCGTTTAGAGTTTTACTAGCATAATGAATAACATTTAGTTTCTTATCAACTCTTTGTCCTAGAACAGCACCAACAACATAATCACTAGCATGACACATAATTTTAAAAGGCAAGTTCCAATCAGGTGGTTGAACAATACGTGCAGAAATTAAGGCTTTCTTGAGAGTTTCAAAGGCTTCTAAATAATCATCATAAAAAACAAATGGCATATCCTTTTGCAAGAGATTTGTAAGAGGCCTAGAAATTTTAGAGAAGTCTTTAATAAACCTCCTATAGAAACCAGCATGACTGAGGGAACTACATATAGCTTTGATATCTTTAGGACATGGCATTTTTTCAATTGCATCAACCTTAGCTTTGTCCACCTCAATACCTTTTTCAGAAATTTTATGGTCCAAAACAATACCTTCATTAACCATAAAGTGGCACTTCTCCCAATTCACGACAAGATTTGTTTGCTCGCATCTCTGCAAAACTCGATCAAGATTGCTTAAACAATCATCAAAAGACTTCCCATAAACAGAAAATTCACCCATGAAAATCTCAACAATCTTTTCACAAAAGTCAGAGAATATAGTAGTCATACATCTTTGAAAGGTAGCAGGTGCATTGCATAAACCAAAAGTCATATGTCTATAAGCATAAGTTCCAAAAGGGCAAGTAAAAGTGGTTTTTCTTGATCAGGTTGAGAAACAGGTATTTGTGAAAAACCAGAATATCCATCAAGGAAGCAAAAATGTGTGTGCTTAGATAATCTTTCTAGCATTTGATCAAAAAAGGCAGAGGGTAATGATCTTTTCTAGTTGCTTTATTTAGTTTTCTAAAATCAATTACCATTCTATAGCCTGTAACAATTCTCTGTGGAATTAGTTCATTCTTATCATTAGGAACAACAGTAATACCTCCTTTCTTAGGGACACAATGAACAGGACTTACCCATCTACTATCAGCTATAGGATAGATTATACCTGCTTCCAGAAGTTTTAATATTTCCATTCTTACCACTTCTTTCATCTTCAGATTTAACCGACGTTGATGATCAACAATGGGTTTAGCATCAGGTTCCATATTAATCTTGTGCTGACATAAAGTGGGACTAATGCCCTTAAGATCATCAACAGTATATCCAATAGCAGCTCGATGCTTCCTTAGAACTTTCAATAATCTTTCTTCTTCATGTTCTGAAAAGTTAGCACTAATAATAACAAGATATATCTTCTTCTCATCAAGATAAGCATATTTCAAAGTGTCTGGAAATTGTTTTCATTCAAACACAGGATCACCTTTAGGTGGAGGAGGACCTCCTAGAGTTTCAATAGGCAAATTGTGTTTAAGCAGAGGACGTTGTTCAAAGAAAATCTTATCTATTTCATTTCTTTCATGCATATGCATATCATTTTCATGGTCTAGCAGATATTGTTCTAAAGGATCAGTCGGAGGCACAACAATAGAAGAAAGACCAATAATTGCATCCTTACTAGGTAATTCTTTTTTATGAGGTTTTCTACTAAACTTGGAAAAATTAAATTCATGAGTCTCATCACCCAAGCTAACACCGACAGTTTGTTTCTCACAATCTATTTTAGCATTAATGGTGTTAAAGAAAGGTCTACCAAAGATAATGGGACAAAAGTCATCTTGTGGGGAACCAAGAGCAAGAAAATTAGTAGGGTATTTTATTTTCCCACACAATACTTCAACATCCCTAACAATCCCAAGTGGTGTGATGGTCTCTCTATTAGCAAGTTTAATAGTAACATCTATGTCTTCTATTTCAGCGGGTGCTATATCATTCATAATTTCTTGATATAAGGTAAAAGGAATAGCACTCATGCTAGCACCTATGTCACATAAACCATGATAACAGTGATCTCCTATTTTAACTGAGACAACAGGCATGCCAACAACAGGTCTATGTTTATCTTTTTCATCAGGTTTGGCAATTCTAGCAGCTTCATCACATAAGTAAATAACATGCCCATCTATATTTTCAACCAGGAGATTCTTAACCATAGCAACACTAGGTTCTACCTTGATTTGTTTAGCTGGTTTAGGTGTTCTAGTATAACTTTTATTGACCACAGTTGAAACTTTAGCATGTTCCTTTATCCTAACAGGGAAAGGTGATTTTTCAATATAAGCAGTAGGAACAACTAGATCAACATTATAGATTATAGTTTCATCTTTCGCTATTACTGGTTCTTTAATTTCTTCTTTAATAGGTGGGCGATATTTAAACCACTTCTCTTTAGGGAGATCAACATGAGTAGCAAAGGATTCACAAAAGGAGGCTACCATCTCAGAGTCAAGTCCATATTTAGTGCTAAACTTTTGAAAAGCATCGGTATTCATAAAAGATTTAACACAGTCGTACTTAAGCTTAATACCTGACTCTTTACCTTCATCGAGTTCCCAATCTTCAGAGTTGCGTTTAATTCTTTCCAAAAGATCCCACCGGAATTCAATAGTTTTCTTCATAAAGGAACCCGTACAAGAAGTATCAAGAAAGGATCGGTCATCATGAGAAAGCCGAGCATAAAAATTCTGAATGATAATTTCCTTCGTGAGCTCATGATTGGGGCATGAATATAACATTGACTTAAGCCTCCCCCAAGCTAGAGCGATACTTTCTCCTTCACGAGGCCAAAATTATATATATATATATATATATATATATATATATATATATATATATATATATATATATATATATATATATATATATATATATATATATATATATATATATATATATATATATAATTTCGATCACGATGAACTAGATGCATAGGATATTTTTTTTGGTGAAACTCCAATTTCAATCGATTCCAATTCCAAGATCTAATATCATCGCATAGCCTATACCATGCCAATGCTTTTCCTTTCAAAGATAAAGGAAAACCTTCTTCTTAACTTCATCTCCGGGTAAACCTACAAGCTTAAACAATCCACAAATTTCTTCCACATATATCAAGTGCATATCAGGATGTTCGGCTCCATCTCCTGCATAAGGATTAGTAGCAATTTTTCTATCATACCCGAAGGAATTTCATATTCAATATTTTCAGTAGGTGCAGTAGGCTGAGGGGTGACTGATGTCTACTACGCAACTTTATTCTTGTAGACTCATGGTTGGCCTCCAAGTGCAGAGTTTTGTAGGACAGTAGCAATTTTCCCTCAAGTGGATGACCTATGGTTTATCTATCCGTGGGAGGTGTAGGATGAAGATGGTCTCTCTCAAAAAACCCTGCAACCAAATACAAGAAATATCTTGTGTCCCCAACACACCCAATACAATGGCCTATTGATGGTAGAAATATATTTTTATAATCTGAATAAATAAAAACAGCATGGTAGCAAATAGTAAACGAGCACAAAAACGGTATTGCAATGCTTGAAAATGAGGCCTAGGATCCGTACTTTCGCTAGTGCAATCTCTCAACAATGCTGATATAATTGGATCATATAACCATCCCTCAATGTGCAACGAAGAATCACTCCAAAGTTCCTATCTAGCGGAGAACATACGAAGAAATCGTTTGTAGGGTACGAATCCACCTCGAAGCTATTATTTCTGATCAATCTAACTAGGAGTTCGTACTAAAATAACACCAAATAATTTCAGATTCATAATACTCAATCCAACACAAAGAACTTCAAAGAGTGCCCCAGGATTTCTACCGGAGAAACAAAGACAAGAACGTGCATCAACCCCTATGCGTAGATTACCCCAATGTCACCACGGGAATCCGCAAGTTGAGTGCCAAAACACATATCAAGTGAATCAATATGATACCCCATTTTCACCATGAGTATTCATATGCAAGACATATATCAAGTGCTCTCAAATCCATGAAAGGTTTTAATCCGATAACAACGAAATCTCAAAGGGAAAAACTCAATTCATCACAACAAGATAGAGAAGGGAAAACACCATATGATCCGACTATATTAACAAAGCCCGCGATACATCAAGATCGTGACATCTCAAGAACGAGAGAGAGAGAGAGAGAGAGAGAGAGAGAGAATAAACACATAGCTACTGGAAACCCTCAGCCTCGAGGGTGGACTACTCCCTCCTCATCGTGGTGGCCGCCGGGATGATGAATATGGCCACCGGAGATGATTCTCCCCTCCGGCAGGGTGCCAGAACGGGGTCTAGATTGGTTTTTGGTGGCTACAAAGCCTTGCGGCAGCGAAACTTCTGATCTAGGTTGACCCTGAGGGTTTTCGGAATATTTGGGAATTTATAGGGTAAAGAGGGGGGTGCAGGAGGCCACCGAGGTGGGCACAACCCACTGGCACGCCTGCCCTCAGCACGCCTGGTGGGTTGTGCCTCGGGCACCCCAGTGTGCTGCTCGCCCATTGGTGGTCTTCGTCCATAAAAATCCACAAAAGTTTTATGATGTTTGGACTCCGCTTGATATTGATTTCTGCGACATAAAAAACAAGCAAAAAACAGCAACTGGCACTGGGCACTGGGTCAATAGGTTAGTCCCAAAAAATGATATAAAGTTTCTATAAAATGGTTGTAAAACATCCAAGAATGGTAATAAAATAACATGAATACTTCATAAATTATAGATACATTGGAGACGTATCAGTGACTAATTGTGGTTCCGGTCGAGGTGAAGATACCCCTAACAAACCCCTCAAAGGATTGTTTTCCATAGTAACTAGTAACAATAAATTTCAGCACGTAGTAATAATTTTTCCTTACCAATTTCCACTTACCAAGAGCGCTTCAGTCCCCGGCAACGGCACCAGAAAAGAGCCTTGATGACCCACAAGTATAGGGTATCAATCGTAGTCCTTTCGATAAGTAAGAGTGTCGAACCCAACGAGGAGTAGAAGGAAATGACAAGTGGTTTTAAGCAAGGTAATGTCTGCAAGCGCTAAAATTGTAAGTAGCGAGTAGTTTGATAGCAAGATAATTTGTAATGAGCAAGTAACGATAATAGTAAAAAAAGTGCAGCAAGGTAGCCCAATCCTTTTGAGGCATAGGACAGGCCAAAACAATCTCTTATGATAAGCAAAGTGTTATTGAGGGTACACATGAATTTCATCTAGTCACTTTCATCATGTTGGTTTGATTTGTGTTCGCTACTTTGACAATTTGATATGTGGGTGGATCGGTGCTTAGGTGTTGTTCTTACTTGAACAAACCTCCTTCTTATGATTAACCCCCTCGCAAGCATCCACAACTATGAGAAAAGTATTAAGAATAAATTCTAACCATAGCATTAAACTTTTGGATCCAATCGGTCCCTTACGGAATAGCGCATAAACTAGGGTTTAAGCTTTTGTCACTCTCACAACCCATCATCTAATAAATACTCCACAATGCACTCCCTTAGGCCCAAATATGGTGAAGTGTCATGTAGTCGACGTTCACATGACACCACTAAGGGAATCACAACAGACATATCATCAAAATATCGAACACATATCAAGTTCACATGATTACTTGCAACAAGATTTCTCCCGTGACCTCAAGAACAGAAGTAACTACTCACACATGATAATCATGCTCAAGATCAGAGGGGTATTAAATAGCATATTGGATCTGAACATATAATCTTCCACCAAATAAACCATATAGTAATCAACTACCAAATGTAATCAACACTACTAGTCACCCACAAGTACCAATTTATAGTTCTGGTACAAAGGTTGAACACAAGAGATGAACTAGGGTTTGAGAGGAGATGGTGCTATTGAAGATGTTGATGGAGATTGCCCTCCCCAAGATGAGAGAGTTATTGGTGATGATGATGACGATGATGATTTCCCCCTCCGGGAGGGAAGTTCCCCCGGCGGAATCGCTCTACCGGAGGGCAAAAGGGCTCCTGCCCAAGTTCCTCCTCGAGATGGCGGCGCTTCGTCCCGAAAGTCCTTCTCTTATTTTTTTTCTAGGTAAAAATGACTTATATACCAGAAGATGGGCACCGGAGGTGGGCTGGGCTGAGCACAACCCACCAGGGCGCGCTTGGGGGCCCAGGCACGCACTGGTGTCTTATGCTCACCAGGTGGCCCCCTCCGGTAGTTATTTGCTCCAATAATTCATATTTATTCCATAAAAATTCCTCGTGAAGTTTCATCTCATTTGGAGTTGTGCAGAATAGGTAGCCTCACATAGCTTTTCAGGTCTAGATTTCCACCTGCTAGAATTCTCCCTCTTTGTGTGTACCTTGCAAATTATGAGAGAAAAGGCATTAGAATTTCTCCAAAAAGCATTATTATGCATAAAAACATTATAAATAACAATAGGTAAACATGATGCAAAATGGACGTATCAATGCACGTATGGTCTCTCGTTATGCTATGAAATTGGAATTTATTTTTTGTTGTCTTCCTTATGAGTGGCGGTCGGGGACGAGCGATGGACTTTTCCTACCAATCTATCCCCCTAGGAGCATGCGTAGTAGTACTTTGCTTCGACGGCTAATAAACTTTTGCAATAAGTATGTGAGTTATTTATGACTAATGTTGAGTCCATAGATTATACGCACTCTCACCCTTCCGCATTTTGCTAACCTCTTCAGTAATTTGCATTGCCCTTACTCACCTTGAGTTGTGGTGCAAATTTCGCTGGTGCATCCAAAACCCATGATATGATACGCTCTTTCACACATAAGCCACCTTATATCTTCCTCAAAACAGCCACCATACCTACCTATTATGGCATTTCCATAGCCATTCTGAGATATATTGCCATGCAACTTCCACCATTCCGTTTTATTATGACACATACCATCATTGTCATATTGCTTTGCATGATCATATAGTTGACATAGTATTTGTTGCTTGGCCACCGTTCATATTTTTTTATACATCTCATGCTAGATCATTGCAGATCCCCGGTATACCGCCGGAGGCATTCATCTAGAGTCATATTTTTGTTCTAGTATCGAGTTGTAAGTAAATAAAAGTGTGATGATCATCATTATTAGAGCATTTTGTCCCATGTGAGGAATGGATGATGGATACTATGATTTCCCCACAAGTTAGGATAAGACTCCGGACTAAACAAAAAAGAGAGGCCAAATAGCCCAAAATAAAAAGGTCAAAGAGCCCAAAATAAAAAAAAGAGGTCAAAGAGCCCAATGGAAAAAAGATAATATATATATATATATATATATATAAATTGAGAGAAAAAGAGAGAAGGGACAATGTTTCTATACTTTCCCACACTTGTGCTTCAAAGTAGCACTATGTTCTTCATGATAGAGAGTCTCCTATTTTGTCACTTTCATATAATACTAGTGGGACTTTTTTATTATAGAACTTGACTTGTATATTGATACGTCTCCAACGTATCTATAATTTATGAAGTATTCATGCTATTATATTATCCATCTTGGATGTTTTATGGGCTTTACTATGCACTTTTATATTACTTTTGGGACTAACCTATTGACCCAGAGCCCAATGCCAGTTCCTGTTTTTTCCCTTGTTTCAGTGTTTCGAAGAAAAGGAATATCAAACGGAGTCAAAACGGAAAGAAACCAACTAGAGAAGTTATTTTTGGAAGGAAAGCTACCGGAAAAGCTTGGAGTGCACGTCAGGAAAGAAGGGAGGTGGCCACGAGGGTGGGGGCGTGCCCCCTGCCTCGTGGGCCCCCCGAAGGTCCACTGACGTACTCCTTTCACCCATATATACCCACGTACCCTAAGACTTCCAGAAACGAGAATAGATCGGGAGTTCCACCGCCACAAGCCTCTATAGCCACCAAAAACCAATCGGGACCCTGTTCCGGCACCCTGCCGGATGGGGAACCCTCACCGGTGGCCATCTTCATCATCCCGACGCTCTCCATGACGAGGAGGAAGTAGTTCACCCTCGGGGCTGAGGGTATGTACTAGTAGCTATGTGTTTGATCTCTCTCTCTCTCGTGTTCTTGATTTGGCACGATCTTGATGTATCGCGAGCTTTGTTATTATAGTTGGATCTTATGTTGCTTCTCCCCCTCTACTCTCTTGTAATGGATTGAGTTTTCCCTTTGAAGTAATCTTATCGGATTGAGTCTTTTATGATTTGAGAACACTTGATGTATGTCTTGCCGTGCGTATCTGTGGTGACAATGGGATATCACGTGATTCACTTGATGTATGTTTTGGTGCTCAACTTGCGGGTTCCGCCCATGAACTTATGCATAGGGGTTGGCACACGTTTTCGTCTTGATTCTCTGATAGAAACTTTGGGGCACTCTTTGAGGTTCTATGTGTTGGTTGAATAGATGAATCTGAGATTGTGTGAGGCATGTCGTATAATCATACCCACGGATACTTGAGGTGACATTGGAGTATCTAGGTGACATTAGGGTTTTGGTTGATGTGTGTCTTAAGGTGTTATTATAGTACGAACTCTAGGGCTGTTTGTGACACTTATTGGAATAACCTAATGGATTGATTGGAAAGAATAACTTTGAGGTGGTTTCGTACCCTACCATAATCTCTTTGTTTGTTCTCTGCTATTAGTGACTTTGGAGTGACTCTTTGTTGCATGTTGAGGGATAGTTATATGATCCAATTATGTTATTATTGTTGAGAGAACTTGCACTAGTGAAAGTATGAACTGTAGGCCTTGTTTCCTAGCATTGCAATACCGTTTGTGCTCACTTTTATCATTAGTTACCTTGCTGTTTTAATATTTTCAGATTACAAAAACCTATATCTACCATCCATATTGCACTTGTATCACCATCTCTTCGCTGAACTAGTGCACCTATACAATTTACCATTGTATTGGGTGTGTTGGGGACACAAGAGACTCTTTGTTATTTGGTTGCAGGGTTGCTTGAGAGAGACCATCTTCATCCTACGCCTCCCACGGATTGATAAACCTTAGGTCATCCACTTGAGGGAAATTTGCTACTGTCCTACAAACCTCTGCACTTGGAGGCCCACCAACGTCTACAAGAAGAAGGTTGTGTAGTAGACATCAAGCTCTTTTCTGGCACCGTTGCCGGTGAGGCTAGGTAAGCGGCACTCACACCCCGTCAACTAAGCTCTTTTCTGGCGCCGTTGCCGGGGAGGTGAGTGCTTGAAGGTATATCTTTCGATCTTGCAATAGAATCTTTTTGTTTCTTGTTTTTGCACTAGTTAGTTTATAAAAGAAAATTACAAAAAAATGGAATTGAGTTTACCTCATACGCTTCATCTTTTTAATATCTTTCGTGAGTATGATGGGAAGGAAATTGTGCCAAAGTGTTAGAAGAAGAATGCATTAAAATGTTTGGCACTAAATCTTTGAATGATGAGCATGATTGCAATGTTGTTAGTATGAACTCCTTGAATATCCATAGTACTAATGATGATTGCACTAGTTATGATAAAAATGCCTCCTATAAACATGTCAATTTTTGTGGAGTGCATTGGGTTTGCAAGTACACACCAGATAGGGAAGATAGATATTGCAAGAGGCATAAGTACTTAGAAACTAAATTGTTGCAAGAAAGCATTGATGATTGCGCTGAAAGATTCAATATTTATCGCACCCCTTGTGAACTTTGCAATGAACATGGTCATTTAGAGCTCCAATGCTATTTGTTTCATGATCAAGTCGTGTACAAATATTGTGATAATTTGATTACCCTTGAGCATCATAAAGAGCTTAGTCTTCTTTTGGGTTATGAAGAAATGAAACGTATAACTGAGGGTATTCCAAAATTTAATCTTGATAAATTTCTTGATTTTTATCTAGAGAAGATTTATATGTATTGTGCGGTGAATTGTATTGAAAATCCTTATATTTCCAATTACATAAAGAAAAGAAAACAAATAGAGGATGAGGAGAATACTAATGAAAGGGAAGAGACTTCCCAATATCCTCCTATTATTTCCTATGATGAATCAGGTAACGAGGAGGAGCCTTCTATTCAACCAATCTCATCAATAAGGAGCTCCAAAATGCAGATTGAACCCACACATGATGTGGTGAAAAAGAAGAGAAGAAAAAGGAAGAGAGGTAAAAAGATATCTCTCCCAAATAAAGTTGCTCCTATTATTGTTGTGCCTCATGAAAATGAATCAAAAATAATTGTGGAAGATGATGCACTTGATGATGATCTCATTATGCCTATTGCTTGTTGTGATGATTATGATTGGGAAGATAATGATACTCCTTATGATCTTGAAAATATTTTTGGCACTTGCTTGGAAGAAAATGATAATTGCTATACTATAGGTGTTATCCATACTATTAATTATGAGAGTGATTATGCTTATGATATGAAAAGGCCCAAGATTGGGGAAGCTATGTTTGATGAAGATGATGTTTTTGAGAATATATTTTCTGAAATTAATGTTTGTCCCAAGCTTGGGGATGCTATGTTTAATGAAGATGATATTTTTAGCCTCTCAAGTTTTGATATGCAAAGTTGTTATGATGATAGCATGCCTTCTACTTATGATGATTATGTTGATGAAAGTGGGTTTGGAAGAGTGTCAACTTTAGGAAGTAGCGATCCCACAATATTGGAGGATGTTGAATCTTATAATATTTATGAAAGTGGATTTGGAGAGGTCATGACTTTATTTAGTGATGAGTCCACTATCTTGGAAGAGGTTTCAATCGATTATGATGAGAACAAAGTTGCTACTTATGATGATTATTGTGATGAAACTTATGCTATAAAAAGTAGTGATGATTATATTTATAAAACTTGTCATGATTATGAGTACCCTTTCTTTGAACATTACTCTTTTAATGTGGAAACAATTTATAGTATTCAAGTCATTTATGATACTCCCACTATTCGAATGAGAAGAATTTTGCTTATGTGGGGAGTAGTAAATTTTCTATGCTTGTAGATCATGAAAATAATGCTTTAGGTGCTGGTTATATTGTTAAATTCATTCATGATGCTACTGAAAAATATTATGAGGGAGTAATATATGCTTGTAGGAATTTCAATAATATCAAGTTTCCTCTCTATGTGCTTAAAGTTTTAAAGTTATGCTTGTTTTGCCATCCAATGCTAGTTGATTATTGTTCCCATAAGTTGTTTGCTCACAAAATCCCTATGCATAGGAAGTGGGTTATAATTAAATGTGCTAGTCATATTCTTCATGATGCTCTCTTTATGTTTAAATTCTTATCTTTTATGTGAGCATCATTGAAATCATCATGCCTAGCTAGGGGCATTAAACGATAGCGCTTGTTGGGAGGCAACCCAATTTTATTTTAGTTTCTTGATTTTTGGTTCTGTTTAGGAATAAATAATCCATCTAGCTTCTTTTTAGATGTGGTTTTGTGTTTTAATTAGTGTTTGTGCCAAGTAGAACCTTTGGGAAGACTTGGGTGAAGTCTTTATGATCATGCTGTAAAAAAACAGAAACTTTAGCGCTCACGAGATTAGCTAAAACTTTTTACTGGAGAGTGCTATTTAGTTGATTCTTTTTGCAGATGATTACTAGACAAATTCCTCATGTCCACCAATTTATTTTAGAATTTTTGTAGTTCCAAAATTCGCGTTAGTTACAGATTACTACAGACTGTTCAGTTTTTGACAGATTCTGTTTTTCGTGTGTTGTTTGCTTATTTTGATGACTCTATGGCTAGTAAAATAGTTTATAAACCATAGAAAAGTTGGAATATAGTAGGTTTAAAACCAATATAAATAAAGAATGAGTTCATTACAGTACATTGAAGTGGTGTTTAGTTTTCTTTCGCTAACGGAGCTTACGAGTTTTCTGTTAAGTTTTGTGTTGTGAAGTTTTCAAGTTTTGGGTAAAGATTCGATGGACTACGGAATAAGGAGTGGCAAGAGCCTAAGCTTGGGGATGCCCAAGGCACCAAGGTAATATTCAAGGATAACCAAGAGCCTAAGCTTGGGTATGCCCCGGAAGGCATCCCCTCTTTTGTCTACTTCCATCGGTAACTTTACTTGGAGCTATATTTTTATTCACCACATGATATGTGTTTTGCTTGGAGCGTCATTTTATTTTCTTTAGCTTTGCTTGTTGTTTGAATAAAATACCAAGATCTGAAAGTCTTAAATGAGAGAGTCTTCACATAGCTACATAATTATTTAACTACTCATTCATCTTCACTTATATCTTTTTGGAGTAGTTTGTCATTTACTCGTGTGCTTCATTCATATCCTATGAGTAAATGGTTGAATGATTTGAATGTCATAAATCTGAAATTATACATGTATCATATGCTTATCCCATGGGGAGTAATGCCTTCACATATAAGAAGTAGAGGTGGTAAATTTATTGAAGATTAGCAAACATTGTATTGGTCACTTGAACAATTCATGAAAGAATATTGAAGGAGAGAGATTTCACATATAAATATACTATCATGGACATCTTTTGTAATTGTGAGCACTCATTAAAATATGACAAGATAAAAGGTTGATGTTGGACAAGGAAGACAACGTAATGGGTTATGTTTTCTTATATCCGAAATAAAGTATATTGTCATGGATCGCCTAACACGTTGAGCTTGCCTTTCCCCCTCATGCTAGCCAAATTCCTTGCACCAAGTAGAGATACTACTTGTGCATCCAACTCCTTGAACCAAGTTTCTTCCATGAGTGTCCACCATATCTACCTATATGCGGTATTTACCTGCCGTTCCAAGTAAATTTGCATGTGCCAAACTCTAAACCTTCAAATAATTATCTGTTTTGTATGCCCGAATCGCTCATGTAGCGACTACGGGTTAGCAGTATCTTCCATGCTAGGTGGGTTATTCTCACGATGAGTGGACTCCGCTCATCATTCACGAGAAAATGGCTGGTAACTGGGATGCCCAGTCCCATGATCAAAAGATCAAAATCAAATCAAAAATAATTGCAAACAAAACTCCCCCGGGTTTGATGTTAGTTGGAGGCACCCGTTGTTTTGGGCAAGCCATGGATTGATGATTGTTGGTGGAGGGGGAGTAAAAATCTTTACCTTTCTGTTTGGGAACCGCCTATAATGTATGTAGTATGGAAGATATTGGGAGATCTTGGTCGTTATGTTGACAATGAAAGCATACCTCTCAAAATTATTTTCATCTCTGTTTTCTCTTCAAGCTCTGGCACCTCTGCAAATCCCTGCTTCCCTCTGCGAAGGGCCTATCTTTTACTTTTATGCAAGAGTCATCGTGATCTTCACCTTTCCCTTTTTCATTTTATCCTTTGGCAAGCACCTCATGTTGGAAATATTCTGATATATATATATATATATATATATATATATATATATATATATATATATATATCCAATTGTAAGGCATCATGAACTATTATTGTTGACATTACCCTCGAGGTAAAAGGTTGGGAGGCGAATCTATAAGCCCCTATCTTTCTCTGTGTCTGATTAAAACTTTGAACCATAAATATCGCGTGAGTATTAGCAATTGTGAAAGACTAAATGATAGTTGAGTATGTGGAGTTTGCTAAATTAAAGCTCTGACATAGACTCTTCCGGAAAATAAGATGAATTGTAATTGTTTGATGACTAATATCACGGTTTGTTAGCTTTCAAGAAAGTTTATGATCTATACTTTAACATGTGAATAGTTTGTTACTTGATCATGAAAAGTTTTATGATATGAGCTACTGTTATGACATATAATGATAATAGAAAAGGTGATTAAAATTATCATTGATCAAACTTGTGCACCTACTAGCATTCATACTTCATAAATTATTTCTTTTATCATTTACCTACTCGAGGACGAGCAGGAATTAAGCTTGGGGATGTTGATATGTCTCCAACGTATCTATAATTTATGAAGTATTCATGCTATTATATTATCCATCCTGGATGTTTTATGGGCTTTACTATGCACTTTTATATTACTTTTGGGACTAACCTATTGACCCAGAGCCCAGTGCCAGTTCCTGTTTTTTCCCTTGTTTCACTGTTTCGAAGAAAAGGAATATCAAACGGAGTCAAAACAGAATGAAACCAACTGGAGAAGTTATTTTTGGAAGGAAAGCTACCGGAAAAGCTTGGAGTGCACGTCAGGAAAGAAGGGAGGTGGCCACGAGGGTGGGGGGCGCGCCCACCCCCCTAGGGCGCGCCCCCTGCCTCGTGGGCCCCCCGAAGGTCCACCGACGTACTCCTTTCACCCATATATACCCACGTACCCTAAAACTTCCAGAGACGAGAATAGATCGGGAGTTCCGCCGCCGCAAGCCTCTGTAGCAACCAAAAACCAATCGGCACCCTGTTCCGGCACCCTACCGGAGGGGGGAACCCTCACCGGTGGCCATCTTCATCATCCTGGCGCTCTCCATGACGAGGAGGGAGTAGTTCACCCTCGGGGCTAAGGGTATGTACCAGTAGCTATGTGTTTGATCTCTCTCTCTCTCTCTCTCTCTCTCGTGTTCTTGATTTGGCACGATCTTGATGTATCGCGAGCTTTGTTATTATAGTTGGATATTATGTTGCTTCTCCCCCTCTACTCCCTTGTAATGGATTGAGTTTTCCCTTTGAAGTAATCTTATCGAATTGAGTCTTTTATGATTTGAGAACACTTGATGTATGTCTTGTCATGCGTATCTATGGTGACAATGGGATATCACGTGATTCACTTGATGTATGTTTTGGTGATCAACTTGCGGGTTCCGCCCATGAACTTATGCATAGGGGTTGGCACACGTTTTCGTCTTGATTCTTCGGTAGAAACTTTGGGGCACTCTTTGAGGTTCTATGTGTTGGTTGAATAGATGAATCTGAGATTGTGTGATGCATGTCGTATAATCATACCCACGGATACTTGAGGTGACATTGGAGTATCTAGGTGACATTAGGGTTTTGGTTGATGTGTGTCTTAAGGTGTTATTCTAGTACGAACTCTAGGGCTGTTTGTGACACTTATAGGAATAGCCCGACGGATTGATTGGAAAGAATAACTCTGAGGTGGTTTCGTACCCTACCATAATCTCTTCGTTTGTTCTCCGCTATTAGTGACTTTGGAGTGACTCTTTGTTGCATGTTGAGGGATAGTTATATGATCCAATTATGTTATTATTGTTCAGAGAACTTGCACTAGTGAAAGTATGAACCCTAGGCCTTGTTTCCTAGCATTGCAATACCGTTTGTGCTCACTTTTATCATTAGTTACCTTGCTGATTTTATATTTTCAGATTACAAAAACCTATATCTACCATCCATATTGCACTTGTATCACCATCTCTTCGCCAAACTAGTGCACCTATACAATTTACCATTGTATTGGGTGTGTTGGGGACACAAGAGACTCTTTGTTATTTGGTTGCAGGGTTGCTTGAGAGAGACCATCTTCATCCTATGCCTCCCACGGATTGATAAACCTTAGGTCATCCACTTGAGGGAAATTTGCTACTGTCCTACAAACCTCTGCACTTGGAGGCCCAACAACGTCTACAAGAAGAAGGTTTTGTAGTAGACATCATATATTCCAATGTTGGGCTTCCTCAAATGCCCTAGGTCTTCTCGAGCAAGCTAGTTGGATGCACACCCACTTAATTTTGTTTTTGAGCTTTCATACACTTTATAGCTCTAGTGCATCCGTTGCATGGAAATCCCTACTCCTTGCATTGACATCAATTGATGGGCATCTCCATAGCCCGTTAATTAGCCTCGTCAATGTAAGACTTTCTCCTCCCTTTTTTGTCTTCTCCACACAACCTCCACCATCATATTCTATTCCACCCATAGCGCTATATCTATGGCTCATGCTCATGTATTGCGTGAGAGTTGAAAAAGTTGAAGCGCGTTAAAAAGTATGAACCAATTTCTTGGCTTGTCCAGGGTTGTGCATGATAAATACTTTGTCTTAAGAAGATAGAGCATGACAACATTATATGATTTTGTAGGGATAACTTTCTTTAGCCATGATATTTTGAGAAGACATGATTGCTTTTTAGTATGCTTGAAGTATTATTGTTTTTATGTCAATATTAAACTTTTGTTTTGAATCTTATGGATCTGAATATTCGTGCCACATTAAGAAAGATTATCTGATAAACGTGCTAGGTAGCATTCCACATCTAAAATTCTGTTTTATCATTTACCTACTCGAGGACGAGCAGGAATTAAGCTTGGGGATGCTTGATACGTCTCCAACGTATCTATAATTTATGATTGTTCCATGCTATTATATTATCCATCTTGGATGTGTTATACGCATTATTATGCTATTTTATGTCATTTTTTGGGACTAACATATTAACATGGTGCCAAGTGCCAGTTGCTGTTTTTTCCTTGTTTTTGTCTTTACAAAAAGTCAATACCAAACTGAACGAAACTTTTTGACGATTTTTCTTGGACCACAAGACACCCAGGAACCTTCGGGAGAAGGTCACGGGGCCATAGATTGGCGACAAGCTCACAAGGCGCGCCCGAGGGGGGCACCCTCCAAGCTTGTGGGTCCCATGAGGCTCGTCTAACCCTAATTCTTCTTCTATAAATACCCAAACATTCCCCATAGACAAGAGGACACACCAAAAATACTTTTCCGCCACCGCAAGTTTCTGTCCTTGTGAGATCCCATCTGGAGACTTGTTCCGGTACTCCGCTGGAGGGGGATTCAATCATGGAGGGCCTCTACATCAACCTTGCCGCCCTTCGGATGATATGTGAGTAGTTTAGCATAGACCTATGGGTCCATAGCTAGTAGCTAGATGGCTTCATCTCTCTCTTTGATCTTCTGTACAATGTTCTCCTCGATGTTCTTGGAGATCTATTCGATGTAATCTTCTTTTGCGGTTCATTTGTTGAGATCCGATGAATTGTGTATTTTATGATCTGATTATCTATGAATATTATTTGAGTCCTCTCTGAACTCTTTTATGCATGATTAAGATATCTTTGTATTTCTCTTCGATCTATTGATTTGGTTAGGCCAACTAGATTGATTTTTCTTGCCATGGGAGAGGTGCTTTGTAATGAGTTCAATCTTGTGGTGCTTATTCCTAGTGACAGAAAGGGACATGACACATATTTGTATTGTTGCCATTAAGTATAAAAAGGTGGGGTTTATTCATATTGATTGGATCTATCCCTCTACATCATGTCATCTTTCTTAAGGCGTTACTCCGTTCTTGTTAACTTAATACACTAGATGCATGCTGGAAAGCGGTCGATGTGTGGAGTAATAGTAGTAGACACATGTAGGAGTCGGTCTACTTGTCACGGACGTGGTGCCTATAGTCATGATCATTGCCTTAGATATCGTCACAACTATGTGTTTTTCTATCAATTGCTCAACCGTAATTTGTTTACCCACCGTATGCATTCTTTCAAGAGGGAAGCCTCTAGTGAAAACTATGGCCCCCGGGTCTATCTTTTATCATATTATTTTTAGATCTACAAAACCAAAAACCCAAAAATACCTTGCTGCAATTTATTTACCTTTACTTTGTTTTGCACTTTTATTTATATTTTATACATGTCTCTATCAGATCTCATCCTTGCAAGTAACCTCAAGGGATTGACAACCCCTTTATCGCGTTGGGTGCAAGTATTTGTTTGTTTGTGTAGGTGCAACCATTGGTGCCCTGTGTGTTCCTCCTACTGGATTGATACCTTGGTTCACAACTAAGGGAAATACTTATCTCTAGTTTGCTGCATCACCCTTTCCTCTTCAAGGGAAAAACCAATGCAAGCTCAAGAAGTAGCAGTGCGGTAGAAACATACCAATGGGGATTCTGGACTCCCTGAGGACGCCTTACTCCTCTGTTTTCCTGTCAGTACTTTAGTCATTGCTCTTTATTTAATTTATGCTATATACTTCAAAATTCATCTCACTACTCGATTACAATTTATATACGCCCTAACTTTGATTTAAGTCTACAATTATCCGCAAGAACAATAATACATAATTCACCACAAGAGGTAAACGTTTGTTCCTTGCTCCCAGTGGGATCGATACTCTTACTTCAAAAAGGCTACAACTAATGCATGTTGCACTTGCAGGCCCTCATCAAGTAAGAACAACACCTTAGCTCCGGTCCACCCACATAACGACTTATCAAGGCAATGAACGTAAATCGATGAATCATGGTGAAAGTAACTAGATGAAATTCCCGTGTGTCCTCATGAGCATGTTAATCACTATAAGAAGTGTTGCGACCCGACCCGAAACGGTCAAGTCTCTGTGTAGCTGTACCATCCCAAGATCATGCTGGCACACACAGTACATTGATGCACAGATTCAAAGTTCAATCACACCTGAATTTATTACACGATTCTCATATCGAGTCTTTATTACAAGATAATAAATTCGGCCGAAGGCCAACTCATGAGAAATAAACTAAATCAAACTGCGGAAGCGTAGACGAATAGCGAGTCCATCCGACTCCATAGGGCAATCGCCAGCGTGGATCGTAGCCTCACTCCCGATCGAAAACTCCTCTCGCAACATAAGACGTTGCAGCCGTGTAGGTCAGCATTTTGAATATGCCGGCAAGTCAAAGATAGAACAACAATATAAATTACTAACACTATATGCAATTTGGCTGTGGGGCTCTAAGTTTCATTGTTTTGCGAAGAAGCCAGTTTTTCCCTACAACAAGGACTTGTTTGCAAATTACTACAAAATGTTGGTAGTTATTGAGATGGTTCCGCCAACCAATGTCTCATTCCCAATTATTAGATAACCCCCTCAATTAATTTATTAATTTTGGTGTTGAGATATCCGAAATACTCCAAGTTCCAGAGGCTCAAATTGTCCGTAATCGGGACACGGCTAACCGATTAGATCTCCACTGCAGAGGTTTATGACTTTACCCGCAAGAATCGCTCCTCCTTTAAGTCTTCGCACTTCCGGTGTTTGAAGACGGATGAACGAAACAGGTCTTCCAAGAGTTCCTCCGCCACCGCCGTACCCATCCAATCCTACCGTTCTTCTACATCTCGTAGCACCGTCCGCCAGAGTCACACCTAGGGTCGACCAAGCCGAGCCCATAATGACTTGCGGCTGCACAGTAAGCTTCCGTCAATGGGGTATCCATCCGCCTCTTCGTGGCTGGGTGAAGCTTTCCGCAAGATGTCATGGCGCTTCTCCATGCATCCCGCCAGCCACCGGTTTCTCCAGGTGCCCACAACCGCCCTCCACCCAAGAGTGAATTTTGAAGTCCATCTTGAGCTTGAAGTCATGGGGTTGTCATCATCTTGACTCTCACATCTCCCTTATGAATCACTCAACCAACCCCGTCTACGAGCATAGAAAAAATAAACTACTTCGTCCCGGGCCATGGTAACAAGGGGAATTGGGTTCATCCTACCTCATGATACTACTCAAGAACATAACTCAAAATTCTCCTACTGCATGCAGGGTGGGGAGGTAAAATTCTAATGCAATAAAATCATAGGTATTGTAAAAGGAAACATGGTCAAATGACTTGCCTTGCTGACGGTCTTCGAAAGTTAGGGACTCGTGATAGCAGGCTTCGCACTCCGGAAATTCTACCGAGGCAAACAACAATCATATAAGCATAAGAACATACCATCACTTAACATACAGCATGCTAACACAAAACAAACAAAACAATCGAACCAAAAGCCAAAGAAAACTCGAAGAAATCCAAGCCATCAACTAACAAGAAAATAAAATAAACTTTTTATTTTCTGTAAATAAAAGTTCATGTTCTAAGGCTACAGAAACTAATCTAAAATAAACTATAACATAGGTAAAATAAAATTATTTAATAAATAAAACAATAGGAAAAACAGTAGCTAGTTAAATAAACAAGAAACACATGACTTTGATTAAACTATTTTTTATTAAATCTAAAATACCCAAATAAATTCCTACGGTTAGGCAAGGTCAAAACAAAGTAGTGACAAAAAGAATCACTAAAATAAAATAATCCTAACTCATTTTATAGCAGAAATACTAATCTGACTAAAACTAAAATAAAAAATTTATAATAATTTAAACATGACTAAACATAGTTTCTACAGAAACTACAACAAATTTGCAAACTAACAAAAAAGAATCAACTAAAATATTAAGTAACCTAAAAGATATGGATTTTACAAAACTGAAACTATTCTTGTTTGTACTAGAGTAGGGTACCCTAGTACCCCGAACTCGCACTGCAGACAGATTCTGCCACCCACGGCAGGGCTGGCTTGATAGCCACCAAGTTCTCAAATGCTCCTTTGGAGCCATTTAAGAACAAAGAAGTCAAGACCCCGCAAGAGGAGCTTGCCGGAAGGCCACTCAGTATGCTAAGGAAAACAAGGCCCCGGCAAGAGGAGCTTGCCGGGAAGGCTTGGCGGGCGCTGAACCCCCAAGCGCGACAAGGTCCCCGCCGCGGCAAGGCGCTTGCCGGGGCGGGCGACCTCTCTTCATATCCGCTCCAGCTCACCCGCCAACGTGTCACCACGGGGCTCTCCCAAGTACGCGTGTCGACGGGCTGTGTAGCCAGCGGAGAATAGCGACAAACGGCGCTGACAAGCCACCATCGTGGCGGACGGAGGCGCACTTAACGGTCCCTGTTACACTGTTCGGGCGACTGAGACGGGCATTGATGACCCTTGTCCCTTGCCGTCAGAGTTAGGTATAGATTACTGTACACTGTACAAAGCGGTGTACCAACCTATGTTTTTACCATTGTAACCTTGTCTACTTGCCACATGTGGTAACCCCTTGTGCCTATAAAAGGAGGTCCGAGGGCAACGTAGAGGAGGTTCGGTTCGGTTCGGCTGGTTTTCTAGTCCAGCTCCCGCTTAGTTCATCACACTCAGGCTAGGTCTTGTAGCCAGCATTGCTCCCTAGCAAGAACACAAGAGAATCCACAGAGCAGCAGTAGGAGTATTATCTCCGGAGAGCTCAAGCTGGGTAAACCCCTCGTGTGCATCGCCGATCCGCTCTTTGCGCAATCTCCGTCCCCCTCCGAACCACAAGGGACCCTCCCAGGTCCCATAGGTGCTCGTGGGGCACGAACGATCAGCTCTCCCCCGACATCTTTGGCGGGCCAGGTAGGGGGCGTCGAGGCTGTGTGAACCCGATCCGGCGGTCGCACGAACAACTTCATCGACATCTTCGTCGACATGGCGCCGAAGAAGAAGCCTTCGGCAGCAGCTGAGCCGTCGCGTCGAACCCACCACCACCGGAGCCGCCGGTGGTGGGGAACATCATGGAGGGACCGGCGTCGTCGAGAGAGCCCACGATGTCGCCAGTCCAAGGACAACGCATCGCGGGCGTCGGCGTCTGAATCGCACCGCGCCCGTCACACAGAGGCGCGGACGACAGCGTCATGATACCAGCGGCACCATACGATCTTTGGATCAAGGCCAAGCCGGAGGATCCCAAGGCCCTCGAGACCGCATGCACCCCAAAGATGCCGCAGACGAGTGGGTACGCGTCATTGGGGCGGATGCTGCTCCTCCTAACTTGGTTAGAGTCCGAGCACATCCGTTCTTCGCTCCGTCGCCGTTGCCGCCAACCACACCAGCGGAAGCCTTGGCGAGCTCGCCATTACTAGATTACCCTCCGACGGCTGACAAGGTCGACGAATGGAGGGCCACAATTCAAAGTCTCGTCGGCTTTGCTAACGGCGACGTCCCGCGGCAACCGAGTGCTTCGCAGCCGCGACGGGGCGACAAGGCACGAGCCGATGACGACGAGACTTGCGGGGGTGCACCCACCGTACACTCCCCTTCCCGAAGGCCAAGATCGCCGACTCGCCGGATCCACCTCGACAGCGACTCCACGGCGTCGTCGGATCCGCAAGCTCGTCGCGACCAACGCCAAGTTCTTCGGGAACGACAAGAAGAGGATGCTCGAACCCGTATCGAGCGCCGAAGAGAAGCGCGCCGTCAATCTGACCAACGCGCCGGGCCCACTGTCGATATGCACGCGCCGGGGAACCAGCGACTTGTCAGACGCGATGGGTTGCCCTGCGCTCACTCGTGAGCTGCGGCAAGTCCGGTGGCCCGACAAGAAAAACTTCAAACCAGATGTGCCAGAGAAGTACGACGGCAGGACGCACCCATCGGAGTTCCTCAGCATCTACACCATCGCGGTGCAAGCTGCGGGGGGACGAGACGACAAGATCCTCGCCAACTACTTCCCTTGGTGCTCAAGCCAAACGCCGATGTTGGCTCATGCACTTGCCGGATGGCTCTATTTCTTCTTGGGCAGATTTGTGCCACCAGTTTGTTGGCGCCTTCACAGTCGGCCACAAGCCTCATGGCCAGGAGAGCGATCTCCACCTGCTTGCCCAGAAGGAAGGGGAGTCTCGCGCAAATTCATCCGAGATTCATCGAGTGCACTACAACATCCTGCACGCCCACCCTGCTGCGTGTAATCGCGTTCCATCGAATGTACGAAATCGCAGGATGAGGGAGGAGATGGCGATGTGCAAGGTGAAAGACGCCAACGAGCTATATGCCCTGGCCAACAAGTGTGCACACTCAAGAAGGAAGAAGACTCCGGGAGAGAATGTGGGAGCAGAGTCGACAGTGAGGGACCGCCCGGCAAGGAATAGCCGTGGCGGAACAACAGGAGGAAGAAAACCAAGAAGTACTAGTTGTCGAGCAGTCCGGCAAGGATGGTGCCGCCAACAAAGCCAAGGCCGGTGGCTCCAGCAAGGAGGTTGCCGTTGACGCCGACCGCCAAGCTCAGGGCGGCCGCGACAAGCCCGACAGCCCAACAAGCAAGATCTTGTAAAATCCACCGCACTAAAGGCCACGATCTCCAAAGCTGCAAGAAAGTCGAGCAGCTTGTTGAGCTACAGAGCTGAATACGAGCGGCGAGACAAGGAGAAGGCCCAAGAAGGTGCGGTGCAGCAAGTAAAAAGAGACCCGGTCGGGAGGGCGCCAGGCAGGCCAAGCAGCGGCAAGGAGATAGACCTCTCCGTGGCCGCGACAAGGAAGAAGATGAAGATGAAGATGACGAGGACGATGAAGACGATGAAGCTGATGAGCAGGAGTTTCAAAAGGCAATAGAGGTCCTTTGCATCGACGGTGGTGCGTCTCTGCATACCTCGCACCGCCAACTCAAGCAATGGATGCGTGAGGTCAATGCAGCAGAACCATCCATAGAGTCACGCAAACCTCTGAAGTGGTCCAGCATGCCCATCATCTTTGACATTGAGGACCACCCTGATCGCATCACTGCGGTCGGGTGTTTGCCGATGTTGGTCTCACCAACCATCCGCAACCTCAAGGTCACAAAGATGCTGGTTGACGGCGGGGCCGGCCTGAATTTGATTTCCTCTGCAATGCTCCAGAGACTTCAGATCCCTGACAGCGAGCTCGAAGAAACTGGTACTTTCCAAGGAATCAACCCAGGAAGGAGCAAGCCCAAGGGGAAGATCACGTTGCCGGTAACATTCGGCAGCAAGCTCAACTTCAGAACTGAGAGGGTCACGTTTGACGTCGCCAATTTCCCATTGCCCTACAATGGCATACTTGGCCGTTCGGCACTCGCCAAGTTCATGGCCGCCTCTCATTACGCTTACAACCTACCCAAGATGCCCGGCCCGATAAGCGTCATTTATGTCCATGGCGACAAGAAAGATGCACTTATCTGCGCCGACAAGATTTACCGGGATGCAGCAGCTGCGACAGATAACAAACCACTTACCGCTGAAGCTCCCGGGGGGAAGAAGACCACTAGGTCCGGCAAGAGCTCTGTTGCCCACTCCGGCAAGCGCACCTCTTCGGAGTGCTGCGCTGCCGTCGAGGACGCACCATCGAGCTCCACCGGCAAGTGCAACAAGACGATGGCAACTCCGCCAAAGACCAAGAAAGTACCCGCCAAGGAGGACGGCACTGGTGGTACCTTCACCATCAGTGCCACGCTTGATCCTGAATAGGAAGGCGAGCTCGTTGCTTTCCTGCGGGCGAACGTCGATGTGTTTGCATGGCAACCATCTGATATCCCCGGTGTTCCCAGGAAAGTAATTGAGCACCACCTAGCTGTCTGTCCTCACGCGAGGCCCGTCAAGCAAAAAGTTAGGAAACAGCAAAGTGGGCGCCAAGAGTTCATAGTCAAGAAATCAAGAAATTGGAAGCAGCAGGGCTTGTCGAGGAGTCCTCCACCCCACGGTTGGCCAATCCGGTAGTGGTATGCAAGGCTAATGGGAAATGGAGACTTTGTATTGACTTCACGGATGTTAATAAAGGTTGTCCCAAGGACCCATTTCCCTTGTCGCAGACGACCAGATTGTTGACTCCACGGCTGGATGCGATCTGCTTTCATTTCTTGATGCATATTCAGAAATCATCGATCTTCATGGCGAAGAGGATGAAGAGAAACCGCATTCATCACACCATGTGGCACGTCTCGCTTTATACGAATGCCTTTCGGTTTGAAGAATGCTGGTTCAACCTTTGCAAGGGTAGTCCATGATGCCTTTGGACCACAGATACACGTAAATGTAGAAGCCTACATGGATGATATAGTGGTCAAGAGCAAGGACGAGCAACTCTGGTTCAGGATTTGATGAGACGTTTGCAAACCTCGCGCAAGATCAACCTCAAGCTCAACCCCGAGAAGTGCGTGTTTGGAGTCCCTTCCGGCAAGCTTCTTGGGTTCTTTGTATCTCAGCGGGGAATTGAAGCCAATCCCGACAAGATCAAGGCCATTGAGCAGATCGAAGCACCAAAGCGCGTCAAGGATGTCAGGAGGCTTGCCGGTTGCGTGGCTGCTCTCAGCAGGTTCATCTCTAAGTCTGCTGAGCGCGCCCTGCCGTTTTTCAAAATTTTGAAAAAGGCAGGTCCAATGAAATGGACTCCCGAAGCGGAGGCTGCGCTGCAGGACTTGAAGAGATACCTGTCCTCCACTCCAATACTTGTCGCACCTAAGCCACAAGAGAAGTTGTTGATATATATAGCAGCGACCAATCAAGTGGTTAGTGCTGTGTTAGTAGCGGAGAGGAGGTGGATGATGAGCCGACAACCGAGGCAGACCCACCCAAAGGACAAGCAAGGGCTTCGCCGTCAAGCTCCGTCCCGACAACGACGGATCAGCGAGGTTGCGACAAGATACGGAAGAAGATGGTGCAGCGCCCGGTGTACTTTGTCGGCCCTTCGCAGGGGCTAGATCGAGGTACTCGGTGTGCGAAGCTGCTTTTCGGCCTGCTCATGGCCTCGAGAAAGCTGCGCCATTACTTCCAAGCACATGAAATAACAGTTGTCACTGCTTCCGCTAAAGAGGATTTTGCAAAATCCAGAAGCAACAGGCAGGATTGTTGAGTGGGCACTGGAACTGTCAAGCTTTGGTCTCAAGTTCGAGAGCACTTCAACTATACAGAGCAGGGCATTGGCAGAATTCATAGCAGAGTGGACGCCAACGCAAGATGAAGAGATTCCAGAGACGAGCATCCCCGTCAAGGAGGCAAATAAAGAATGGCTGATGTATTTTGACGGTGCCTTCTCGCTGCAAGCGCCCGGTGCCAAGGCGTCTTGCTTATCGCACCCACCGGGGAGCACCTCAAATACATAGTCCAAATGCACTTTCCCAAGGAACAAGCAACAAATAATACTGCAGAGTATGAAGGCTTGCTTGCCGGTCTCAGGATTGCGGTGGACCTTGGGATTAAGAAGCTCATTGTCAGGGGAGACTCACAGCTTGTCGTCCGCCAAGTAAATAAAGACTACCAGAGTCCGTTGATGGAAGCGTACGTCGATGAAGTGAGAAAGCTGGAAGAGCAAGGCCTGCAAATGGAACACGTTCCAAGAACACAGAATGATATAGCTGATGGCCTCTCCAAGTGTGCCGCACTTAAGTTACCTGTGGAACCAGGGATTTTGTGCTCAAGCTGACTCAACCAACCGTGACACCATCAACGAGGACAGAGCAAGAAGAGAAAATTGGTTTCGGCGACTACTTTCCGCAGAGCTCTCCGAAGCCGCCGCCAAGAAGGTCCCTAAAACCAACGCAAAATATCACCGAGGAGCAGTCTGCTCCGACAAACCATGCAGTTTGTATCGTTGAAGCAACGCCCCGACAAGCTTGGCTCCGCAAGCTTGACGGGATCATCGAGCTCCGCGGACCCGCAGGTCCTTCTCAGAAGCCGATGGTCCCACAGTGATAGATGAGCGTTTAGTCCTTGTTGTCGAGCCACGTGCTCCAACATGGGCACAAGCAGATCGTCCATTTCCTTCAGACAGAGAACTTCCGAAGCGCAAGAAGAAGCGGAAAAAGTAGCCCGGCGGTCAAGTATGTACCAGTTTGTTGACAACATCCTGCATGTAAGAAGACTCAACGGAGTGAAATTGAAGTATATTTGCCGGAAGATGGATGTAAGCTGTTGGCGGAGATACACGGAGGCATATGTGGTCACCACATTGGCGCAAAGAGCACTTGCCGCAAAGCTTTCCGGCAAGGTTTCTTCGCCGAAGCCCTCCAGATGCAACTGCACAAGTAACCAAGTGTGAAGCGTGCGATTCCATTCAAGACAGATACACCAGCCAGCTCAAGCTCTCCAGACGATCCCTTTATCCTTGCCCTTCTCGGTCTGGGGGCTCGACATCCTCGGCCCTTTCCCCCGAGCTGTCGGGGGCTTTGAATACTTGTACGTCGCAATCGACAAGTTCACAAAGTGGCCGGAAGTGGAGCCAGTGAGGAAGGTGACAGCACAGTCAGCCGTCAAGTTCTTCAGGTCAATTGTTTGCCGTTTTGGGATTCCTAAGCGGATCATCACCGACAACGGCACACAGTTCACGAGTCGCACCTTCATGCAGTACACCCAAGATCTTGGCGCCAAGATCTGCTTTGCTTCCGTTGCTCATCCGAGAAGCAACGGTCAAGCAGAGAGGGCAAACGCTGAAGTGCTGCGAGGACTCAAGACCAGAACTTTCGACAGGCTGCACAAGTGCGGAAGGAACTGGATCGAGGAGCTGCCAGTGGTTCTTTGGTCGATCAGGACGACGCCAAATCGAGCCACTGGCCAGACACCCTTTGCTCTAGTCTACGGAGCAGAGGCAGTTCTCCCCACGGAACTCAGATACGGGTCACCTCGAGTGCTCGCGATGATGAGCTTGAGCAAGAGCAGCTGCGACAAGATGACGCGCTGCTCCTCGAGGAAGATCGCCTTCGAGCTCTGACGAGCTGCTCGTTACCGGAAGCTTTGTGCCGCTACCATAGCCGCAGTTAATGCCGAAGCTTGAGGAAGGCGACCTTGTTCTTCGCGCGTCAATCCGCCAAGAATTCCAACAAGTTGATGCCGAAGTGGGAAGGCCCTTATCGGGTAAAACGAGTCACGAGGCCAGGCGATGTCCGCCTTGAGACCGAAGACGGCTTTCCGTGAGCAATTCACGGAACATAGAGCATCTTCGCAAGTTTTACCCATGAGGCGCGGTTGTCGGAACCCGCTCCGCAACCACCCTTTGTACAAGTCTTGCCGCTGTTGCATGTAATCCTTTGTACAAAGCCGGGCGCAGACCCCGTGCATCAGTAAAGCCTATGGTTGCGCGCATTTTTGTTAATACATGCCTTCGTAATCAAATATGCATGTGTTTACTAACATCTTGTGCAGCACCCGCACCCGGTAAGCGATAACGAGCCATTAGTCTCCACAACTTTCTTTTTCTCTTCTTTCTTCTCAAACAAGAAGAAGGTTCATCCACCCACAAGTTAACCGGGGGGAGAGGAGGAGATCGTGGTGTGGGCCGACAAGCGCCGCTCGAGGAACTGTCGCCTTGCCGGAAGACGGACAACAGAAAAGCTAAGTTGCTAAGTTTAAACGACCAGTTTTAAATTTTCAAGTTATTTTCCTCGAACGATAGTACTTTGTATGGAAAACCTGTGCGCGGAGGAACCAAATCGCGACTGGTCGCGCCCTTACTTTGTTTCGAGTCCGCTCAACAACTTAAGTGAGCTGCGGCTAGTCCGCGACGAGGTTGCTTGTCGGTAGTGACCCCGCCAAAGAAGCTGCTGAAGTTCCTTTTCGGCGCCATGGCAAGGGTGCCTGCACCGGCAAGTTTCCCTGAAAGCGTAGGGTGAAAACATACAAGGGAAGGAATCAAGTAAAGGAAATAACATTGCATTTGATTGCCTGAGATAGTATATATTGCAAAAATAACCTATCATGGCACTAGCTAAAACTGTTCCCAGAACTGAAATAACAGCGAAGAGAAGAAAGGAGCGCCGGCATCCAAGCCCCGGCAAGCTAGAGTTGCCGGGGGCTGCGGCAAGCCAGAGTTGCCGGAGGCTGCGGCAAGCCGGAGTTGCCGGGGACTGCGGCAAATCAGAGTTGCCGGGGGCTGCAGTATCACATGAGCTTTTCGCCCTTCCTCAAACATCCCTCTTTCATTAAAAACATTCTACTCGGATACAGTCCGTGGAGAGTGAAAAACATGAAAGAGAGGATTACAAGTTCTTAAATGCAGATAAGGCCCGAAGGCTTACAAATTAAAAAGATAAGATGCCCGTAATCCCTTTTCTGTCCCTATCTTCAGGAGGTAGGTTAAGGAGACAGAAGGGCAAAAGGAGCGCCTCGTGAGCTACTGTGCGAAGGCACCAAGGGAACATGCCGGGGGCTCTCAGAGGCTTGACGGGACGGCGGCGCCGAAGCAGGGCTCAAGACGGGCGGCAGGGCGTCGGCATGTCGTCGAGGGCACTCGCCTCGTATTCGACTTGACGGCCTTGTCGCCATCCTCTTCCCTTCCGCAGCCTCCCACGCCACCGCCCAAGGAGACGACCCGGGGAGTTCAAGGAGCCGGGCGACACGGATGATGGGTCGCCGGTGACGCGCGGAGCGGCGCCCGCAACTAGTTGGGCCCGCTACCCTCGCCATCGCTGTCGCTCTCCTCCTCGCCACTCTCGCCGAGGAGGAATCGTCGCTGTCGGAGGAGCTATCCACGCAGCACCTTGCCCGAAAAGCCAAGATCCCGAAGACCTTGACGGAGAGGAGGTCACCCTCCATTAACTTAAAATGGAGGGTAAACCCCGCCAGGGTTGTGGATGCGGCGAACGCCTTCCACCCACGATCAAGATACATCACATTAGGGGCCGGAATACAGCGCGACTCGCGTGCAGCTGATCCCACAGCCTCATGTGCAACCTCAGCGTCTCGGCGGATCCGACTCCATCGCCATCGCGAATGGAGCTGGAAGCCGAGACGACGACGAGCGCCAGCGCAGCTTGACGAAGAACTCGCAAGGGTCGCCCCAGATGGACCGCCCAGGGGAAGGGAACCGCGGCGGGGCGGAGACGGCACGCCACCCCGCCCGCCTCTTCCCCGAGTGCCTCGAGCTCGTCCACGACCTGGCCCCTGGAGGGGAACCACCGACGGAGGCGGAGACAGCGCACCGCCTCGTCCGCCTCTCCCCCGGGCTCCTCGACCTCGTCCACGACCTCGCCCCCTCCCTCTTCCCCTTGCGGCCGGCTCTGCCACCCCGGGCGTGGGATTGGGAGGGGTGCGCTGTCTAGCTGCGACCCTCGCCGCCACCGATGGAGAACCAAGGTTCCCTTTCTCCATGGCGAATGGGAGAAAGGGGAGCAGAAGCTAAAGAAAGGAAGGGATGGGAGAGTGCGGGCTTCTCGCCCCTTCCGCCTGCCTTAAAGAAGCAAGGTGGGGGCTCGGCCGCCCCGCCGCGAATCAAGGCACAGGAAGAGCAGGAATCAGACAGACCTGTGCCTCTGCCGCAACAGCAAGTTTCCACTTCCACCGCCTGTGACCCCGAGTGCATGGGAACCACGTGGCGGAGATGCGTAATCGAGGCGGCAGATGAGGCGACCTCGCATGCCGCCCACTTCCCCCACGACACCACAGTTAACGCGTGTCGTTACAGAGAAACGCGGTGGGCGCGTGCCGTTCGTGGAGACGTGGTGGGTCCAAGGCAAATAACGGCGTAATCAAGACCACGCGCGCCCGTGCAGATCGCTTTTGGGCCTGGCCCAACAGCTTAGCGCCGTGTGTGGCCCAGCCGGGGCTCTGTCGGTGTACTAGAGTAGGGTACCCTAGTACCCGAACTCGTCTGCAGACAGTTCAGCGCCCCACGGCAGGCTGGCTTGATAGCCACCAAGTTCCTCAATGCTCCTTTGGAGCCATTTAAGAACAAAGAAGTCAAGACCCCGGCAAGAGGAGCTTGCCGGGAAGGCCACTCAGGGCGCAAAGGAAAACAAGGCCCCGGCAAGAGGAGCTTGCCGGGAAGGCTTGGCGGGCGCTGAACCCCCAAGCGCGACAAGGTCCCCGCCGCGGCAAGGCGCTTGCCGAGGCGGGCGACCTCTCTTCATCTCCGCTCCAGCTCACCCGCCAACGTGTCACCACGGGGCTCTCCCAAGTACGCGTGTCGACGGGCTGTGTAGCCAGCGGGGAATAGCGACAAATGGCGACAAGCCACCATCGTGGCGCATTTGGGCGCACTTAACGGTCCCCGTTACCTTCGTTGAGCGATCGAGACGGGCATTGATGACCCTTGTCCCTTGCCGTCGAGTTAGGTATAGATTACCAGACACCGCATAAAGCGGTGTACCAACCTATGTTTTTACCATTGTAACCTTGTCTACTTGCCACATGTGGTAACCCCCTGTGCCTATAAAAGGAGGTCCGAGGGCAACGTAGAGGAGGTTCGGTTCGATTCGGCTGGTTTTCTAGCCCAGCTCCCGCTTAGTTCATCACACTCAGGCTAGGTCTTGTAGCCAGCATTGCTCCCTAGCAAGAACACAAGAGAATCCACAGAGCAGCAGTAGGAGTATTATCTCTCTGGAGAGCTCCGAAGCTGGGTAAACCCCCTCGTGTGCATCGCCTCGATCCGCTCTTTGCGCAATCTCCGTCCCCCTCCGAACCACAAGGGACCCTCCCAGGTCCCATAGGTGCTCGTGGGGCACGAACGATCAGCTCTCCCCCGACAATTCTGTTAAAAATAGGAACGAAAAAATATAATTAAAAAGAAAAACGACCGCTAACGGGCCTATCTAACGCTCGGGCGACAAATAACTAAAACGCGCCCGAGGGAATAAACCGATTGGGCCGGTCTAACTAACCGCTAACTAAACCAAAATAAACCGAAACTAAACCGGGCTTTATTTAAAATAAACCGTACCCCTTCGCTAGTCTAATATAGACCCTAGATCCTAGATCGAACGGTGGTGGGCGTCTCCGGCGACTCACCGCGGTGGCGACGACGGCGACGGTCGACGGCGGCTCGGGCGACGACGCCTGGGCGGCTCGGTGGTCGGGAAGACGGCGAGGCGTCCGCGGTGTCTTGGAGCGAGGGGAGGTCGAGGTGGAGTCGGTGGAGCTCGGGGGTCGGGGCGGCCGGGCAGTGGCAATGGCGTGGCGGCGGCGTCGGGCTCCGGCGAGGGATTGCGAGCGAGAGGGAGAGGTTTGGCGAGGGGAAAGGTGGGGGACGGGTCGAGGGGGCGGGGTTTATATAGGGGGCGTCGACTTGGAGGAGGGGGCGGATCGGGGGAGGATCCCGGGATCTTCGGGATTCCGGCGGCGGCGGCGTTGCGGGTTGGCGTGGAGAGGAAGAAGAAGGGGGTGGTGTCCGCGCGTCAGCGAGGGAGAGAGGAGGGGAATCGGTCGGGCGACCGAGGGGAAGGGGGTTCGGGCGCGGCGGCTCGGGCAGGTGGGTTGCGCCTGGTTGGGCTGCGCCTGGCCCGTGGCTGGGCTGCCTCGGTGCTGGCTGGGCCGGTTGGCCTGGCTGGCGCCTGGGGTTTTTCTTTTTCTTTTTTTTTGAATTAGGGAGAGGAGAGAGAATATATTAAATATATATATTTTTATATAGGACATATATATATCAAAATTATCAGGGGAATATTCCCTACAATTTGAACATTTTTCCAGGGGCAAAACTCAAACTTTAAAAGAACATTTTCTAAAATCCCAAATAAAAATCAAATTTGAATTCAAACTTTTTGGCAAGGTTTTTCATCTGACATTTTTGGAGTGTCATGTTTACTCCTCTCATACTTTTTCTCAAGTATTTGTCAGGCATTGTTTTGAAATAAATTTCATCTGCCAATTTGAATTCAATTTCCAACAACTCAAAAACCTCTGAAATACTTCAAATGTCACTCAATTCAAACAATATGCATAGATGCTTAGCTATAATTGTAAAACATTCCAAATGGGAAATTTGGGATGTTACAAGAAGTATCACCTGCTTGTCCTTTGCGATATTAAGGACTGGGCCACCTTGCTGCACCTTGTTACTTTGGTCACTTGTTACTTGCTATCAATTATCTTGCCATCATTCTATCTTTCAGAACTATCTTTCAACACTTGCAGAGAATACCTTGCTAGAAACCGCTTACCATTTCCTTCTGCTCCTCGTTGGGTTCGACATTCTTACTTATCAAAAGGACTATGATTGATCCTCTATACTTTTGGGTCATCACATGGCTAGCGCGGGTCGACATCCATGGAGCAACAAGGTTGGCCCGGTGTGAAACTTGTGAGATAGTGAAGAGCACCTCGAAAAAGGCTAAAATTTTTAGGGACGTGTATGAAAACAAAACATGATACTCTGTGAAAAATTCTCTAGAAAGACGTCTGGTAGCCCGTTCATGAAAAAGATGAATTCATGTCTGATTTGTTTTCACACAGAAAACCTATTAAAAAGTTGATGCACTCAGCAGGATCCCATCAAGAGTTTGTACCGTCAGATCGCCCTCAAATTTTGAGGGTTGTCGATATGACAATTCTGCATGATCTGAACAGTTGTATCTTCCAAAGGAGGCCAGATTTGGCAGCTAGACTCTTTCTCCCGAAGTCGCGCGGATTTCCCTCCAGATCCAATAGGGTCTCGGTATATCGGCGATTGGTGGAGATTCCTACGTCGGCACATGATGAAATTTTCCAGGGTCGTTGTAGACTCAATAATGAATAATTCAACTGAAGAAATCATTAAAATGAGGCTCAATTGGGCAAGGATGGCTAAAACGAATCCGCTGCCCAGAAATTATGTATGGTCAAGCGAGGGCAAAGTTGATGTTGAGCCCCTGAGCTGCATGGACGATTTTTTCCATGATCTTGGTTGAGATTGAAGTTCATGAAGACACCCGTCAATCTCTGACAGATCCAACATGGAGCATAGTCCTGGACCTGGCCAAGGTGACCAGTTGAGTCGACAACCAAGATTCGTCCAGCGCGCATATTGCGCCGAATCCAATTTGAATGTCCACTGAATCGCTGCAACTACGTAGCAGGACCTACATGGTCCACTGATACGTCCATTTTGCATCATGTTTGCTATTGATATTTATTGCAATTTGGATTGTTATTTCGCTTTATGATACAATTCTTATGCCTTTCACTACTGCAGGATGGTCCAAACGCTACACTACGATCAGAGACCCTTCGACGAAACTGCGTGCGATGCCATAATCGGAAACGATGGTGTAAAAAACCGTCAAAAAAGGTGCAAAACATTGGCGATGACAGATGCATCAAACACGGTTCAATATTTAGTTGCGTGTGTGATGCAGGGCATACGGTTCAGCTCAATTAACTGTTTGGGATGAGGAGGCACAAAAGAAACGGGCAGCCAGATGAAGGCGTGTGCGATATACAGCATACGGTTCACTGGGATGAACTGTGTGTGATTAGGAAACACAATGGAAACGGTTCAACTGAACAAGATGTGTGTGATACGTGGCAAACTGGTCCGTAATCTGAAATGTGTGCGAAGACCAATAATGACACACATGATTGTTGCTAATAAGCCGTGTGAATTGCTCTGTCTCTGATAGAATAACATGTATATATATATATATATATATATATATATATATATATATATATATATATATATATATATATATATACTGAAATAAACATCCAATTACATAAGTGACTGTACAGATCATTCGCACACACCTCAATAAACAATTGCATGCATTCTAAAGTAGGAGAAATGATCGTCTAGTCATCTACTTCTTGTGATGCTCCCGCCACTGCTATGTGGCTCGATCCCTCGTCTGGGTCAGAAAGAAGGTAGTTCCTCATGTCAAAGATCCGCCTGTACATCTTGTAGCTTGTGTACGCATCCATGGCCGCGTACTTGACATGTTGTTCATCCAATCTCTTATGCAACACACTGTGCCAGGCGTTCTTGTCCTTATTGCTATCTTGCTTCATCTTTGCGTAGTAGGGGTCGATGATGGCTGAGGCGAGGTCAACCAGGGAGTTCAGTTTCCTTTTGTCGCTGCCCCAGACCCTGTAGTGGTGCTGGATGTTGACAAGATTCGGGCATTTCAAGTCCGAAACCTTGAGCGCTTTTAGATCGTTGGTGGTGTCCACCGTAGCGAAATTGTAGTCGGAGCTCTTGATAAACCTAGAGAAACGCTCGCAAGGCCTTGTGGAAAGGTAGAAGTGGTAGATGAGGACGTCATGTCGCACGCACAACTGGGCAACGGCAACCTTCTGATCGTGCCCGGCATGACCGATGGTGTACTCGAGGTCAAAGTCGACCACTCGGTACTTGTCCTCGGCAAGGAACTGCTCCATAGTTTGGATGGAGCTCTCCATCGAGACCGAATCGTTCGTGTACAACACCGAGAGGGCCTTCCCCTTCACGTGGGTGTCCACTATGTGATGTGTGGTGAACTGCCCGCCGTTGTCGTCATCGGCCGCTGGGAGCGCCATTGGAGCCACAGGGAGAGCCATTGGAACCGCTGGATGTCCTCTCTGTATGTGTCCTCGTGGGTGTGCTTATTGTGTCGTGTGAGACGGGAGATGAAGGTAAATGGCCGCAGGAATAAAAGGGGGTCGGGTGGCGTGGATTCTCGGCGCGTCCCTGATACGTCTCCAACGTATCTATAATTTTTGATTGTTCCATGCTAGTATATTATCCATCTTGGGTGTTTTATGGGCTTTACTATGCACTTTTATATTACTTTTGGGACTAACCTATTGACCCAGAGCCCAGAGCCCAGTGCCAGTTTTTGTTTTTTCCCTTGTTTCAGTGTTTCGAAGAAAAGGAATATCAAACGGAGTCGAAACGGAATGAAATCCTCTGGAGAAGTTGTTTTTGGAAGGAAAGCAACACGGGAGACTTGGAGTTCACGTCAAGAAAGCAACGAGGGAGGCACGAGGCAGGGGGGCGCGCCCACCCCCCTGGGCACGCCCTCCACCCTAATGGTCCCCTCGTAGCTCCCCTGACGTACTTCTTCCTCCTATATATACCAATATACCCTAAAAACTTCGGGGAACAGAGTAGATCGGGAGTTCCGTCGCCGCAAGCCTCTGTAGCCACCAAAAACCAATCGGGACCCTGTTCCGGCACCCTACCGGAGGGGGGAATCCCTCTCCGGTGGCCATCTTCATCATCCCACCGCTCTCCATGACAAGGAGGGAGTAGTTCACCCTCGGGGCTGAGGGTATGTACCAGTAGCTATGTGTTTGATCTCTCTCTCTCTCTCTCTCTCTCTCTCTCTCTCTCTCTCGTGTTCTAGATTTGGCACGATCTTGATGTATCGCGAGCGTTGCTATTATAGTTGGATCATATGTTGCTTCTCCACCTCTACTGTCTTGTAATGGATTGAGTTTTCCCTTTGAAGTAATCTTATCGGATTGAGTCTTTAATGATTTGAGAACACTTGATGTATGTCTTGCCGTGCGTATCTGTGGTGACAATGGGATATCACGTGATTCACTTGATGTATGTTTTGGTGATCAACTTACGGGTTCCGCCCATGAACCTATGCATAGGGGTTGGCACATGTTTTCGTATTGATTCTCCGGTAGAAACTTTGGGGCACTCTTTGAGGTTCTATGTGTTGGTTGAATAGATGAATCTGAGATTGTGTGATGCATATCATATAATCATACCCACGGATACTTGAGGTGACATTGGAGTATCTAGGTGACATTAGGGTTTTGGTTGATTTGTGTCTTAAGGTGTTATTCTAGTACGAACTCTAGGGCTGTTTGTGGCACTTATAGGAATAGCCCAACGGATTGATTGGAAAGAATAACTTTGAGGTAGTTTCGTACCCTACCATAATCTCTTCGTTTGTTCTCCGCTATTAGTGACTTTGGAGTGACTCTTTGTTGCATGTTGAGGGATAGTTATATGATCCAATTATGTTATTATTGTTGAGAGAACTTGCACTAGTGAAAGTATGAACCCTAGGCCTTGTTTCAACTCATTGCAATACCGTTTACGCTCATTTTTACTACTTGTTACCTTGCTGTTTTTATATTTTCAGATTACAAAAACCTATATCTACCATCCATATTGCACTTGTATCACCATCTCTTCGCCGAACTAGTGCACCTATACAATTTAACATTGTATTGGGTGTGTTGGGGACACAAGAGACTCTTTGTTATTTGGTTGCAGGGTTGTTTGAGAGAGATTATCTTCATCCTACGCCTCCCACGGATTGATAAACCTTAGGTCATCCACTTGAGGGAAATTTGCTACTATGCTACAAACCTCTGCACTTGGAGGCCCAACAACGTCTACAAGGAGAAGGTTGCGTAGTAGACATCAAGCAGTTTCTGGCGCTGTTGCCGGGGAGGTGATTGCTTGAAGGTATATCTTTAGATCTTGCAATTGAATCTTTTTGTTTCTTCTTTTAGCACTAGTTTAGTTTATAAAAGAAAATAAAAAATGGAATTGAGTTTGCCTCATACGCTTCATCTTTTTAATATCTTTCGTGAGTATGATGGGAAGGAAAATTGTGCCAAAGTGTTAGAAGAAGAATGCATTAGAATGTTTGGCACTAAATATTTGAATGATGAGCATGGTTGCAATGTTGTTAGTATGAATTCTATGAATATCCATGATGCTAATGATATGTAAAGCCACAAGCTTGGGGATGCTATGTTTGATGAAGATGATATGTTTTGTCCCCCAAGTTTTGATGAGCAAATTTATTATGATGAAAGCATGCCTCCTATTTATGATGATTATTGTGATGACACGTATGCTTTAAAGAATAATGATAACCATGAAACTTGTCATCTAGAACTTAATTTTCAATTACATGATAGTTATTTTGTTGAGTTTTCTCCCACTATTGTTGATGAGAAGAATTTTGCTCATGTGGAGAGTAGTAAAATTTCTATGCAAGTAGATCATGAAAAGGATGCTTTAGGTGCTGGTTATTGTAACACCCACAATGCGGCTATATCTCCCACGTGTCGAGGCACGACTTGGAGGCATAACCGCATGGTGGTTTTGTCGCAAGAAGGGTCATCTTCACACAATCCCATGTAATGAACAATAATGGGATAAAGAGTTGGCTTACAATCGCCACTTCACACAATACATTAATTAAACAAACATCATTCAGAGTACACACATAGACCGACTACGGTCAAATCCAAATGAAAAGAAGATAACTCCAAATGCTAGATCCCCGATCGTCCCAACTGGGCTCCACTACTAATCATCAGGAAACGAAACATAGTAACGACCAGGTTCCTCGTCGAACTCCCACTTGAGCTCGGTTGCGTCACCTGCACTGGTATCGTCGGCACCTGCAATTTTTTTGGTAGAATCTATGAGTCACGAGGACTCAACAATCTCACACACGCGAGATCAAGACTATTTAAGCTTATGGGTAGGAAAGGGGTAATGTGGTGGAGCTGCAGCAAGCACTAAGCATATATGGTGGCTAACATACGCAAATGAGAGCAAGAAGAGAAGCAACGCACGGTCGAGAGGTTAGAAATGATCAAGAAGTGATCCTGAAGCTACTTACGTTCAAGCATAACTCAAGACCGTGTTCTCTTCCCGGACTCCGCCGAAAAGAGACCATCATGGCTACACACGCGGTTGATGTATTTTAATTAAGTCAAATGTCAAGTTCTCTACAACCGGACATTAACAAATTCCCATCTGCCACATAACCGCGGGCACGGCTCTCGAAAGTTTATACCCTGCAGGGGTGTCCCAACTTAGCCCATCACAAGCTCTCACGGTCAACGAAGGATATTCCTTCTCCCGGGAGGACCCGATCAGGCTCGGGATCCCAGTTACAAGACGTTTCGACAATGGTAAAACAAGACCAGCAAGACCACCCGACTGTGCCGACAAATCCCGATAGGAGCTGCACATATCTCATTCTCAGGGCACACCGGATGAGATATCCTACGAGTAAAACCAATCCTCAAGTTTCCCCGAGGTGGCCCCGCAGTCTACTCCGTTCGGACCAATACTCAGAGGAGCACTGGCCTGGGGGGGTTAAATAAAGATGACCCTCGGGCTCGTGAAAACCCAAGGGAAAGGCTTAGGTAGGCAAATGTAAAACCAAGGTTGGGCCTTGCTGGAGGAGTTTTATTCAAAGCGAACTGTCAAGGGGGTCCCATAAATCACCAACTGCGTAAGGAACGCAAAATCAAGGAACATAACACCGGTATGACGGAAACTAGGGCGGCAAGAGTGGAACAAAACACCAGGCATAAGGCCGAGCCTTCCACCCTTTACCAAGTATATAGATGCATTAAATTAAACAAGAGATATTGTGATATCCCAAAATATCCATGTTTCAACATGGAACCAAGTTCATCTTCACCTGCAACTAGCAATGCTATAAGAAGGGCTGAGCAAAATCGGTAACTTAGCCAAACAACGGTTTGCTAGGAAAGGATGGTTAGAGGCTTGGCATGGCAATATGGGAGGCATGATATAGCAAGTGGTAGGTAGCGCGGCATAGCAATAGAGGGAACAACTAGCAAGCAAAGATAGAAGTGATTTCGAGGGTATGGTCATCTTGTCTGAAATCCCGCCGGGAAGAAGAACGAGTCCATGAAGTAGACGAACCAATGTAGTCGAACGGATCCTCACAATCACAACGTAACCGGAACTATCAAGAAGAAGCAACACCAGAAAGAAGAAAACAACATGGTAAACAACCAAGCATAATCATGGCATGATGCACAATCAAGTATGATGCACGTCCAGTTTAATGAGGCATAGCATGGCAAAATGCAACAAACAATACTACAAATTAAGTGGAGCTAAATATGCAACGAGTTGCATATTGACAAAACACCACATCAATTATTTAGTTCTCTCCCGTTTATGTACCCAACAAAAATAACTGTGGTTAAGCATGGCAAGAGGTGAAGCATAATAAAACTATCTATTAAGGCAAGTTTAAATAAGGCAGGAAATAACAAATAACAAATCCAGAAAATCCCCATATGTCATTTAGCAATTTAAGGAAAACAACAACTTTAAACGTTTTAAATGTTATTATCATGATGCGAATGACATATGCAAGTTTTAAGCAATTTTATGGAAATGTTGACATGAGCGTCGCCATGGCAGAAGGAAAAGGGTGCCACGGCGGTGAAACAGAAATGGTGCCACGACAACATTCCGATGATCCGACAACTCATTAAGATACCGGTGCAAAAGAATAAGTGTGCGGAGAGAGTCATGCAAGGATGGTGGGATGATCCCGGTTACCGGGTTCCCACGGGTCAAGGGCATGGCGAACGAGGAGGAACGTGCAATGACAACTCGGACACGGTGCATCTCATGCATCGCAAACATTCGTTCTCGGAAGGTCATCTTGGCGGTTATGCCTTTGAAGCGTGCATTTTCGGAACGGATCCGGTTCGCCGAAGGAAGTAATGGTACACGGGCCGTAGTGAAAGTAGTCGTTCTCGTGACAGTAGTGGAAGTAGACGTTCACGGGTCATCGTGGGAAGTAATCATACACGATGACGGTAGTTGTACACGTTCAGAGAGGAACTTGTCGCGTCCAAGTCCTTCGGGCGAAATGCCCGTCGACGGTAGTCGTTCTAGGTAGGAAACGGTAGCTGAACACGGTTCCTAGATGTTCATGTCGCCGTAGTCGTTTGGGTCTTGGAATGATGGTAGTCGTTCACTTAACGGTGGTGGACGAACTTGGCGGTCCTCGTCGTCCTGGTACTTGGCGTCCTCTCGGACTTGACGGTGACGAAACGGAACGCAATGGTCGTGGTACTTGGCGAATCCAGGGAAACGGTAGCCGTACACGGATCGGAGAGGAACTTGGCCCATCACTGGACTTGGCGATCTTGATGAACTGAAGGGGCATCGAGGGACTTGCACGGCTCTGCCTCGGGAGGTCACCAGAGATGCATGGAGGCAGCTTGAGTTGTTGGTTGTTGGTGCGTGGACGAGCCACGGCTTGAAGAAGTGGCCGGCGTCGGCCTTGGCCTGAAGCAGGGAAGCGGCGGCACGCACAGCGAAGGCCAGCGAGGAGCAGGAGATGGCCGGGGTGCCTTGGCGCAACGGAGGCGGAGTAGAGGAGGGCAGCGGCGGCATGCTTGCTGGACGGAGCAGGGGCGGCGGAGCGGAGCAGAGCAGCAGCGTAGAAGCCGGCCACGGCTGGAGATGGTAGTGGTGCGGGAGGCCGGGCGCGGCGCCATGGGGAGGCGACGACGCGGAGGAGGGGAGGCTGCAGGGGCAGCGCTGGTCGTCGACGAGGGCGACGGGGAGGTCCGGTGGCGCGGCACCAAGGGCGGCGAAGAGGAGGTCGGGCGCGGGGTTCTCACGGTGGAGGCGGCGAGGGGATCGGGCGCAGGGAGCTTCTCTTCCTGGCTCGATGCGTGTGGTGGCGGCGCTAGGAGGAAGGAGGGGATCGAGAGATTTTTTTTTGAAGGTGAGGGGATCGAGAGATGGGGATCGATCGAGGGGGCTAGGGTTAAAGACAGGGGGTGCGGCTGGGCCTCCAGGAGCAGATGAGTCGGCCTGAGGATTTGGCTGGGCTGCTCTCTCTTCTCTCTCACTCTAAGGAAAATTAAAAAACAGAGATAAGAAAGAAAAGAAAGGGAGGTTAGGGGAAGAAGTTGGACACGCGGATAATTTTCCCGGGCTCACAAAAATGTGCTTGTTCCTAGAAAATAGAAAAGTCCATGATTGAAAGATTTAAATTCAAACTCATTTGATTTATATTCAAATGATTTGAATAGAAAGTGAGGGTTGGGAAGGTCCAAAATTGTTCAGATTTTTGGTGGAGCTCCGGAATATGATGAAAGAATATATGGCAAGGTTGGAGACCAAGAATTAAGATAACAAAGGCATTGGGATAATTTGCAAGTGTGTTATGGTGATTTCCAAATTAAAGAAATATTTAATATAGCTCCCTAATATTGGGAGGATATGTTATAAAGAGAAGTCACCCTTCCCTTGATTTAAATAGATCAACCATCTATGCAATTTATTAGTTGAGTTGAGATGCAAAGATTAATGACATGATGGCATGATGACATGATGCAATGCAAAAATAAAAGAGCAAGCGCAAAAGAAACACACGGTGATCACGAAAATATGGAAGTCTTCTGAAGCGTCTGTCTCGGGGCATCACAACACTCCTCCACTTACAAGAGATCTCGTCCCAAGATCTAAGGATGGCGCCAGAGAGAAACGGAAGAGGAAGAGGTAAAACAAAGTTGCTTCTTTGACAAACAAGTGAAACCCACAAACCTTGAGAGGTTGAACAAATCGAAAGAAAGAATACAATGGAGGTGAATGAGATTGCAAACATTGCGTTAGTAGAGAAGATCAAAGAACGTGATGAGAACCAAGAGCTAAAGGGACAAGATTGATTTTGAAGCCGCTCCGGTTAAAACAAGATAGAGTAGGATTAAGAATGATATAATTTAGACAACACTCCGACTGAAAATGGAAGGAATTAACATGAACTTGAGAAGATGGGATGATACTTGATGAAATCAACAACACACAGCCTCCGAAACTATTGAAAAATGGCACAAGGGGTAAGAAAGATTTCAGACCGCACTCTGGTTGAGGAAGGAGGCAAAAATTGATAAGATGAGAGAGCTCGAATAAAAACATGACACCCCGGCTAAATGGATAAGCAAGGAAAAAAACATGATCTCCAAAATGAGATGATGGGTCGAAGAAAACATCACAATGCCTTAGGGACAAATGAAAGAGTGGAATCAAGAGAACAGAGAAGAGAACAACAACTTCTATCACAATTGAATTTGAAAGAGCCTCCTTAAAAAGAAGGATTGAACGGAGTTGTTGGAAAACCAACAACGAAAAGAATGAGCTTGTAGTGGACTTATGGAAACATCTCAACATTATGAGGTGACAAACGGCCACTAAAGGAAGCCATTGATTTGAGTGAGAGCACCAAGGCGATGAAAAACTTCTTTCACTAAGAGGATAGGAGAAAACTTGGATCATTGATAAGCACCATAATAGCAACATTCCTTAGGGAAGGCTTTAGGTGAAACATGACACAAGATAAATCCAACGAAGAGATTGGTGGGTTTAAAATATCTCATTCTTGACAACATGTGAATCATGAAACGCGAACTCGAATTGTCAAGAATGACATAACACCGCCTTAAATGATAAGGTAGACGAATTGCACTTTGGAATGCGAGAAGAAGAATATTTGAGCTCTTCGAACAAGAATCTTGGGAACACTTCGAGAATGAATTAAATCCTTGATGAACCACCATGAAGAAGCTCCATGAAGAACTCTAGTAATAAAAGGATGATAGAAAGAAAGAGAAGTTGAAAACATAAGGTGAAGCCTTGCAGTGATAAGAAGAAGCTTTGAAATGATATAACCGAGAAAACTTGGAACTCCGGAAAGATAGATGAACAAATGAAATCAAGAATTTGATGAACCTCCGGAATAAGGAATTGAATTTACTCGTTGAAACAAGAATAAGAATTACATTATGCTCATCCTTCACCAACTAAATTGATGACAAGCAATGGATTTGGCATACTACTTATTCTCGTAGAAAGGATTAAGATAGATATGGCGCAAACTTGGGAAGGTCTTCAACGAACCACTGGTAGGATTGGAAAGAACGGATGAATTAATATGAGAAAATAGGAAGAGGAATCTTGAACAAACCGCCGTAGAATTGAAAATGAAAATAGCAAAGGCACAATTCACTGGGAACAATTTGAAAAAACAAATGAAGATACTTGAGAGATTTTAGATACAAGTGAACGTAGAGATCCCGAGCTGATTAGTTAATACTTGAATGAAGCACCGGTATGATTTGGAGAACGAGAGCAGAAAGCTTGAATGAATAATTCTGAGATGATGGGCTCCGGAGAATCAAACTGAAAAGACTCCTGAAATGCTCCGGATGGGTGAAAAGAATTCTCACAATCGAAAAGAATTATGAGAGGATGGCATCAAGCTAGAACCATGAATCTTGAAGAGAATGGAGCAAGATTTAAGAGAAACTCTTCTTCGGTCTTCAAATGTTGAGAATGACGATGAGAAACACCACCATGAATTGTTGAGGCACTCCGGAATGAAAATTGGAAAGGTTGAACCAACGATGAAAAGAATTTGAAAGATTTTGGAGAAAGACATATGACTCATGATAACCCATTCTTACGTCAAACTTGGAGAAGAATTTGATAGTAGCTCCGGAAAAATAGAAGAGTCGGGTAAGATCCTGGGAAAAGACCTGTGCGTTAGGGCCCACTGAAAAAACACACCGTTGAACAATTTAAAATATAGATTGCGCCGGTTGAATTAAATGGCTTGAAGCTTGAACGAATGCAGAGTGGAAACATGAATCTTTGAGACATCTTCAGCACTCTGGAACAATTGAATAGCAAGCGGGGAAAGATTATGAGGCGCACCGGCATGAGAAAACATTTGAAACGAGGAAAATGATATGATCGACAAAGCTTGAATTGAACCCACCGGAGAAGAAAAGAACGAAGAATAATAGACTTGAAGCTTCCTTAGCATCTTCATGAGAATCACCAGGTAAGAACATGGAGGAAAAGAATAAAGAGACTTCACATCAATAAAAAGGATACTTGATTAAGAAATCTGAGTCCTTGAAGAAAAGGGTGGGAGGGTGGGAAAACAAAGGCAACTTGGGTCGGATGAAACGAACACTGTTGAGAAAAAGCTTAGAATTGATCTTGCGAATGTTGGAATGATCGGATTTACTTGGAGAGAAGCACACCGGTTGGAAAGGATTGAAAAGACAACCTTGATGAACAAGAAGGATTAGCATCCACATAGAAATATGAGAACACCGCTTAGAATAAGTTATGGAATCAACACTTGGCATTGAAGCAACTCGAATACCACAAAACAAAACAAAAACAAAGGATTTGGCTTGCAGAATAAGCCGGAAACAAACATATGATAGATCCCATATCGTATCATGTGTGTGTTGGAAAGATATCGTATGAGATACTTGAATTCCCACTTATAAACTCCCGAAACTTTCTGGTTATGCAATCTGGTGTTGGGGATACAGGGGACGCAATATATCTCACCCAAACTAACAATCCCTAGATCCAGCTGTATCCATCCGTCAACACATAACCAAGAAAACTCCAGAAATCGTGTACCTCAACCTTCGAAAAGCATTCGTTATATGAGTTATGGCAATACTCCCGAACTCCCGCCCCAGTATTGGGTGGCGTCGAGGTGATCTCACCAACAACTGCATAAAAGAGATTTTCGATGTCGGCGAAACTCGGGTATTCCAGAACTGCAAGATAAAATTGTGACAACACCTCGGAGCTCAACTCCCCGGGACACTGCCACAACCCCTAAATGTCAGGAGGCACCAAGAACAATGTTCTCGTCACAAAACCATCGAAACGATTCCAAGATATCCGTGTGATCCTAAAAAACATTTTAGTGAAATTTGAGGAGAGGAAAGTCAAAACATCTACGTCAGGAGGCCTCACCAGAGCGACGAAGGGACTGAGGAGTAAAAAGAATCCTACTCTCCGATATATATAATCCTAAGACTCAAAACATTTTTTTGTTCTAGACTCAACAACGTCAGCGATTCGATCAAGCAGGGGGCTCCTAAGTCGGGGATGGCTCTGATTACCAACTTGTAACACCCATGATGCGGCTATATCTCCCACGTGTCGAGGCACGACTTGGAGGCATAACCGCATGGTGGTTTTGTCGCAAGAAGGGTCATCTTCACACAGTCCCATATAATGAACAAGAATGGGATAAAGAGTTGGCTTACAATCGCCACTTCACACAATACATTAATTAAACAAACATCATTCAGAGTACACACATAGTCCGACTACGATCAAATCCAAATGAAAAGAAGATAACTCCAAATGCTAGATCCCCGATCGTCCCAACTGGGCTCCACTACTGATCATCAGGAAACGAAACATAGTAACGACCAAGTTCCTCGTCGAACTCCCACTTGAGCTCGGTTGCGTCACCTGCACTGGTATCGTCGGCACCTGCAACTATTTTAGTAGAATCTGTGAGTCACGAGGACTCAACAATCTCACACCCGCGAGATCAAGACTATTTAAGCTTATAGGTAGGAAAGGGGTAATGTGGTGGAGCTGCAGCAAGCACTAAGCATATATGGTGGCTAACATACACAAATGAGAGCGAGAAGAGAAGCAACGCACGGTCGAGAAGCTAGAAATGATCAAGAAGTGATCCTGAAGCTACTTACGTTCAAGCTTAACTCAAGACCGTGTTCTCTTCCCAGACTCTGCCGAAAAGAGACCATCACGCCTACACACGCGGTTGACGTATTTTAGTTAAGTCAAGTGTCAAGTTCTCTACAACTGGACATTAACAAATTCCCATTTGCCACATAACCGCGGGCACGGCTCTTGAAAGTTTATACCCTGCAGGGGTGTCCCAACTTAGCCCATCACAAGCTCTCACGGTCAACGAAGGATATTCCTTCTCCCGGGAGGACCCGATCAGGCTCGGGATCCCGGTTACAAGACGTTTCGACAATGGTAAAACAAGACCAGCAAGACCACCCGACTGTGCCGACAAATCCCGATAGGAGCTGCACATATCTCGATCTCAGGGCACACCGGATGAGACATCCTACGAGTAAAACCAAGCCTCAAGTTTCCCCGAGGCGGCCCCGCAGTCTACTCGGTTCGGACCAATGCTCAGAGGAGCACTGGCCCGGGGGGGTTAAATAAAGATGACCCTCGGGCTCGCGAAAACCCAAGGGAAAGGCTTAGGTAGGCAAATGTAAAACCAAGGTTGGGCCTTGCTGGAGGAGTTTTATTCAAAGCGAACTGTCAAGGGGGTCCCATAAATCCCCAACCGCGTAAGGAACGCAAAATCAAGGAACATAACACCGGTATGACGGAAACTAGGGCGGCAAGAGTGGAACAAAACACCAGGCATAAGGCCGAGCCTTCCACCCTTTACCAAGTATATAGAAACAAGAGATATTGTGATATCCCAAAATATCCATGTTTCAACATGGAACCAACTTCATCTTCACCTGCAACTAGCAACGCTATAAGAAGGGCTGAGCAAAAGCGCTAACTTAGTCAAACAACGGTTTTCTAGGAAAGGATGGTTAGAGGCTTGGCATGGCAATATGGGAGGCATGATATAGCTAGTGGTAGGTAGCGCGGCATAGCAATAGAGCGAACAACTAGCAAGCAAAGATAGAAGTGATTTCGAGGGTATGGTCATCTTGCCTGAGATCCCGCAAGGAAGAAGAACGAGTCCATGAAGTAGATGAACCAACGTAGTCGAACGGATCCTCACAATCACAACGTAACCGGAACTATCAAGAAGAAGCAACACCGGAAAGAAGCAAACAACATGGTAAACAACCAAGCATAATCATGGCATGATGCACAATCAAGTATGATGCATGTACGGTTTAATGAGGCATGGCATGGCAAAATGCAACAAACAATACTACAAATTAAGTGGAGCTCAATATGCAACGAGTTGCGTATTGATGAAACACCACATCAATTATTTAGTTCTCTCCCGTTTATGTACCCAACAAAAATAACTGTGGTTAAGCAAGGCAAGAGGTGAAGCATAATAAAACTATCTATTTAGGCAAGTTTAAATGAGGCTGGAAATAACAAATAAGAATTCCAGAAAATCCCCATATGTCATTTAGCAATTTAAGGCAAACAACAACTTTAAATTTTTTAAATGTTATTATCATGATGCGAATGACATATTCAATTTTAAGAAATTTTATGGAAATGTTGACATGAGCATGATACGAGGCATTTGTCGCCATGGCGGAAGGAAAAGGGTGCCACGGCGGTGTAACGGAAATGGTGCCACGGGAACATTCCGATGATCCGACAACTCATTGAGATACCGGTGCAAAAGAATAAGTGTGCGGAGGGAGTCATGCAAGGATGGTGGGTGATCCCGGTTACCGGGTTCCCACGGGTCAAGGGCATGGCGAACGAGGAGGAACGTGCAATCACAACTCGGACACGGTGCAAACATAGGGTGCATCTCATGCATCACAAACATTCGTTCAGGGAAGGTCATCTCGGCAGTTATACCTTTGAAGCGTGCATTTTCGGAATGGATCAGGTTCGGCGAAGGAAGTAGTGGTACACGGGCCGTAGTGGAAGTAGTCGTTCTCGCGACGGTAGTGGAAGTAGACGTTCACAGGTCATCGTGGGAAGTAATCATACACGGCGACAGTAGTTGTACACGTTCAGAGAGGAACTTGTCGCGTCCAAGTCCTTCGGGCGAAATGCACGTCGACGGTAGTCGTTCTAGGTAGGAAACGGTAGCTGAACACGGTTCGTAGATGTTCATGTCGTCGTAGTCGTTTGGGTCTTGGAATGATGGTAGTCGTTCACTTGACGAATGTGGACAAACTTGGCGGTCCTTGTCGTCCTGGTACTTGGCGTCCTCTCGGCCTTGATGGTGATGAAACGGAATGCGATGGTCGTGGTAATTGGCGAATCCAGGGAAATGGTAGCCGTACACGCATCGGAGAGGAACTTGGCGCATCACTGGACTTAGCGATCTTGATGAACTGAAGGGGCATCGAGGGACTTGCACGGCTCTGCCTCCGGAGGTCAAGGGAGATGCATGGAGGCAGCTCGAGCTGCTGGTTGTTGGTGCGTGGCCGAGCCGCGGCTAGAAGAAGTGGCCGGCATCGGCCTTGGCCTGAAGCAGGGAAGCGGCGGCGCGCACAGCGAAGGCCAGCGAGGAGCAGGAGATGGCCGGGGTTCCTTGGCGCAACGGAGGCGGAGCAGAGGAGGGCAGCGGCGGCGCGCTTGCTGGACGGAGCAGGGGCGGCGGAGCGGAGCAGAGCTGCAGCTTAGAAGCCGTCCGCGGCTGGAGATGGTAGTGGTGCCGGAGGGCGGGCGCGGCCCCATGGGGAGGCGATGACGCGGAGGAGGGGAGGCTGCAGGGGCAGCGCTGGTCGTCGACGAGGGCGACGGGGAGGTCCGGTGGCGCGGCACCAAGGGCAGCGAGGAGGAGGTCGGGCGCGGGGTTCTCACGGTGGAGGCAGCGAGGGGATCGGGCGCAGGGAGCTTCTCTTCCTGGCTCGATGCGTGTGGTGGCGGCGCTAGGAGGAAGGAGGGGATCGAGAGATGGGGATCGATCGAGGGGGATAGGGTTAAAGACAGGGGGTGCGGCTGGGCCTCCAGGAGCAAATGAGCTGGCCTGAGGATTTGGCTGGGCTGCTCTCTCTTCTCTCTCTCACTCTAAGGAAATTAAAAAAACAGAGATAAGAAAGAAAAGAAAGGGAGGTTAGCGGAAGAAGTTGGACACGCGGATAATTTTCCCGGACTCACAAAAATGTGCTTGTTCCGAGAAAATAGAGAAGGCCATGATTGAAAGAGTTAAATTCAAACTCATTTGATTTAAATTCAAATGATTTGAATAGGAAGTGAGGGCTGGGAAGGTCCAAAAATGTTCGGATTTTGGTGGAGCTCCGGAATATGATGAAATAATATATGGCAAGGTTGGAGACCAAGAATTAAGATAACAAAGGCATTGGGATAATTTGCAAGTGTGTTACGGTGATTTCCAAATTAAAGAAATATTTAATATAGCTCCCTAATATATGGAGGATATGTTATAAAGAGAAGTCACCCTTCCCTCGATTTGAATAGATCAACCATCTATGCAATTTATTAGTTGAGTTGAGATGCAAAGATTAATGACATGATGGCATGATGACATGATGCAATGCAAAAACAAAAGAGCAAGCGCAAAAGAAACACACGGTGATCACGAAAATATGGAAGTCTTCTGAAGCGTCGGTCTCGGGGCGTCACAGTTATATTGTTGAATTCATTCATGATGCTACTGAAAATTATTATGAGGGAGGAATATATGCTTGTAGGAATTGCAATAATATCAAGTTTCCTCTCTATGTGCTTAAAGTTTTGAAGATATGCTTGTTTTGCCTTCCTATGCTAGTTGATTATTGTTCTCATAAGTTGTTTGTTCACAAAATCCCTATGCATAGGAAGTGGGTTAGACTTAAATGTGCTAGTCATATTCTTCATGATGCTCTCTTTATGTTTCAATTCTTATCTTTTATGTGAGCATCATTGAAATCATCATGCCTAGCTAGGGGCGTTAAAGGATAGCGCTTGTTGGGAGGCAACCCAATTTTATTTTAGTTTCTTGATTTTTGGTTCTGTTTAGGAATAAATTTTTTATATAGCCTCTGTTTAGATGTGGTTTTATGTTTAATTAGTGTTTGTGCCAAATAGAACCTTTGGGAAGACTTGAGTGAAGTCTTTATGATCATGCTGTAAAAAACAGAAACTTTAGCGCTCACGAGATTAGCTAAAACTTTTTACTGGAGAGTGCTATTTAGTTGATTCTTTTTGCAGATGATTACTAGACAAATTCCTCAGGTCCACCTATTTATTTTAGAATTTTTGGAGTTCCAGAAGTTTTCGTTAGTTACAGATTACTACAGACTGTTCTGTTTTTGACAGATTCTGTTTTTCGTGTGTTGTTTGCTTATTTAGATGAATCTATGGCTAGTAAAATAGTTTATAAACCATAGAGAAGTTGGAATACAGTAGGTTTAACACCAATATAAATAAATAATGATTTCATTACAGTACCATGAAGTGGTGTTTTGTTTTCTTTCTCTAACGGAGCTCACGAGATTTTTCTGTTAAGTTTTGTGTTGTGAAGTTTTTAAGTTTTGGGTAAAGATTCGATGGACTATGGAATAAGGAGTGGGAAGAGCCTAATCTTGGGGATGGCACCCCAAGGTAATATTCAAGGATAACCAAGCGTCTAAGCTTGGGGATGCCCCAGAAGGCATCCCCTCTTTCGTCTTCGTTCATCGCTAACTTTACTTGGAGCTATATTTTTATTCACCACATGATATGTGTTTTGCTTGGAGCGTCATTTTATTTTATTTTATTTTGCTTGTTGTTTGAATAAATTATCAAGATCTGAAATTATTAAATGGGAGAGTCTTCACATAGTTGCATAATTATTCAACTACTCATTGATCTTCACTCATATCTTTTGGAGTAGTCTGTCGTTTGCTCTAGTGCTTCACTTATATCTTCTAGAGCACAATGGTGGTTTTATTTTGAAGAAATAGATGAACTCTCATGCTTCACTTATATTATTTTAAGAGTCTTAAACAGCATGGTAATTTGCTTAATCCTAATATGCTAGGTATTCAAGACTAGTAAAAACTTTCATATGAGTGTGTTGAATACTAAGAGAAGTTTGATGCTTGATGATTGTTTTGAGATATGGAGGTAGTGATATTAAAGTTGTGCTAGTTGAGTAGTTGTGAATTTGAGAAATACTTGTGTTGAAGTTTGCAAGTCCCGTAGCATGCACGTATGGTAAACGTTATGTAACAAATTTGAAACATGAGGTGTTCTTTGATTGTCCTCCTTATGAGTGGCGGTCGGGGACGAGCGGTGGTCTTTTCCTACCAATCTATCCCCCTAGGAGCATGCGCGTAGTGCTTGGTTTTTGATGACTTGTAGATTTTTGCAATAAGTATGTGAGTTCTTTATGACTAATGTTGAGTCCACGGATTATACGCACTCTCACCTTTCCACCATTGCTAGCCTCTTCGGTACCGTGCATTGCCCTTTCTCACATTGAGAGTTGGTGCAAACTTCGCCGGTGCATCCAAACCCCGTGATATGATACGCTCTTTCACACATAAACCTCCTTATATCTTCCTCAAAACAGCCACCATACCTACCTATTATGGCATTTCCATAGCCATTCCGAGATATATTGCCATGCAACTTTCCACCATCCCGTTTATCATGACACATTCATCATTGTCATATTGCTTTGCATGATCATGTAGTTGATATAGTATTTGTGGCAAAGCCACCATTCATTATTCTTTCATACATGTCACTCTTGGTTCATTGCATATCCCGGTACACCGCCAGAGGCATTCATATAGAGTCATACTTTGTTCTAGTATCGAGTTGTAATCATTGAGTTGTAAATAAATAGAAGTGTGATGATCATCATTTTCTAGAGCATTGTCCCAAGTGAGGAATAAAAAAAAGAGAAAGGCCATAAAAAAGAGAAGGCCCAAAAAAATTGAGAGAAAAAGAGAGAAGGGACAATGTTACTATCCTTTTACCACACTTGTGCTTCAAAGTATCACCATAATCTTCATGATAGAGAGTCTCTTGTTTTGTCACTTTCATATACTAGTGGGAATTTTTCATTATAGAACTTGGCTTGTATATTCCAATGATGGGCCTCCTCAAGTGCCCTAGGTCTTCGTGAGCAATCAAGTTGGATGCACACCCACTTAGTTTATTTTGTTGAGCTTTCATATATTTATAGCTCTAGTCATCCATTGCATGGCAATCCCTACTCCTTGCATTAATATCAATCGATGGGAATCTCCATAGCTCATTGATTAGCCTCATTGATGTGAGACTTTCTCCTTTTTTGTCTTCTCCACATAACCCCCATCATCATATTCTATTCCACCCATAGTGCTGTGTCCATGGCTTGCTCTCATGTATTTCTTGAGGGTTTATAAGTTTGAGATTACTAAAGTATGAAACAATTGCTTGGCTTGTCATCGGGGTTGTGCATGATGAGAGCATTCTTGTGTGACGAAGATGGAGCATGACTAAACTATATGATTTTGTAGGGATGAACTTTCTTTGGCCATGTTATTTTGAGAGGACATAATTGCTTAGTTAGTATGCTTGAAGTATTATTATTTTTATTTCAATATGAACTTTTATCTTGAATCTTTCGAATCTGAACATTCATACCACAATTAAGAAGAATTACATTCAAATTGTGCCAAGTAGAATTCCACATCAAAAATTCTGTTTTTATCATTTACCTACTCGAGGACGAGCAGGAATTAAGCTTGGGGATGCTGATACGTCTCCAACGTATCTATAATTTTTTATTGTTCCACGCTAGTATATTATCCATCTTGGATGTTTTATGGGCTTTACTATGGAATTTTATATTACTTTTGGGACTAACCTATTGACCCAGAGCCTAGTGCCAGTTTCTGTTTTTTCCCTTGTTTCAGTGTTTCGAAGAAAAGGAATATCAAATGGAGTCGAAACGGAATGAAATCCTCTGGAGAAGTTACTTTTGGAAGGAAAGCAACCCGGGAGACTTGGAGTCCACGTCAAGAAAGCAACGAGGGAGGCACGAGGTAGGGGGGCGCGCCCACCCCCCTGGGCGCGCCCTTAACCCACGTGGTCCCCTCGTGGCTCCCTTGACGTACTTCTTCCTCCTATATATACCAATATACCCTAAAAACTTCGGGGAACAAAATAGACCGGGAGTTCCGCCGCCGCAAGCCTCTGTAGCCACAAAAAGCCAATCGGGACCCTGTTCCGGCACCCTACCGGAGGGGGGAATCCCTCTCCGGTGGCCATCTTCATCATCCCGACGCTCTCCATGACGAGGAGGGAGTAGTTCACCCTCGGGGCTGAGGGTATGTACCAGTAGCTATGTGTTTGATCTCTCTCTCTCTCTCTCGTGTTCTTGATTTGGCACGATCTTGATGTATCGCGAGCTTTGCTATTATAGTTGGATCTTATGTTGCTTCTCCCCCTCTACTCTCTTGTAATGGATTGAGTTTTCCCTTTGAAGTAATCATATCGGATTGAGTCTTTAATGATTTGAGAACACTTGATGTATGTCTTACCGTGCGTATCTGTGGTGACAACGAGATATCACATGATTCACTTGATGTATGTTTTGGCGATCAACTTGCGGGCTCCGCCCATGAACCTATGCATAGGGGTTGGCGCATGTTTTCGTCTTGATTCTCCGGTAGAAACTTTGGGGCACTCTTTGAGGTTCTATGTGTTGGTTGAATAGATGAATCTGAGATTGTGTGATGCATATCGTATAATCATATCCACGGATACTTGAGGTGACATTGGAGTATCTAGGTGACATTAGGGTTTTGGTTGATTTGTGTCTTAAGGTGTTATTCTAGTACGAACTCTAGGGCTGTTTGTGACACTTATAGGAATACCTAACGGATTGATTACAAAGAATAACTTTGAGGTGGTTTCGTACCCTACCATAATCTCTTTGTTTGTTCTCGGCTATTAGTGACTTTGGAGTGACTCTTTGTTGCATGTTGAGGGATAGTTATATGATCCAATTATGTTATTATTGTTGAGATAACTTGCGCTAGTGAAAGTATGAACTCTAGGCCTTGTTTCCTAGCATTGCAATACCGTTTGTGCTCACTTTTATCATTAGTTACCTTGCTGTTTTAATATTTTCAGATTACAAAAACCTATATCTACCATCCATATTGCACTTGTATCACCATCTCTTCGCCAAACAAGTGCACCTATACAATTTACCATTGTATTGGGTGTGTTGGGGACACAAGAGACTCTTTGTTATTTGGTTGCAGGGTTGTTTGAGAGAGACCATCTTCATCCTACGCCTCCCACGGATTGATAAACCTTAGGTCATCCACTTGAGGGAAATTTGCTACTGTCCTACAAACCACTACACTTGGAGGCCCAACAACGTCTACATGGAGAAGGTTGCGTAGTAGACATCAGTCCGCATGGCAGTTTTTGCAGCGGGTAACTGCATCGTTGCGCCGCGCCCGGCGCAACCGCTTGCACATGAACGTGCGTGATCGTGCGCCAGCCCAAAACACTGGCAACGCGCTTGGAGGGACGAGGGCAGAGCACCCAGAGGGACGCGAGGGCAGAGCACCCAGAGGGACGCGAGCAGAGCGCGCCGAGGCCGCCTGAACCGCAAGCAACCACACGCATGGAGTAGTTGAACACACAGGAAATGGTCGCCTACAAGCCGGCCGACAGTTGAGTCGCTGCATAGAGAGCGGCCGTGTGGTACCACCTCCGTCTAGTCTATAGTCTCCTTTATATTTCGTGCCATACTTTGCCCTCAAATTTAACCAACAAAATTTTAATGCATGTTTTAAAAATTATATAATTGGAAACTATGTTCAAATACAAATCTAACTATATAATCTTTGGCGACATACATTCGTATTTTATTAGCTATCATACTTATAAACCAGGACGGTGGTATAGATAGTAGGTAATTAAATCGCAAACCTTTTTTTATTAACCATATGCGTGCATGGCCTTTCGTCCTCCTCTCGCACGTCTTGTCACCCCGCTGCCGTAGACTGCTTACAACGCAAGCTTGCACAGCGCGCGGGGGCGTTCTTTTTGCCAAACGGTGGCGCCAATGAATCGTTGATGAGCCCGCTCCCGCGTAGCCTCGCAGGTTCCCGCGCAAGCTTCCGGCCCGACTCAGTGAAATCGCCCAAAATCCCAATGCTACCGGCGTGCTATAAAAACCCTCACGGCCGGCGAGTCCTGCGTCGCATTTCCCCCTCCATCCCTGTAGCTTATCTCATCTGCTTCTCCCACATTCATCAATGGCACCGGTCCGTCGTCGTCGCTCAGCCACTCCGCCGTCATCAGAGGACAGCTCCAGCTGGGAGGCTACACCGCGGCGGCGGCGCAGTCCCCAGCGTAGTGTAGTGCGCGTGGCATCCATGTTGGGTGTGCGCGGAACACCCACCACACGCTCCGCCGCCGGTGCCCGTCGGTAGCTGTTGCGGGATGCCATTGTCGCCACACCACCGTCGAAAGCCAGGGCCATCGCCCGCTCCGCCGCCGCGGCCCGAAGGCGGGAGATGGCCGTCGTGGCTGCCACCCTACTGCCGGCCACTGTGGCCATCACCCGCTCCGCCACCACGGCCCGAAGGTGGGAGGTGGTGGTCGTGGCCGCCACCCCGTCGTTGGCCGCCATGGCCGCCACCCCGTCGTTGACCGCCATGGCTGCCAGCCCACCATCGACTGCCGCCGGGTCATCATCCCACTCCACCACCGCCGCCCGAAGGCGGGAGGATGAGGTGGATGCCCGCACGTGCGACAGCGACCTTGCGCACAACACCGAGTTCCTGTGGGAGGAGGAGGAGCGCCTCGTCGAGCACACAAAGAGCCTTACCGCTGTAGTGGCCGCGGCACACGCCGCCTCAGAGGCGAGGAATCAGGAGATCTACAAGGAGAACCACCGCTTCGAGAGGGGTCGACTGGAGCGGCAGAGGGCGTTCGAGGCGAGCGTCGCTGAAGCTGCATTAGCGGCAGGCACCGCATTGCGGTTGCCCAGCTCGTCGGTAGGCTCCTCCTCCTCCGCCTCTTACTGAGCACGCTCGGTAGAGGAGAGGCAGCCGGAAGTAGTACAAAGCCCCTCCGCAGTAGTAGTATTAGTATATAAGGGCTATTTTGTTCAGTTCATCTGACTATAGATGTGGTGGAACTGTACAACGTACTTAAAATTAGCTAGTATATATAGTTGAACTAGCTATTTCAGTACGTGGTTGGCAACAATTGGGGAAAATTTTATGCTTTATTACTGAATTTTAGTTGCAAAAATTAGATACTGCTAGTGATTTTTAGCTTCATATTTTGACAAATCGCAGTGTTACAAGGATTGACAAATCATACCAAATTTTTTGTACGTGGTTGCACATGGGTCATCCAAAACAACCGTTTGCGTTGAAGGGATGCACAAATCCTGTGCTGCTCTCACTTTGCATACGGGTGTTCTATCTAAAACATTTGCGATCAAGAGGTGCAGAAATCCTGCTCGGCACATTTTCTCTTGGCTTCCTGGGGAAGCTATCGGTTTGCATACGGGTGTTCTAACTAAAACGTTTGCGATGAGTGTTTTATATTTAAAAAGCAAATTAAACTACGGCTTCGGCGCCATTAATGGAGAGGATGCGAGCAAGGTGGGCGGCCATGGAAGTCAAAGGGCTCGCTTCGGTGAGCTGCTTGCAGCACAGCATACTCGTGACGCTTCTGGTGAGCCTGCGCACTCAAGGACAGCTTGCACGCCTCTCGGTTAGCCTGCGCACCGGACGGCGCTCGCACGCCTCCCGTCCAGTCAAGGTCAAGCAGCTGTCCGCACGACACCTTCTACAACCATTAAAACCAAGACACGTGGCATCACGTGAATGGTTAACAGAATTTTGGATTTACTATAATTTAAAAACCAGGCATCTCAATGTTTTGCCAGCAATCAACGGCGCCCTGGTGTTTGAAATTCATTCCCATTTCTTGCATGGGACCTAAGCATGCACCCAAGGACACATAATTGATTTTTCAACCTATTTATATGCACTGGAGCATGTGCATGTAGTTCAAATTTGAATTATGCACATAAATGCATTGAAAACTCAGTTAATGCATAAAAATATCCAAACGAACCCCGAAAAATCACAAAAAATCACACAACATTCCTGTTGTTCTATGTTGACACGAGAAAAAAATTGAAAGCAATAAGAGGCAATGGATATCGTTTCGTTCACAAAGCTAGGACGTTCCCTACCAAAAACCATCATACTTGTTGTGAGAAGCTCCGGTTTGTGAGAAGAATATACCCAAACCTGCCCCAAATGGGACAAAATTTGTACCACGGCATGTTGATGCCGCTCCATGATAGCATGCCAAGTTTCATGAATTTCAGACGAGTTTTGGATTTACTAGAATCAAAAAACCAGGCATCTCAATGTTTTTCCTGCAATCAACGGTGCCCCAGTGTTTGAAATTCATTCCCATTTCTTGCATGAGACCTAAACATGCACCCAAGGACACATATTTGATTTTTCAACCAATTTATATGCACTGGAGCATGTGCATGTAGTTCAAAATTGAATTATGCACATAAAATGCATTGAAAACTCAGTTAATGCATAAAAATGTCCAAACGAACCCCAAAAAATCACACAACACTCCTGTTGTTCTATGTTGACACGAAAAAAAAAATTGAAATCAATAAGAGGCAATGGATATTGTTTCGTGCCCAAAGGGGGGACGTTCCCTACCGAAAACCATCATGCTTGTTGTGAGAAGCATATACCCAAACCTTTCCCAAATGGGACAAAATTTGTACCACAGCATGTTGATGCCGCTCCATGATAGCATGCCAAGTTTCATGAATTTCACACGAGTTTTGGATTTACTAGAATTTAAAAACCAGGCATCTCGATGTTTTGCCGGCAATCAACGATGCCCCGGTGTTTGAAATTCATTCCCATTTCTTGCATGGGACCTAAGCATGCACCCAAGGACACATATTTGATTTTTCAACCAATTTATATGCACTGGAGCATGTGCATGTAGTTCAAATTTGAATTATGCACATAAAATGCATTGAAAACTTAGTTAATGCATAAAAATGTCCAAATGAACCCCGAAAAATCACAAAAAATCACACAACACTCCTGTTATTCTATGTTGACACGAGAAAAAAAATTGAAATCAATAAGAGGCAATGGATATCGTTTCGTCGCCAAAGGGGGGACGTTCCCTACCGAAAACCATCATGCTTGTTGTGAGAAGCATATACCCAAACCTGCCCCAAATGGGACAAAATTTGTACCACATCATGTTGATGCCGCACCATGATAGCATGCCAAGTTTCATGAATTTCAGACGAGTTTTGGATTTACTAGAATTTAAAAACCAGGCATCTCGATGTTTTACCGGCAATCAACGGTGCCCCGGTGTTTGAAATTCATTTCCATTTCTTGCATGGGACCTAAGCATGCACCCGAGGACACATATTTGATTTTTCAACCAATTTATATGCATTGGAGCATGTGCATGTAGTTCAAATTTGAATCATGCACATAAAATGCATTGAAAATTCAGTTAATGCATAAAAATGTCCAAACGAACCCCAAAAAATCACAAAAAATCACACAACACTCCTGTTGTTCTATGTTGACACGAGAAAAAAAATTGAAAGCAATAAGAGGCAATGGATATCGTTTCGTCCCCAAAGGTGGGACGTTCCCTACCGAAAACCATCATGCTTGTTGTGAGAAGCTCCGGTTTGTGATAAGCATATACCCAAACCTGCCCCAAATGGGACAAAATTTGTACCACAACATGTTGATGCCGCTCCATGATTGGATGCCAAGTTTCATGAATTTCAGACGAGTTTTGGATTTACTAGAATTTAAAAACTAGGCATTGCTACCTCTTGAGCACTGTGTTGGTTTTCCCTTGAAGAGGAAAGGGTGATGCAGTAAAGTAGCATAAGTATTTCCCTCAGTTTTTGAGAACCAAGGTATCAATCCAGTAGGAGATCATGCTTGAGTCCCACGCACCTACACAAACAAATAAAAACCTCGCAACCAACGCGATAAAGGGGTTGTCAATCCCTTCATGGTCACTTACGAGAGTGAGCTCTGATAGATATGATAAGATAATATTTTTGGTATTTTTTTGATAAAGAGAAATAAAGATGCAAAGTAAAATAAATGGCAATAAAAATATCTAAGTGTTGGAAGATTAATATGATGGAAGATAGACCCGGGGGGGCGTAGGTTTCACTAGTGGCTTCTCTCAAGAGCATAAGTATTATGGTGGGTAAACGAATTACTGTCGAGCAATTGATAGAATTGAGCATAGTTATGAGAATATTTAGGTATGATCATGTATATAGGCATCACGTCCGCGACAAGTAGACCAAAACGATTCTGCATCTACTACTATTACTCCACAATTCGACCGCTATCCATCATGCATCTAGAGTATTAAGTTCATAAGAACAGAGTAATGCTTTAAGTAAGATGACATGATGTAGAGGGATAAACTCATGCAATATGATATCAACCCCATCTTTTTATCCTCGATGGCAACAATACAATCGTGCCTTGTCACATCGAAAGGACACCGCAAGATTGAACCCAAAGCTAAGCACTTCTCCCATTGCAAGAAAGATCAATCTAGTAGGCCAAACCAAACTGATAATTCGAAGAGACTTGCAAAGATAACCAATCATACATAAAAGACTTCAGAGGAGATTCAAATATTGTTCATAGATAAACTTGATCATAAACCCACAATTCATCGGATCTCGACAAACACACCGCAAAAGAAGATTACATCGAATAGATCTCCAAGAGAATCGAGGAGAACTTTGTATTGAGATCCAAAGAGAGAGAAGAAGCCATCTAGATAATAACTATGGACCCGAAGGTCTGAAGTAAACTACTCACACATCATCGGAGAGGCTATGGTGTTGATGTAGAAGCCCTCCATGATCAATGCCCCCTCCGGCGGAGCGCCGGAAAAGGCCCCAAGATGGGATCTCATGGGTACAGAAGGTTGCGGCGGTGGAAATAGGGTTTTGGCTCCGTCTCTGATGGTTTGGGGGTACGTGGGTATATATAGGAGGAAGAAGTACGTCGGTGGAGCAACAGGGGGCCCACGAGGGTGGAGGGCGCGCCTGGGGGGGGGGGGGTAGGCGCGCCCCCTGCCTCGTTCCTTCCTCGTTGATTGCTTTACATAGAATCCAAGTCCTCTGGATCACGTTTGTTCCGAAAATCACGTTCCCGAAGGTTTCATTCTGTTTGGACTCCGTTCGATGTTCCTTTTCTGCGAAACACTGAAATAGGCAAAAAAAACAGCAATTTGAGCTGGGCCTTCGGTTAATTGGTTAGTCCCAAAAATAATATAAAAGTGTATAATAAATCCCATTAAACATCCAAAACCGAATATAATATAGCATGGAACAATCAAAAATTATAGATACGTTGGAGACGTATCAAGCATCCCCAAGCTTAATTCATGCTCGTCCTCAAGGAGGTAAATGATAAAAACAGAATTTTTGATGTGGAATGCTACTTAGCACAATTTTCAATGTAATTCTCTTATTTGTGGTATGAATATTCAGATCTGAAAGATTCAAGACAAAGGTTTAATATGGACATAAAAATAATAATACTTCAAGTATACTAACTAAGAAATTATGTCTTCTCAAAATAACATGGCCAAAGAAAGTTATCCCTACAAAGTCATATAGTCTGGCTATGCTATATCTTCATCACACAAAGTATTTAATCATGCACAACCCCGATCACAAGCCAAGCAATTGTTTCATACTTTTGGTGTTCTCAAACTTCTTCAATCTTCACGCAATACATGAGCATGATCCATGGACATAGCACTATATGTGGAATAGAATGGTGGTTGTGGAGAAGACAAAAAAGGAGAAGATAGTCTCACATCAACTAGGCGTTGTTGACACCAAATTTTGGCATGGTCATAAACATAATTAAGAAGGCCTCAAATGGAAAAGTGCTCAAAGTGAGGAAGTTCCGTATCATCAAAAGGAGAAACTTTTATATTTGGGTCATAGCCATCCGGTCTCATCTCTAAGGCCGAAGTTGTGTTCGAAGTACTGTGATTTTGTATCCAGAACACTCTTCGGCTGATTACACCCCCAAGATGGCCTCATATGAGAAAACTTTCTACACGAATTGTGTTCGTCTCATCGAATTGGTCGATTCTGATACAATAATCGTCTTAATCCGAGATTGTATGCAAAAGTTACGGCTGCTACAAGATGCTGCTACAGTAGATGGCTGGACACTTCGGGGGCAACCCTCTGGGTTCCATATTTTTCTGCTGTAGGCTAGACACTCCGGGCATGTCCGTCCGGGTTTTGGATTTCTCTGCCACAGACTTTGGAAAATAGCCAAAAACCCTCTCAAGATGGCCTCTAATCAAAAAACGTTCAACATTAAAGTTGTTCATCTCGTCGAAACGGTGAAGATTGCTTTTGGGCACGTTTTCATCTGAGATCGTGTACTACCTCAAAAGTGACTCGCAAGGTGCAGCCAGGTCGTAAACCGAACAGTTTTGGAAAGTTCGGATTCCGAGTTGGACCCAAACTAGGGTTTTGAACGTGAATTCTATCCTTTCCTTGCACGGAAAGTCCATCCGCCTCTTATATACCCAAGGAGTGACGACCGATTGAACAACACACAATCGATCAATTCATCTACCACTTTTTATCTTTTATCTTTTCTCCTTAACCCTAGTTCTTCTACTTCGTCGTTCTTCGTTCGTTCTTCTTGTTGCAGGGCGGTGAACCTCGAGGCCCTAGGGGCGGTCAGGCCGACCTAGGGCAGCCCATAGCCGCCACGCGCCCTGACGGGGTCCCTCCCGGGCGTGTGGGGTTTCAGGTCTAAAAAAGCGCCCACCGGATTGTCTTGCGTACCGCTCTTCCGGCGGGTCTCCTTCGACGTGAGCAACGGTGCATCACCCCCGGCGTCGAGGGTACATGGTGACGTGTTCGTGTGCGAACACACTTTTTGGCGACTCCGCTGGGGACGAAGCTTTGAACGGTCTCCGGCCTATTCTTGCTACGAAGAGATCGTCATCTAGGGTTTGCGATCTACAAAGGTAATATGAATACTCAATTCACATACGTAGATGCAAATAATGCATATATTGTTGCTAGATCATCTAATGAGCATAATGTATCGGCTAGCCCTAGCTCTATCAATCATGCATCTAATTATGTGCAAGAGCCGATGCAACAAAACCTTCATGCTTCTACCTCATATAGTTTTAGCAACATGCAACATATGTATTCCAACTCCCATGCATTGGCAACCCCAGAAATTCATATGCCGATGAACAACATGATGAGTTCGGTTAATCAAGTTGAAACAGCTCACACGGGAACTTCTGATAGTATGCAACAAAGTGTTTCTCCTTTTTATTCATCAGCAACTAGCTTGCAATATGTTAATCCAAACATGTCGGTGGATAGAGGAATTGGCCATGCTACTACTAGTTATCCAACCAATTACCCTCAACCATCATATGCTACACCTCATGCTTCTAATGTTTTGGCACCATATGCAACTATAGGTATTCATAATTCGGCTTTGCACCTTCACGCTAATAGCCGAATAACTGAAAATTCTATAGGATCACATGTGCCTTCACCTAGTACCATGGCATACAATGTTTCCCCTACACAATTACAGAATTTCGGCGACATCTCGTTACCGAAAGAGTCTAAAAGTGTCAGGGGTAGTTCTATCCAGATTGGGTCATTAAGAAAAATCTTACGTCTTTTTGGGACGAGTGCAATGTTGTTCTAAATGAATTAATGAAAGAGGGGAAACCTATTAGTTCTGCTGCAATACAAGCTAGATTATGTCAAAAAGAGAAAGCATTGATTGTGGATAGAATTATCAAAAAGAGTGGTGATTGGGATAACAAAGTTAATTCGGTTATTGAAAAGACCGAATAAAATATTACGTATGCCGAATCTGTTCTAGAAAAACAGGACGACAAGGTGTTGGGAAGCTATTCGAAAGAGGAACAACATATCGTTCAAGTAACACAACCATCATGCTCTCCCGACGTGTTTGAAAAGGTATGTCTAGCAAGTGATTTACCAATCTTCTGATTTGGTCGCAACTTTATTGTTGATGCTTCTATAAGAAAAATTCTCATAAGTAATTTTGAAATACCAATGAAGAAGGGAAATTTACTTGTTAGCAATAAAACTGTTATAGAGCATATCAGTCAACCTATTGTGCCATTTATAAAGACCAATAGTGACCTATTATTGCAGCCAAAGTTTTCCCCATTGCTTTATCAAAATTTCATATCTAATTGGGTAGCTTTGCTTGTTTCGTACTTGGCTTACACTTGGTCTCAATTGAGACATGTGTATTCTAACTATTTTCGTTTCAGAAATTTAAAGCCAAGGTCAAATTATTTTGAGAAATCCGATGCTAATATAATATATTATCCAAATACATCGGAGATAGGGTGCAAAACACAATGCATAGCCGACTGGGGTAATGCAAAATCTGAACTATTCGTTAGCTTAACTCGAAAGCCGTTCTCACAGCAAGATTGCCTAGAGAATGAAAAGTTTACCTTCAATTCAAGCATGTGTGATCAAATATTTGATTTGTTGCTGAAAAATAATTACATTAGAGTTCTTGATCACCATGTGAAGCCATCAATCCAAGGACGAATGTATTGCAAGTTGCATGATTCGTCCAAGCATAATTTTGAGGATTGCAACATGTTTCGTCAAATAGTTAAATCGGCCATTGATAAAGGACAATTAAAATTTATTGAAACACCAAGGGATGACCAGTCTATTCTGATTGGTCCTAATGGAAAAAAGTTTTTGAATCGGCTGCTTCAAGACTATTCCTTTAAAGATGAGAAGGTAAAAAATGCAGGTCATGGGATCAAGTTTTCAAGTAAAGAAGTTGTTCTAGAGCACAATGAAAATATTCTTGAAGGCATGAGTTCTATCGAAGATACAATTAAGACGCCAAGGACTGGGGGGCAACAAAGCAATCCAAAGATCGATGCAAGCGAAACCAAAGGAGATAAAGGCCGCAATAAGCACAAGCATAAGAAATCCAAGGTCACTTTTGCGCAGTTATTAGATAAATATCAAAAGAAAAGTGAAGAGAATGGTGCTTATCGGTCGTGTAATGCAAAAGCATCAAGATCACCCCCTAGGCGCAAATCCAAGGATCAGTATTGGCATGAAGACACTTCTAATGCAACGTGTTCATATCCTTATTTTGGATCGCCAATGCCAATGCCATGGATGTCTCCCTATGCTCATGTAGATCGATATTCATCATGGGACAGGTATGATACAATGGCAAATTATCCATCATATTTTAGACCATCTCACCATTATTATGTAGCTCCAAGAAGATCAACATTCAGTAAGTAGTCATATGTTCAAGAACGTTTCAATAAGAAAGAATCGGTCCGGAGCTCAAGAAAGAAGAAAGAGGTGATCAAGCAAGTATATCGAGTTAAAAAAGATGGATGCAAGAGTGCCAATTCAGATTTGATCTTAAAGGATAAAGAGCCAATTAAAGTGTTACCATTGGCTACTAAAGGCAATGAGATGAAGCAATCAATTGTCGAGAATCAAAGTGCCAAATCTGAAGAAAAGAAGTTGAAAATGCACAAGGTAAAACAAGAATTGTTATTGCTTCAAACAAAATCACAGCCGGGGTGTATACTCGGCTTATCATATTGGCAAAAGAAAAAATTACAAAAACTTAGTGCACAAGAACTTGAAGAAAGGAACATGACATGGCTTCCTAAAGGAAGTACTCAAAATGAGAATTATGTGAAAGCATCCATTACACGAAGTGCGACAAAGATGAAGAAGGAAAAGTGTGAAAACTATGAAGGACCAAGCCGAAGGTTTCAACATCTTTAGTCCACACATTATCCATATTCTTCAACTATGGCGTTGATGCCTATGCCATGGAATTCGTCATCAGATATGATTGGTTACCCTCAATGGGCTTATTTTAATCCATGGATGCAATATAATTTCTTACATCATGAAAGGGTATTACCAAATCATCATATGTTCAATTAGCTTCACTTTTGTTGCTAATCTAAATGGCCGATATATACCTATCGTCCTAAGCACATACAAATTGCCGATGGAGTGTTGACATCGCGCTTAGAACAAACTTCGTGCAAGCTATTTTTCGGCACACAAGTTTTGCCGAAAAACAGGGGGGCATGTGTTGACACCAAATTTTGGCATGGTCAAAAACACAATTAAGAAGGCCTCAAATGGAAAATTGCTCAAAGTGAGGAAGTTCCATATCATCAAAAGGAGAAACTTTGATATTTGGGTCATAGCCATCCGGTCTCATCTCTAAGGCCGAAGTTGTGTTCGAAGTACTGAGATTTTGTATCCAGGACACTATTCGGCTGATTACACCCACAAGATGGCCTCATATGAGAAAACTTTCTACACGAATTGTCTTTGTCTCGTCGAATTGGTCGATTTTTGATATAAAAATCGTCGTAATTCGAGATCGTATGCAACAGTTACGGCCGCTACAAGATGCTGCTATAGTAGATGGTTGGACACTCCGGGGGCAACCCTCCGGGTTCCATATTTTTCTGCTGTAGGCTGGACACTCCGGGCATGTCCGTCCGGGTTTTGGATTTCTCTGCCGCAGACTTCGGAAAATAGCCAAAAACCCTCTCAAGATGGCCTCTAATCAAAAAATGTTCAACATGAAAGTTGTTCGCCTCGTTGAAACGGCCAATATTGCTTTTGGGCACGTTTTCATCTGAGATCATTTACTGCCTCAAAAGTGACTCGCAAGGTGCAGCTAGGTCGTAAACCGAACCGTTTTGGAAATTTGGATTCCAGTTGGACCCAAACTAGGGTTTTGAACGTGAATTCTATCCTTTCCTTGCACGGGAAGTCCATCCGCCTCTTTTATACCCAAGGGGTGACGGCCGATTGAATAACACACAATTGATCAATTCATCTACACTACAAAAAAAATACACTTCCGTGATGATACGTGTTTGTCATAGTAGGTCGCGTTTTTTGTTATGCATGTACATCCATGAAAAATTTATGACAGAATCAAGATAGTCATACATGTGCTGTCATAGAAGTGTTCCATGACATTACCAAAATTATCATCACGGAAGTATCCACTTTCATTACGATAAATCGCGCGTCACAGAAGTGCTTTCGTCAAGGGTGACCGACACGTGACATCCACCGTAACGGAATGCCGTTAAGCTATCGGGTCAGGTTTTGGATCCGATAACCCGTTAACAGCCCCGACCAATGGGGATTTTCCACGTGTAAAATCTTCATTGGCTGGAGGAGACACGTGTCAGGTCCGCGTTGGCACAGTGTCACTCATCCAATGGGCGAGACGCGCCTATGATATGTTGACACGTGGACCGGCCCATCAAGTTTAAATGGGCCGGCCCAATTGAAGGCCCACAAGATTTTGCGGACCATAATGGGCCGGCCCAGCTAAAGGCCCACGAGATTTTGCGGGCCATAATGGGCTCGCCCAGCTAAAGGCCCACAAGATTTTATGGGCCATAATGGGCCGCCTGTAAAGGCCCACAAGATTTTTGTGTGCCATAATGGGCCGCCTGTAAAGGCCCACAAGATTCTTATGGATCATAATGGGCCGCCCAACTAAAGGCCCACGAGATTTCGCCGACATTAATGGGCCGGCCCACCAGAGGCCCACAAGATTTTGAGGACCCTAGTAGGTCGGCCCATTAACCGGCTGCCATGTTTTGGGCCAAATGCCGCCCATATTTGATCCGGTCCATTAATGGCCTGCCACGCCCGGCCTAATAGTGGCCCATATGAGATCCGCCCGTTAAAAGCCTACCACGTTACGGGCCAAATTACGCCCAGATCAGGTCCGACCTTTAAGAGGCTTTGGGCTCAATTATGGCCCATATCGATTCGCCATTAACTGGACACTATGCTTTTGGGCCCACTTGCTAAAGGCCCACTTAGTAATTCGCCCGATATTAGTTTTTGCTGTTAAGGGCCCAGATAACATTTCGCCCTATATTAATTTCGCCTGTTAAAAGCCCGTCATATAGTTGGGCCTAACTACGGCCGGTTGGCATCCGCCTGCTTTCGCAATGATATCCGATTGGGCCAAACAAGGACCGAGACAATTTTGGCATGTTAAAAGCCCGTGATTTGATTCGCACAATCATGGGTCGGGTTCATTTCGGGTTGCTGCCGCCCGTGAGCTGTTCGCACGCTTTCAGCCCAACCTACATCGTGATTGCATGACGGCCGATTATGTACCGTAATTTTATGGTTTGGCCGGTTTATCGCGAAGACAGATATATATATACAAAGAAAATAACCGCAGCATCGTGAATAAGAAAAACCTAGACTATACAATAAAGAAATTACGGCATATTACATCCACTGGGCATCAAAGTTCGCCACTATGATAATAAAGCACAAGCAGACAATGATTACATACACGGGCATCAAAGATCGCCACCAATGCAAATAAACACGCCAACAAAATAATATACAAAACCGACAAGACTTCAATAGAGTTCAGAAAGGTTAGCCCTGCTAGGGAGCTGCAGCAAGCAAGCAAAGCAAGATGATGAGATCTGCGCTTGTTCAACACTTATATCTTCCTCACTCTGAAAGATAAACAAGCGCATGATGACAGGTTTTGCACATAAAAGTATCAATGCTAAAAATTCATCACATTTCTTACTGACGAATAAAGTGACACAGTTTAAAATTGCATTAACACAATATGGTATTGTTCAGGTCAAGACATGGCAGGAAATGACATTGTGAAGGAGTTGGCAGCTTCACGACACCACTAGATTACAGATCAAGAACTCATAAGTATCAACGGTTAGTGTGCTGTCAATTTATACCAATTCAGATTGGCAAATAAAGAGACGGTTTAAATAATAGTAGAATGATATGACATTGTTCATACTTAAGACATTGCAGAATATGACATTGTGCTGTAGTGGGTAGGTTCACCACACCACCGGATTACGGATGAAGAATGAAGTATACATGCAAAGCAAAAGAAGATCACTTGCTCAGATAGTTTAATTTACATGGTATGAAGAAGGAACTTGGTTGTACAACTGAAAACTTAAATTGTGAAAGGACAAACTTTTGTTTATGAACTACATAATAAACTTTAAACAAGCAATTTGATGCAAACACCAAAATAAAACAGTTGTTGCAGTCATGCCTAACCAAATATATACAACAAAGTTTGAAGGCTTGAGATGGACAAACTTACATTATCGGTGAAGACAGGCTCTATAAAGGCCTTTTCCATGCTGATGGGGGGGCAATTCAAGAAGTTTACCACGTAATCTTCTTCAAAAGCATTGCCTTTATTCTACATTTTGTTAAGAGTAAATATAGATGTGATAATATACGAAAAAATGGAGAATATTTAAGATAATATGAAGTGTGATGCTACATAACCAAGTAGCTATAAATGTAAGTGCAGCGATCTGAGCAAAAGGTACGGCCAAGAGCAATGCACAGCTAAACTTCTTCAAGACCAACCTTATGGTAAGAGTAAATATAGATCGATGTGTAGAAAATGGAGGGCAAAGGAAAATAAGCTGAGAGTGATGGTACATGAACAACTACTGTCATTATAAGTACACTAATAAAGGACAACATGTACTTACAAGAACAATGCGAGCTAAAAAACATTGGCATTGGATATATTCTACACTAACGTAACCATTCGTATGATCGATAATTTGGAGCGAACAATTGATAAGAAAGCTATCATGCATACTGCTGTCACATAATGAACCGGTATGTATGCAAGTATAGTGATACAGGACAATAGGTACTAACAAGAGCAAAGCAGCGGGCAGCATATTTGTGATATCCTGTCGTTCTTGTCAAACTGGAATTCTTCTTCGAGCAGATTTCCTGCAAAAAGATCCGTACGGCACATGCGGAAAACTAGAAGTTCAAATTGTCATGTGATTTCATAGACAGTACCTCATCCTGGGAACAAGACCATTGCAGATCCTGGGCTAGTGGTGTGGCCAGTGAAGTATGGGTACAGTCTGCTGGAGTCGGTCCTACATTTTGTGTCACTGGTTGTACAACCAATATAAGTGGGTTATTGTCTGATTTCTCTGGCACAACCACGCTTTTCGAGGACTTTGCTAGTGCTCCTTCAGGTTCGGCAATCACACTCTTCCTTTTTGATGTCTGATGCACAAGAACAACATTTGAGTGAAAAAACATGGTATGATGACAAATGGAATATGTATTGATAATGGATGGGCATGGCATCTCAACATATATGATGAGTAAACTAAGCAGATGGCGGTGCAACAAAGTAGAAGAAATTCAAGACAACATATGCAAGATACGCGCAATCAATAAAACCTTGCCAAACTAGAACAGGCACCTTGATGGGTGAACATGACAGGACATCTGCCTTTGACTCCTCGAGGTTAGAATATTCATTAGGATCATATTCTGAACAAGAATCTACAGGTGGGGAGCATATGAGTTTCATTGCATCCATAAATGGCACTCAATGCCTTGGTGCCAATTTTGTAAGTCATTGCAGTGTTCCACAATATTCTACTGATGCGCGGATTCCGCACTGTAATTATGTATAATATCTGAGAACCATGAAAACATAAATAGTTGTGAGATTATCTTTGTAATGCAGAGGATATTCTAATATAGGTGCGCCCCTGTAAACACTTGTGTGCTATCACTGGATGATGATGAGAGAGCTCATGTGTGCTGTAATATGGTGCGTGCATTTATATAATCTGGCACAAGTACACAAAAAAATAGGCTCCAGAAGTAAGGATAGTTGGCAGATGATAGGTTTAAAATATACTGTATAGAGAGTTTATTGCCAAACCATGATAACAAGAGCACACAGCAACTAGGCAGATCATAGTGTACATTAAAGGGGTACACCATAACGACGATATATAAATCGGGAAAGTGGAACTGGCTTGAAAATAAGGTGTTGTATTGCCGCTAGTAATTGAATGCCTATCGATCACGTACATGCCAGCTCTATGAGCTGTTGACTGCAGATGTCCCTGCTCCCCTTCCTGACAAGGAACATACTGTACGTACAAAATACAGAATAACAACATGTTAAAGAACAGAAAAGGAAGCATATTCTTGAGGTTCCGCTTAATTACATACAATGCTGGTTGCCCACCCATGATGAATCACAGCGCCCAAAGGAATGCAATTCAATGTTGTCTCTCTATATGTGGCAATTTTGAACAAGAGTCATTAGGATCATATTCTGAACAAGAGTCAACAGGTGGGGAGCGTATGAGTTTCATTGCATCCAGAATGGCACTCAATGCCTTGGTGCCAATTTTGTAAGTAATTGCAGTGTTTAGCTTCAAGAGTGGACTGCTGCTAGTGCGACACAAAGCAGCTACACAGATCATAGTGTAGATATAACGGGAAAACCATAAGCATCAGAGTAAAATCAGCAAAGTGGAACTTGCTGGAATATATGTGCTAGTATTGCCGGTACAGCTAGAAAGGCTTCGGATACCATATCTCTTCAACTGAAGGTGTGGTACTGTTAATATCAGTGTAACTCTCAAAGGCGACACAACTCCCCGCATTTCCTTGCTATTCTTATAGGATTCAGGTGGGCAGGCCACTACAAATCCTATTCCCATGTTTACAAAATCCTACTTAATCAAAGAGGCCCAAGAGTTCAAAGTGTCCATCACAACCGATCGTATAGACCTCTACACTGCAAATGTCCCCGCTCATCTTCACTACAAGGAACATATTGTACTACTATCATACTCCTCCGTTCCAAAATATAAGTCTTGGTAGAGATTTCCACTATGGATCACATACGATGTATCCAGATACATTTTAGAGTGTAGATTCACTCATTTTGCTCCATATGTAGTCCATGGTGGAATCTATACAAAGACTTGTATTTACGAACGGAGAGAGTACTTATTAAATAAGAACGTAAGAGGAACATGCTAAAGAAGAGCAAGCAGATTTTGGATAATAAAATGTTCGTTGCGTAGTGCCCACACATGATGAACCAGAGCGCATCAAGAAAGCAACTCCTTGCTGTCTCTCTATATGTGGTGCACGTGCTTTTCGAAAGTAAAGTAGGAACATTAGCTGAACAATTAAATGTTTTCTATTTTAGTAATATCAGCATCATATCAGATTCTTACTTGAGCAACAAGTTTGGAATTATGAGTGGCACGTTGTTTACCTTGATGGATTCACGAGCAGTGCTAACTAGGTATGATGATGGTACTGAATATAAAGGCATGTATGCATGCAAGTCGTGTGACTTTTGTCATTTTGGTCAGTCGACCATTTCAGGCGGTTGGATGAAGATCCTACGTCTCCTATCCCTTCTTCTTTCTCGTCTCTGATTCTTCCCATACTGAGAACACCGACGGGCACGGGCCGGACCACCGACCCCACCGCTGTGTTCCTCCGCCACCCCACCCCAGCCCGCCCCAACCCCCACCAAGGTCGAGTTTTTCTCGTTCGTGAGGCCCCACAACCACCCGAGCCCTTCGATCGCACCGCGAACTCCGTGAGCTCAAAAATTGACTGACCCAATTTTGAAATTTAGTCTCTCGTGATTTAACTAGTGTGGAATATAAAAGGGAAAACCATAAGCATTGGGAGTATAGTGTTGAGCGTGCCATGGCGGATCTGAAGGTGCAAACCGGACAAAGGCAACTTCGCAACCAAGACAAGAAATCGGAGTAAAGCAAAGGCGATCTATTTTCTTGCTGCGATAAATAAGTTGAGCAGACATCTGAAAGAGTACCACCTCAGTGCGGTGCGATGTACGATCTGCTGAGAATTTGACGGTGCTGCGGTAGCGATGGCTGTCGGCAGCGTGGAAGCAGATCTAGGAGGGTAGACGGTGGCGGCGGTGCGCGGTGGACGAGATGGTCGTAGGAGCGGCGCCGGCAAGGTGGACGACGGCGGGGATGAAGCGAGAGGACGGATGCAAGGATCCCGGTCCGAAGCCGTGGATGAGAGAGGTCGATCTCTTGTAATGGACGGCGGCGTCGGGGTATCAACTCCGGCATGGTGGAGGAGGACGGTGGTGCATGGGGTGGAGGACGGCGGCGGACGGAGGAGGGTGGGGTGGAGAGGGTGTTTTGGCGCCCACGGAGTACGAATGGGGAAAAGGGAGGTAGAGAGGAAGGGGGAACCATGTATTCAGGGCGCGCTTTGTCTCAAATGCGAGGAAATTTACAAACTTAGCCACCGTTTCAAATTTCTACTACATCACAGCAACATTAGTCGGTTGGGATAGGACGGTAATCTCGCATACACCGAATATTTGCCGACGAGAGTTTATTTTTGGCGCCCACCGTGTATGAATATGAATCGGGGAGGGAGTCGATTTCGGCCAAGGACACACTGTGTTTTGGCGCCCACCATGTATGAATCCGGGTGAGAGGCGGTTACGTCACGTTTGGGTGAAATTACAAACCTACCCCTATCGAAACCTATAGAAATCCAGCAGATAGGCTTTGCGTGGCAAGGATAGGCAGTAGTGATTTCCATCTCGCAGATTTTGGTTTCGAGCGGTTAATGCGACTTCCCCGCTTCGTTCAAATTTCACAGAGTGCACGTTTACCGTGCCAACTCAATTCGAATCCCGTTTGTATTCTATTTTTTTCGGGCGGGATCCATTTTCAATTGGAATTACATTCTATATACATCATTTTTTATATATACTTTCAAAAGCACAACACCATTTATACATAAATATGGTTTACAAATGGCATGATCTCAGATTCATAAGGTTGTATCCATCAATTTGGATTTTCAAATATTTGAGACCACTTTATGTTGAAATCCAATGTATGTATTCCTCGCTAACTGTCTCCAATTAATGTGTGTTTCATGCGGGTTTTTTTTCTTACTTCTCAAACATGTATAATGTGTTTCACACACGCAACATATAGTGTAATCTCGTTTAGACATTAATTGCATATAAACCATGCATTGTTTGTAAACCATGCATTGTTTGTAATTGAAGAATCTATGGATCACCAATATTGATAAACTATATAACATTACATGTGTGCCCAAATTCAAATGAATATGCATGTTTGATACACCAATTTGCGTTATGATATTATCGATGTCGTGATCTCCAGTTTAAATATTTGAATCCCCTTTAATCCAGATATTTGTCTCGTATAGCTATCACTCATGCTTATATAGGACTATCTCTCTGGACCTATACGCGTTCATCGTCTCTCAGGTATCTCTCGTGCTACCTGTATGTTGACAATGATCTTTTATCTTCGTAACACACTAACGGCACTCTCTCCCTCAACCTTCATCACTCTATTTCTCTCTAAGTATATCTCGCTCCCTGCTATGTATCTCTAACTATGATTCTCCATGTGGAATCTCTTTCTCTCACACAAACACAAAACTTTGTCTCCCAGGGTCTCATTTCTCCCTACTATTCCCATGTGTGCCACTCGCACACCCCTCATACAGAGATGTCTTTCACTCTTTAGATATGAGAACCTACGACTCTTCCTTTTCAATATCTCTTTCTCACACACAAACACAAACTCTGTCTCCTGTGGTCTCATATTTCTCCATTGTTCTCTTGTATGTCGCTCACACACACCTCTCTCCCTAGAGATATCTTATGCCCCTCAGATGTCTCTCTAGCTATCACTCTCACTGTGAAATATCTTTCTCTCTCGTAGACACAAAACTCCGTCTCTCTGGATCTCATTTCTCTCTGATATCTGTTTGTATGTGACTCACATGCACCCGCTCTCTATCTCTCTCACACCCACACACATAACCCAGCCTTCTGATCCACTCGACTCATATATCTAACGCACACTAGCTAGCATCTTTATCTTTCTATTTATATGTTTCTCCATCAACCTTCTTTCTCGCCCTCACTCTTGATTCCTATCACGCACACTACATATGTTTCTCTCTACATGCAGTCAAGTGCCCTCTCACACACATATATAACTTCACCCTTTGAACCACCCGACGGTTATCTCCAACACCCAAACTAGCGGATGTCCCTCTAGCTAGCATCTCCGTCTTTGTATCTATCAGTAGTTTCTCCGTCAACATTTCTTTCTCGCACAAAGTCTTGCTTCCTATCACCCACACTATATATGTGTCTCCATACATATGCATTTATAGGTTGGTCTCTTTTGCACAATCGTTGCGCCTCACTCCCTCTGCTCGCCATAGATGCATGCTCCAGCCCACGCCACTATCTCTTAAAGACAAAAACACATGCTCAATCGTCGGGCCTTCTTCCCTGCATTCTCACATGCATGCATATTGTCATACCGATCCGCTCTCCCATGTCGCTGATCTTATGACTTATGTCTTCTTTCTTTTATCTCGATCATGCGGCACACACACACACATCCCACATATACATGTATACCTCTCACACATGCACGCTCAAGGTCTCTATGTCTCCATACGTAGTTAATTACCCTCAATCCTAATGCCACATCGAATCGTTCTCCTCTTTGTGCACATAACTTCCACCGGATGGGTAAAACACACACTCACACTTAACAATCTCCTTCTAGCTACCCCCCGCCTCTCACTCTTCCCCTATATCCCCGAAACTAATAAGACCATCCCTTTGTTTAATTCCCGCCTACATGCACCATCGATATATAGTAGTCTTTCTCGGTGTCTCTCGAACAAACACATTCTCTCGATGTCGACTCCTCTCACGCGTGCACACCTTCTCTTCCCTCTCTACAGGCATTTTCTCTCTCGCACCCCATCGTTGGTGGCCTCTGCCATACACATCACCTCTCTATGATGAAGCCATGCACACTTAAATTACATTCTCCATAGAGGACCCCACACACACACACACACACACACACCCACCCCCCCACACACACACACTAAGACTCCATCTCTCTCTCTCACACACACACACACAAACACACACACGCACACGCACGCACCCCCCCCCACACACACACACTAAGACTCCATCTCTCTCTCTCACACACACACAAACTAAGACTCCATCTCTCTCTCTCCTCTCTCTCTCTCTCTCACACACACACCCACACACACTAAGACTCCATCTCACACACACATGCTCTAGGCGGAGCATTTGTTCCTACCACCCTTCATCCAACCTTACCCGTATGATAAACAATCACCTTTATTTACTTGCATAACATGGACAAATTCCACTTTACTTTAGTAGTCAGCAAACTTATCATCTGTACCCTTATAAAAAAATGAGTTGGCGGTGATGGTGTGCCTGCCATATTGTAATACAGACCGCATGATCTATATCTGAGGATAGAAAGCAAACTATGATAATTTTAAAAAAGATACCCGCACCTCTCTCCACATCATTATCTCCCGCAACCTCATTGTTCAGCAGTTAAAAAAGGAATAAGTCTCTGGAACAATCTAGCATGCATGGTGGCCGCGCATGCTCAAGGGCGCCGGCCCATCCCCATGCCTCCGCCCATTCCACCACCACCACCAACACGCCCACTCCTCCTCGCCTTATCTCTCATCTTTCATTTTTTCGATGACATTCTCGAGATACCAGTTTTCCGATAAAATTCTCGAGATATCATTAGTTTTTACACATGGGATTACTCCTGCATGGATCAATCACAACAGGTGTTCTGTAAAAAATGCATATTGATGTTCCATGCAATGCACGGGAATCTTGCTTGTAATTATATAACGCAAATCACGAGCAGGAAGTGACATTTTTTTGACACAACCACCTTAACATGGCCACGTAAATCACTAGCTAAAGTAAATACCATTATACTTATATCCCGATGCAAAAGGTTGAGTACATGTACGAAGAGTAGAGTCGCACACACGCACTCTGTCTCTCAGAATCTCTCTCACACACACAGACGCCCACTTAAGCAGACATGTATGTTACAATTTGTGCACCCGTGGGTACACGTGATGCTGCGCATTTATTTAAGCTGGAAGGCGAACCCAAATAGTAGCTGCATTCATTCCCCTCCCGCCGCCTCTTCTCTGGTCGCCATCGCCAAAGAGCTATGGGCCGTCAAGGTAACAACATACGCCATACTCCGCACGAGCGGCGCTTTAATATGGAAATTTTAGTGGTCATGCATGCATCTTTTGTGCTAGCACTCCTATATAAGGGTTGACGGTCACTTCCATGACGACGCTGCGGTGGAAGAGGAAGGAGAAGGAAGTGGGCTGTGGAGTAAGGTTTTTACCACAATTTCTTAGGAAACCGAGTGCAATAATTGAGTAGTTTTGCAAATTACCAAGATTACACCAAACGGTTCAAAACCTATATTCCCTTGCCAGTAGCTTTCCGCGTGAAACGGTCAGCGTCGCCTCGAGCGCCGATGCCGCATTTAATGCCCGCCAGAGCGGAGGCGACCTCTCACCGGCGCCGGCTTTGAAGTGGCGCGACGGCCGAGAGAGCGCTGCTTCCCGGTGCACGCGACTGCTCCGCGTCGAGATTGGCCATAGGCCCTGTTTGGATCCATGGGTTAGAGTTAGTTTGAGCTAGTTGGGGCTCAAATAGCCCTAAAGTTTCCAAGCATGAGGGTTTAAATTGGAGCAAGTTGCACCGAACCCACCAAAAAAAACTATCCCACCCAAGAGGTGCTAACTGGAGATAGTTCTCATTGGGACCACTGAAAAATCACTTTTCTCTCTCCATGAAGTGCATTTATTGTCAATCTAACCATGTCACCCAAACACCTCTTTGGCTACAGCTTAGTTCAGGTTAGTCATGAGTTAGTCTAACCTCTAGCTAAGTTAGAGTATCAAACAGAGCAGATAGGACATGCAAGTTGCTCAAAGCATACAGCAAATTCGACGTGAAAGGATTTTTTTCTTTTGAAAACGGAACGTGAAAGGAATTTTTTTAGAATGCTCTTGGCATGTCGCTAACATATGATAGTTAACCGACCTCAATAGACGGCAGAAACGCCAGCCCGCCGCACTTTGATAGAGACGAGGAGGGAGAAGCGATACAGGCTGCTGGATTACTAGAGATAGGTGTCGCACAGAAGCCAATAAGTATGGTGATAGCGTGGGTTAGCCATGTACCAGTATGATGTAACTACACTGGGCTGCCGTGTTTCGTACTCTTCCAGTCCACTATGGAGATGATTGGTTAATTTTATATCCCTGAATAATATTAAATAGTATGTGTGCAGACGCTCCACCACGAGGTTCCTTGCTCCTTCTCGGTCGTCCAAAATTTATGTTCTTCCACTCTATTTATTTTTACGTGAGCTTTGTTCATCCTTTTGCCAACACGCGAGACATCTAGCATCCAGGTGCACATGTTATGCAAGGATCGTTCCATCTATATGAAGAACACGTGGACCGGAACTACGAGACGGACATGTACCCAGTGGTGGACGTCTGAACCTGAGTAATGTGGCGCAGAAGTGAAGTAGAAAGGCACAAATGGTATGAACATGCGTGGCATATAGGGTGTGTTTGGTTGCGCTCTCGCCTCAAAGATAGTTGTTCCCTCTTCATGCATGCTCAACTCAACACCCTCTTCATGCATGCTCTCTTCATGCATGCTTCTAGTGTATTTGTGCTAAACTAGTGTGGACTCATGCACCCTCCATACACTCTACCAAACACCCAAAAGTAGGTCGAGAAGGGAACTCTTGGGCGGCATTTGTCTCTTACTACGTACTACCACTAAATGTTGTACGTGCAATGCACGGTGATGTTATGGAGTACGTGCCTAAGTACTCTACTACTACTATATTAGTTGGAGGCACATATTAACTTTTATATTTGTTTACGTGTATGCCCCAAGACCTTCCAACTAGACGTGTCTTTCTCTCCAGGTCACACTTTGTATCGTTCATACCACTAAGTACTACTACGTCTGGTCTCCGACCCAGAAGTGGAAGAAGTGGAGACGCTCTACCACGCTGGTTTTTTTTACGCTGGGCTCTACCACGTTGTTCATGTCCCACTCCTTTCGCTGATGTGTGGGACATCCAGCACGTGTTGTGTTTGGCACCCTTCGTCGTAAGAGTTGAGACGCTAGCATTCATCAGAAATAAAAAATAATTATAAATCGGCAGTGATACTATTTTTTTTGCGAACCAATCAGCAGTGATACTATACCACGCGGTTTCCTTGCTCCTCGATATCGGAAAGAATACTTCCGTTCGCCAACATGTGGGACGTCGACCATCCTGGTCCACTTGCCATGCACGCAGAACTCCAAGGAGAGTCACCCAGTGTCGTCGCGCAAGAATAACAATGACCAATGAGCCACAAATCACAGGCCCACTTCCCACTTTGAAGTTGCTCGGCGAAGGAACCATCATGACTTCGTTGAATTCCGCTTGAAGAAAACTACTGTATCAGCGATCGCTAGCTACAGTAGTTACTCAAACAGAGGCCTCCTTTCGCTCATAGGATAGGAATATGAAAATCATAGGAAGTGAGATGACATGCATCTCAATTCCTATAGAGAAAGAGATGCCATTTGATGCTTAGGATAGGAATTTTTCATTTAGTCTAGGCTAATGTCTTGGTAATTTGCTCAAAAACTATAGTAGTAACTAGTAGTATTGGTACATGCTCGCACTCGCATACGCACACACACACTAACTACTAGTACTACTACTTCTCACATGCTGGCCAGACGCCGTCGTTCTCCTTCCCGGCTTTGTCGGCGGCACCCCACCGTGCTTGGATCTCCGCCAACCTCTCCGTAGCAGCGTGTGTGTCCTTTTCTTTCTTGCGGCGGCGGGCCTCTCTTTTCTTGAGTGCTTTCTGACTTTTCCACTCCCTCTGTGCGGCTTTGGCCGCCTCTTGCTCTACCGCCCATTCGGCCTTGGCATCTTCAAATTCCTCCCACATAGTTGTGAGGTCACGAGCGGCGATGAACTCGGCACGGCGGGATGCCATCGCTTCCCTACCATTTTGTGTGCGGTCGTGGATGGCGAGGAACTCGGCACGGCGGGATGCCATCGCTGCCTTACCGGTTAGTGTGCGGCGCGGTGGCATGAACGACGCTTGGTGAGAGCTCTGGGGTGCAGTGGCCGGACAACCGTATGGTGCATTGGTTTGTCAAGAGCTCAAGGACAGAAGACGAAGCAAATTTGGATTCCCCTTCAACTGTAGCACGTCATATCACTCGAACTAGCCCGCCTAAGGAGCGGGAAAGCACTACCCTTGTCATTTTGTTCTGGATTTCTATCGATCGATCGCGCAAAAATGTTACACTTCGCAAGTTCTAAAGGAAAAGGCGGCACACTTACGACTCGTACGCATCGCAACCCCGACAGTCCGACTCGCACGCCGCTCACCAGAGGGGACACGCATTTTCTTGCAATTTCACTGACATGTGGGACCGTAATTGAATAAACCGTCAATAGCCGAATCTAATCGCTCGTGGGCGGCTGAGAAGAGAGAAACGGGGAGGGAGAAGAGATCGCCAGCTACCGCAAAGGACTCCAAGAAATATATGGTGATAATGTGAGGTAGGCCATGCCGAGTCTGGACCGCCTCGAGCCCGCTCTCACCGCCTGCCCTCAAGACGCCAGACTGCCCGCCGATGCATGCATAGCAAGTAGTACTCCTTATGTGGAGGAGAGAGAGGCATTGACAAACTCAAGGAGTGGGCTCTGCAAGAGCCCGCCTCTACGTGCTCCTAGGTATAAAAAATAATTCTAAAAAAGGCATAAAAAACAATTGTGTCTTAACAAAAAAGGAAGGTAAAAAACATTTGAGAGGAAATAGATAGAGAGAAAGTGAGAAAAAGCTGTAACCTGGGCATTACATGAGGAAGGAGGGAGTGGTGCACATGCCAAGTTCACTGGGCTGCCGTGTTTCACACTCCTCCGTCATAACAGTGGAGACAATAGCTTTCATCAAAAATAAACTATGAATACTCGTTGCTCGTCCTCTATATCGGAAAGAATACTTTCATTCGCCGACATGTGGGACGTCGACCATCCTGGTCCACATGACATGCACAAAATTATCCTGGTCTACCCCCGTCGTATCGCAGGCCCAACCTTTCCCACTGTAAGTTGTTCAGACGAACGAACCATCATGACTTCGTTGAATTCCGCTTCTTCAAGAAAACTTACTGTACCCGCAATACTGCTACCACACGCGAAGACTGGACGGCACTGTACCACGTCATATCACTGAAACCCACTAGGCCAAACTAGCCTGCCTAGGTCATCTATTTTGGAATGGAGGGAGTACGTCTCTGCACTACTATGATTTGTGTTGCATGTTCTCTGTACTTCTGCTACGATTTTCCTACCCTATGAACCAAATGAGGCATGAATGCATGTCAACTATTGTCTGATCGATCGCTAAGCCTACAATTTTAGGAGCTAGGGCTATTGGTCGATCGACGAGGGATAAGTATAAGCGTACCACGAGCTCATCAGCCCCAACGTTTCTCTTCGGTGAGTGTTTTGCAAGTACTATAGCTCGCACAGTAGCTAGCCTACTAACACCGAGAATCATCAAACAAGCCCTGCTGATATGATAAACAGTTCAAACTTACATCTAAGCATGCCATATATTACATCAAAAGCTGGCGAGGATACATCTGCTTCCATAATTCGGAGAGGGTTCGCATGATTCATCGCATGATTCACTATCAAACAAAAGTAGCAATATCCGCCACACAAGACAAAGGCACTAGCCCTAAGATGGTTTGATAACACGATCGCTCGGTAATTAAACACAGGCAATGCAAACTACCCCAAGGATTAGCGCGACCAACTATTTCTTGTAATCGATCTCTCGGACAATGACCACAACACGGACAGCGGCATGGGAATCGATTTCTGGGGCGATGTCCAACCGCGACATCGGAATCGGTCTCTGGGGCGATGTCCACAGGATGGACAGCGGCATCGAATCGATCTCCGGGCGATGCCAATAGGACGAGGCCACGACATCGAATCATCAAGGACGCCCACCGCACTGCACAACCCTAACATATTAGCAAGCACATTGCAAATAATCAAAACCACAACTATGGTAATAAGCCATTATTTTTACCTTGTGCAGCTCACCGGGGATCTCATCCTCCGGGGCCATCTCCTCATCCTCGATGGGGCCATCACCTTGCTGGGGAATACCGCTTCTCACGGCGATTATCTCCTCAAACTCGGTCTTGAACCTCACATAGGTGGCAATCGAGTTCTGGGGTAGGCACGATGGGGCCCTTGCTGTTCTTCCAACTTTCTTTGAGGAGTTCGCCCACCAACGCCCTCAACTCTTGGGCCAAGTGCTTGTTTCTTGGAGTTCTTCGTCTCCATGGGTTGGCCCGCCAACATGGCCAACTCGCTGGTCGGTGCTCGCTTCGGAGATCGCTGTCTCCAAAGGGTTGTCCGCCGCAACTCTTTGCCTAGTGCTCCAGATCCATCAATGAACTGACAAACAAAAAGCAATCGAAAGGAAACCACAATCGCAATGAAAACGGGAAAAGAATAGGATGTGAGAATCGGTCAAGCTTCGCAAAAAGAAGATTCTTGGAAGAAAATATAGCAGCATAACTGATTCGCCCACCTTTCCTTCGCCGGCACAGAAGAAAAATGGCGAAGTGAGTAGCCTGGAGTGAGGTTTTCTTCAAGAAAGGGAAGAAAGGGCTTGAACGAGCATTCCAGTGAAATGATGGTTGCTTCCTCCAGTCCAACTTGAGGCCACCTTACCACCGCTGGTAAAGGTGTGGGTTTTGTGATATGACGGGTCATGACGGCCACACCGGGTGACAGTGAGTCTCGATTGTAGCACCTCGCCAGTGATTTGGTGGATGGCACGCGGGCCCGGATGCTTTGAAATGTCCCGCATGTAGATAGAGCGGCTAGTCATATAGGAGTGCTCAATATAGTGCACCGCGACCAAGGCGGAGAGGAAAATGAGAGAACTACGTAATTAATGCATGAGTTTAATTAGGGTAGTTTTGTAAAGTATGAGATACATTTCTCCAATCGCAAAATGCCTTGGTTCATGAGATTTGAGATTTGAGCCCTATAAACCGGAAGGGAGGAGTATCGCACACGTGTAGTCTAGTCACTTGTTGAAATCTCTAGAAAGGCAAATACTCCTTTCCGCTTTACAGTGGCTATACTACTCCCTCCGCCTAGGTGTGTAAGTCATCTTACTTAAAACCAAATAGTCCCAAAACACTTAGGTGCGGTGCATTAACTTCTACCTTGTTTCTTGTTTCTTGACATATCAACCAATAATAGATGAGAGGTGTGCATGCTTTTAATGACTTGCAATGGCTAGTTCATTGCATCCAATGCTATTAATTAGCAAATAAACATTGGTGACCCCAGGAGGAAACGGTGCTAAGCGCGTGGACCTATGCGAGAATGAGTATCAACCAATGGATAATGGAGTTTAATTGTTAAACAATAGCAATTTTGTCTCATGCAAGAGCCTAGCCAAGACTCCAAGGAACCGCACCACGCGAGCGCTCAGAATCGCCATGTTCGGGTTGCGCTTGGCTCTTCGCCTCTTCGAGAAGAGGAACAATGATGTTACTCCTACTTCTACAGTATCGAATCCACTACTGCATGTCCGTCCACCTCGTGCGGGAAGGATAGCGTGTAGCGAAAGCTTCTACTTATTGCTCCTGCCTTTGCGTCTATGACAGGTGGGCCCAACAGGTGGTTGGCCCTCCTGTCATGCAGCCAAAGGCAGGTGTAGTTAAGGCAGCGGAGCTCAGTCCGCGAGGGATAGGGCGTTGTACTAATCAAATTTCTCGGTCTTGTATGAGGTGACGCGACACATCAAAGCACTGCACTCGATATAAGTCTTTTTACACATTTCAAATGGGCTACTTCGTATGTAGTCACTTGTTGCAATCTCTAAAAAGACTTATATTTGGAAACGGAGGGAGTACAACGCATGCATGCATGTCGTGACTTTCCTTTTGATACTTGCATGTGTTGATTTGATGCACCTTGCCAAATTTTGACTATAAATTTAACTAACCAAATTTTCATGCATGTCACACAAAATTACAGGACTGTTTGGATTGTGACTATGTTTGTCTTATGTTGCCACATTATTTTTCCCACACTTGCCACACTTCCCTAACCTGAGTTGCTCAAATTGTTTGACACACCTTGGCTTGCCTAAGGGAATCTTGCCACAATTTTTGTGTCTATGACATGTGGGGTTCACTGCTAATAAAAAAATTCTTGTCTTAGGTGTGGCTAATAAAAAAGACTTATATTTAGGAACGGAGGGAGTAGAAAATATAAATAATAATGCATGTTGGGGCAACCCACGTTTCTGCTAATTTTAGCCGTGGGCTTGTTCACAATTTTTACGAGGGGGTGGTTGTTCATTTAATGGAGGGACTTGTAGTACCAGACTTGAACGATACAAAGTGTGACCTGGCACACCGTAACACCACTTGGAACAAGCGGGTAGCTATCTCAAAAAACAATCAACAACTAAAAAACCACGACCTGGCATGTAGTAGTACACAATTTTAAACGATTGTTTTGATGGAGTGAAAAAGGAAAACTACCCCACTACATATATATAGGCTGGAGCCTCCGCGCTTGCTTGCTAGGGTTGCTCTATTCACACACTCTCATCCTCTCGAGATCTAAACAAGATAGGGGTAGTAACATTGTCTTTCTCCCTTCAAAAAACACTGGCTTTCTATCCTCACCGCTGGTTACAGATCCGACGTATCCCTCTCCGCCGGTGAAGGGAGGAGGGCAGCGTTTAGGCCGTCGTCGACAGCGAGGAGGAGACCCACCGCCGCCGCACTGCTATCTCCGGCCGAGCACCGCGGAGGTCCTCCGATCCTTCGCTGCTGCTCAGGGCGGATCCGGCCTCCCGCCGCCCACCTATCCACATCCCGATGACCTTTGGGTATATCTTCATCCGAAACCGCCTTAGCTCTACTTCCCCAGCTCGCTACGTCGCTGCATGTGCATCATTTTCTACCTCTCAGCCCCTCTCGATCGGATGGTCCAACATCACATTTTTTTTCTTCTGTTGTTAGAGGTAAAGCTACTTCATGGAGTCGAATCTTGTACTCCCTCCGTCCGAAAATACTTGTCATTGAAATGGATGTATCTAGATGTATTTTAGTTCTAGACACATCCATTTTGATGACAAGTAATTCGACGGAGGGAGTACTTGGTTCAAACAAGAAATAAAGTGGGGTGGGGAATTTAGTATGTACATCGGACTTGGTACAAACACGAAGGAAAGGGGTGAAAGTAGTACAGACTGGTCATCCAACCGTCTCTTGGTCTAAAAAGGTAAATATAGGGGTAACGCTGTACACAATGGTATGACCAGACTAGATTTGCTATCCACACATAGGAGTAGGTGGCTAGAGGAACAAAAATGGGACCAACCCAGATATGTTTCTTGGATGTTTGTTTCTCGGGCAACAAACTATGAATCACCACTTTATGCCCCTGCTTACGTACATGGTGTCAGATCTTTGGTGCACCCACCGTCCCATGCCCTTATACCAAATATTTAGGCTCCGCTCGAATAAAGGGCAAAAACATAGGTCTTGATGAAAATAGAGGAATAGGAAAGGAATGTAGGTATAAAACTATGGAACAACGAACCGGAGGAAACTCTCAAGAGAATGTGTTCGGATGGACTACTTAAATGTACAGATTTGTTTTTTAGAGTAGCATGCTTGGTAGTATGAGATGCTATTTGTTTATTCAGCTGCACAAAGACTACTCTTGTCCTCACCTCACGTACCACACATAGGTTGATTTTTTATTCCGCAACACAGCACACAACAACCTGTCTAACGCATGGCAGCGAAGCGCTTTGCCTCGGCTTCCGCCCAAAAATGAGCAGCGTGTGGATGTTTCTAATCCTATGGAATCAAGACTACTGCACCAGCTTTCCTATGAAACACTATTCACCTTTCCTGTTCAACGGTTGGAAGGAAAAGAATACCGTAGGATTGTGTTCCTACGAAATATCCTGCACCAAACCTGTGAACTGAACGCAGCCTTAGCTGTTCTTAATCTAATGTCCCTGGTAAAAATGAAGCCATGCCACTGTTATAAGCCATGACAAGTTTAGCCAAATGTTTTTGCCTGTAATTGTTTGAGACTCTGACTGTTTCCTCTATGCCTTTTGTGCAAACAGGATATCCAATTCACCAGTTGTTTGTTGTGACCTTTTGGTGCACTGCACAAAACTCTTCTTAAAAGAAGTGACTTTTGTGCTGTTTAACTGGAATGTCAGAATGGAACAATTGGTTCATTTTGGTGGAACTACACCAAAGGGAGATCTGTGTTCCAATCCTCATCATCCATATTGGCGCCATAACCTTCCTTTAGGTAAGAATGATATTTAATGCATGTGTTCATCTCTATTTTCCGACTGCCATGAGAAAATAATGCTGTTTTTTACTAGTACACTTGTACTCCCTCACTGAAAAAACCAATTCTGAATTAGAAGGCCAATCATGTACTTGGTTTCACCAACTGGTGAGGAGAAAGAGAAACAGAGCATGAAGAGGAAGAAGAAGAAGAATAAACAGTGCCAAGGCGATCTTGCTGAAGCCAGAGGCCTCAGTCGAGGCCATTCAAGGGCTCCGGCAATGACTACCCTTACATATGAGATGATCCTCCAGGGAGCCCTTCCACTTCTGTTGTCTCACTTAATTAATTAGGAGTACTTAAGTACCACTAATTTATTACTGCCTAATTTTCCTGTTGGAGTTAAACAAATCTTTAGTAGGACCCTATGTTGAATCATGTACGTGTGTATGTTTGTCTATGGAGGTGAATCATGTGGTGGAGCAGGGAGGGAATATTATTAGTGTCATGACATAATAGTGCTATTGTTTTGCATGTCAATTTATTGCCATTGGTTCAATGAGGCAATGTTTTGCGTATTGTCCATCATGAATTTGATGCTACTGTTTGAGTAATATGCTAATGTCTTCCTATCCTTTCTCACTAAGCTAATGAAGGTTTCACCTTGTTCCTACTTGTGCAAACAGGGATCGTGCTGTGCCAATCATACATTTTAGTGGAACTACACAAGACACTACAATGAACTGTATCCCAACCAGTGCTTTAACTCTGCTAGAAGTTTTTGATAATCTTTCGATATAATCTCAGCACTAGTAAACAAGAGTGATTTCAACCATACATTTGAAGTGCACAAAAATATATACTATTGTGTGATTCCAGTGAGTGCTTTATCATCTCTTATGGGACTACATGAATAAGCTTTTTTTCTCAGGTTGGTACGGGCCTAAGGCCTTCATCCATATTAGTTTGCTGTCATCTCTATTTGTATCGTGCTACTGTCATGAAAAACTCCTTTATCTTTGCACGTTAAAGTTTTGCAACCTATGATAAATGGCAATGCTTTGAGTGTTGAGTTGAGCTAATTGGCACTGATTAAATAAACTAATACCTCTCTTTAAGCAAGACTACTATGTTGCTAACTTTACCCATTAAGATAATGAGGGTGCTTCTATTTGTTAGTGTATGTTTCATCAACTAGTACCACTATTACAGTAATCTCACTCTCTCAATATATGTGCCAACAGGGATGCTCGATTTTGGTGGAACTGTACAAAAACTTTGGGTGCTTCATTGCCTCGACAACTTCTGTCCTTTCCTGCCAGTCACTAATCTCCGCTTGCTGTCAGTCGCTTGGCTTATCTCGGCTTCCAGTCAAAGGAAATAGTAATTGACATGCTACCTCACACAGGTTGGTACTGACTTTATCCTGATTATTGTGCCTATCATATCTATTGGTAATTTGGTATTGTGCTGCTGTTTGCCGATTTCATAAAGGAGTAATTTGGAGCCTGAACTCGCAGGCAAATCATTACATCGGGTGATTTCAGTAGAACTACACAAAATGATCAGATGGACAGGTACTTATGCTGCTGCTATGTACTCCAAAGTTCACTCAGACAAGCATCGATCTTGACAAGAAGTGCCTATATTCATTCGAATATCAACCAGCATCAACCAATTGTCAAACTCCAAGTATTAGGAGAGTGAACGCCAAAAATATTTCTTGGTGCATAGCCCAGAAAAACGCAGTCCAGTCCTTGGTCCCAACTTGTGCCTTTTGGTTATCGGCACATATGGTAGCGAACTATATGGCATGGAGTCTAAAGATTCCGCATGTTGGTTGATGCGATATTCATCGGCACTTAATCAGTCTCGCACGCCAAGGATGCTCCATTTCAGTTGAACTGCACAAAAATTTGGGTGGTTCATTTTCTCAACCGCCTCCTTTCTCGCTCTGCAATGTAGATATTTTGGCGAGATACAGACCAAGATGAGCCAAGAACTAGTTGGATGAAAGTAGTGGCCAAGTTGCTCAAACCTCCCTCGCACGAGGCCACTATTTGAGGATAAACCTACAAGCAAAGTTCAGATTGTCTGCATGTTGCCTCTTATGTACTCGAAAGTTTACTCGTACAAGAACTAATTTTAGCAAGAAGTACCTCCGATTCAACACCATTTACCAGTCTGTACCCTAGGTAACTAGAGTTTGTCCATGGATCATATTGGATGTGATCTCAATCATTTGGATGCATAAACATACTGAACATGTGTATATCTGAATCTTTTTGTGAATTATGTATGAATATTGTCGTGTAATCTATCAATCATTTGGATGCATAGATATGCTGAGCTTGTGTATATATGAATCTTTTGAGTTGTTGACAGTGAATGTTGGCTATGAATATGAACGTGTCCCGTGAACCTGAGTTTGATATGAATGTTTACCTTTTCTGTTGTATTTGTGTGTGAACTTGTTAGTATGCCTACTGTGGGGTATAAAACGCAGGTCTCTTATAAAAGTAATGTTGTGTCCAATTTATGTTTTCCCTTCTAACCACATTATATATATTTATATTATTACTATTATCGTATATTTTATAGAGACTTATATATACATTATAAAAACATCCCACGTGTTATTAACTTATAAAAGTAAATGTTTAACGGAAGTTGGCAAGGAAAATCCTGGTTGTTTTTGACTCACAGGCAAGGAAAATCGTGGTGATTGCATACAAAAGCTTGCGAAGATTTTAAGGACCAATTTAATAATAACACGCTCATTTTTATTTTGAGCAATAACTCGCTAATTTCTAAATTATATATATATATAATGTGCCTCTCCGGTTTATTCTTTGATATTAATTGCTCCTTCTAACATAACATTATATATATAACGAGCCCACCTAGTACGTGTCTTTCAAGGAAGTGCGAATGGGCTGGGATTTCTTAGAAAATATAAATGGGCCTGATTGACGCGAAATTATTTGTTCACCCAGCCCAGCAAATGGACTGTACATTCTAGAAAACATGGGTTAAATATATGCCACATTTTTGCAGTCGACATGTGGGCCAATAGGTCAAGCCTCACGCAGGTGTTGTCAACTTGGTCAACAAATGATTGTGTCATCCACAGCCATTGGATTTATATCCAATGGCCGGCATGCACCTTCAATCTCTCGTCTTCTTCCTCCAGCGTCGCCGGGACCGCCTGGTCCGGCCTCCGGCGGCTAGCGGCTCTGCTTAGCACGCATCGCTGCGAAGCGCTACTCCACCGCCGACCAGGCTATCCCTCCACCCCTCGACACCTCCTGTTATTCTCCACAGACTACAGCCCCACGCGGCAACAGAACGAGTTATAACCCTTCTCCTCCTCTCAATCTGTGACTCCACTGCCGCATTTTCCCATCTCCGAGCCGTTCCCGTCCGGGGCCTCGCCGTCGTCCACCGCCTCGCTGCGTTTGGTGCGGCGTGGTCAACAAACGGGAGTCATCGGAAGAGGACTGTACATGGAGAGCCTGACGGCTGGGACCCATGAGGTTCATGGTCGCACGCAAGGATAGTTCCTCCTTATTAAGCTGAAAAAAATGTTTCCACCACCTGACAGCTGGGACCCACCGGCTGTATCTTCGCACGGAAGGAAGTGCCTCCTTGTTTTGCGAAAAAATTATTCATCCGCTGATGGTGGGACCCGCCGATTTGGTGACCGACTTGTGGACCTACTAAGCGGACGGTATGCACGGCTTTGTCAACTTAATCAACAAATGATTCTAGCAGCTGGACCGTTGGATGTTAATCCAACAGCCGTGCTCCTTCTTCAACCTCTCGTTGCTCCTGCCTCTCCCGTGGCAAGACTGCAGCTGTCTTTGCCAAGACCAACCAAAGAAGTTTCCCACTCCTCTCCATATGTGACTCCACTTCCCCATCTCCGGGTCGTTCTAGTCTGGGTGCACTCGGCACGGTGTGGTCAACGTGGTAGTGTTTCTTCAACCTCTGGTCTTCTTGCTCCAGCCGCCCAAAGCAGCGTCGGTCGTGCCGCATGCTCCTGCCTCCCGTGGCCGGCTGTGCTGCCGCGGAGGCCTCACCGCCCCTACTATTCCCACCGCTGGCCAGGCCCTGCGGCGACGGCAGCCTCACACCGCAGCTGAACCAGTGAACCCTCGTACTCCTCTCTGCACGGGCTTCCACTGTCGCGTCTTCCCCAGCTCCGCGTCGTCCCCTTCCTAGGCCTCGCCGTCGTCCACCGCCGTGGTGCTCTCCGCGCGGCGTGGTCAACATGGTCAAGGAACGACTTCCATCGGAAGAGTACTGTACGTGGAGAGGCTGACAGCTGGGTCCACGGCCACAGCCCAGTTTTTTTGTGATTTGCCAAGTCGCTTTGTCAGGCCTGTTAGGCTGCAAATCTTTCAAGACGAGGAGAGCTTTCATTCGGCTGGCCGAGAAAATGGCCCATCCGTAATGATAAATGGGTTGTACATTTTTAAAACACATCAAACCGGCAATTAGTTTCAAATATCTTTTTTTTCATTTCGAGATTTTAAATTACATTAATTTTTATGCGTGGAGAATTTGTTGGATTTTATATTGATATACATTTATTTCTAAAATCAGTTTGAATGTGAGTCGAAATTTCGGGATTAAAAACAGTTCGGACCGCACCAAATATGCAAAATTTCAGATAATTTTTAACCGTGGCCACAATATGGGCTGTAATGCTAACAAAAAGAATATGGGCTCCAAAAAAATCTTAATAATTAGCAAATGGGCTGTAAATTATTAGAAATAATGGCAGATGGGTTGTATGCTGTTTTCCACAGATTTGACGCTTTCCTAAAAAAAGGTTGACGCACAAACAGTGACTGTTGGATGACCATCTAACGGCCGTCGTGCTTCTTCAATCTCTGCTCTTCCTGCTCCAAATGCTCAAACAAGCGCCAAGGGACTGCTCTGCTCCCTCCTCCTCATGGCCGGCTCTGCTCCACAAGCAGCCTCACCGCCCCACCGTACTCCCATCGCTGGCCTAGCCATCCCTCTACTCACCCACACATGTTGTTATTCTCCGGCGACGACAGACGAACCAGTAAACCCTCGGACAGTCATACTCCCCTCCGTGTGGGAAACAACTGCCGAGTCTTCCATGCCTCCGTGTCGTTCCCTTCCTAGGCCTCGTTGTCATCCACCGCCCTGGTGCTCTCGGCACGGCCTGGTCAACATGGTCAACGACCGACATGCATCTGAAGTGGACTATACGTGGAGAGGACGACAGCTGGGTCCACGACCGCACGCAAGGAAATGCCTCCTTATTAAGCGCAAAATAATGATTCCTCCACCTGACATCAAGGACCCACCGAAAGGGCCTCTGTATTTCGCGAAAAAACATTACCGCCGCTGACAGCTCGGACCCACCAGCTATATCTTCGCAGGCAAGGAAGTGCCTCCTTATTACGCACAAAAAAAATGAATACTCCCCCTGTTAGCTGGGACCCAGTATAGTGGCAGGCTGACTTGTGGGCCTACTAAGTTGACGGGAATGGAGGGCTTTGTCAACTTAGTCAATATGCATGATTCTAGCTCCAGTGACCGTATGATGTCCATCCAACGGCCGTAGTGCTTCTTCAACCTCTACGTGTGGGCATCCACTGCCGTGTCTTCCCCGGCTCCGCGTCGTCCCCTTCCTAGGCCTCACCGTCGTCCACCGCCTCGATGCTCTTGGCGCGCGTGGTCAACGTGGTCAAGGAACGGCTTCCATCGGACGTGGACTCTACGTGGAGAGGCCGATACCGGGTCCATGGCCGCAGCAAGGAAGTGCCTCCTTATTACGCGCAAATTAATTATTCCTCCACCGACAGCGGGACCCACCGGACGGGCCACCGATTTCGCGAAAAAAACGTTTGCCCTCGATCGCCGGACCCACCAGCTACATCTTCGCACGCAAGGAAGTGCGTTCGGCAAAAAAACGATTCTCCCCGACTGCCGGGACCCACCAGCTACATCTTCGTAGGCAAGGAAGTGCTCGATACCGGGACCCACCTGGTCGAGCGCACGTAGCATTGTCATTCTGGTCGCGAACGTACGTACATATATACTGGTGGATGTAGAGGCGTGCACGTGTCGTAGTAGAGGCACGTACGTGTCGTAGTAGAGGCGCGCACGTAGCATGTACACCTGCGTACAACGGCCAGAGTGCAAGAAAGAAAATACGGCCACGTATGTGTACATACGGGCGGGGTCTCGAACGCCTACTCGCGCGTACGTATGGCCAGGGCTCGTGTACATGGTTGGGTCGGAACGGAGAAACATCGTCGTCGTCGTGTTCATGGGGAGGCAACGAAATGCGTCATGTTCATGGGGAGGCAACGAAATGCGTCGTGTTCATCGGTTGGCAACGGAACGCATGGGAGCCAACCGGCTGGGTCGGAACGGAATGCGTGGTCGTGTTCATCGGGAGGGCTTGGACGGAACAGGCGATGGAAACGAGGCCTGGCGTACCACACAACGGAGGAAACGGCCTTGTGTTCGACCGGCCACGTTCGAAACGGGATCCTGTTCATCGGGAGGGGTGTGGCGTACCGCAAAACGGACGAAACAGACCTCCTACAGTCAAAACGGAGGTCCTGTTGACCGGGAGGGGTGGGGCATACCGCAAAACGGAGGAAACAGACCTCCTACGGTCGAAACGGGGGTCCTGTTGATCGGGAGGGGTGTGGCGTACCGCAAAACGGACGAAACGGACCTCCTACGGTCGAAACGGGGGTCCTGTTCATTGGGAGGGGTGTGGTGTACCACAAAACGGGACTCCACGGGATACTGTTCATCTCCACCGTCGACCTCCTCCAGCCTCCACGGGCTCCTGTTCATCCAGCCTCCACCGCGCGCTACTCCACCGGCTATTGTTCAACCACCCCTCCACCATCTACTGTTCATCCAGCCCTCCACACCATGGGGTCCTGTTCAACCACCCCTCCATGGGCACCCCTCCACCGCTCATCGCTCATCCAGCCTCCACCACACCACGAGGTCCTGTTCATCCAGAGGCAACACCACCGCCACTGCTCATCCAAACCTCCCCGCAACGCCACTCGCTCATCCTGCAGGCAGCATCGATCGGCTTGATTAGCAGCAAGAGCGGCGAATCGCCGATCGGGTTCGATTAACAGCCATCGATCGATCGCTCGGGTTTAGTAACGCGAGCTGCAGGCTGTCGCCGGTTCATTAGAGCCCAACGCCGCTTCGGGTTCGTTAGAGCCAACGCCGCACACACGCAGCGTCGCACGACGAGAACGCGCGCCGCCGCCCCGACCTCCCACCGTAACGGGACCTCCGGAAATTTTCCTCGCCCTCGCTTCTACCACGGTTTTTTCCGTCATGGACGGCCCAAAGAATGTCATGCAGCTGCGCCTCCAGCCCGCCTGTGACGAAAAGCCCATTTTCATCATGATTTTTGTCATAGAAGTAGGAGCCCACCACATCTATGATGATACCAAGTTTTTTCACAATTATCGTCATAGAAGTGTCATATGTATGACAGAAAAAAAAATTGTTCGGTACAAAATGTCACGGATGTGTCTTTTTTTTGTAGTGCTACCACTTTTTATCTTTTATCTTTTCTCCTTAATCCTAGTTCTTCTACTTCCTCGCTCTTCGTTCGTTCTTCTTGTTGCAGGGCGGCGAACCTTGAGGCCCTAGGGGCGGTCAGGCCGACCTAGGGCGGCCCATAGCCGCCGCGCACCCTGACAGGGTCCCTCCCGGGCGTGTGGGGTTTCGGGTCTACAAAAGCGGCCGCCCGATTGTCTTGCGTACCGCGCTTCCGGTGGGTCTCCTTCGACGTTAGCTGCGGTGCATCACCCCCGCGGTCGAGGGTACACGGTGACGTGTTCGTGTGCGAACAGTCGTATCAACGGGCTATGAAGATGTCCGTCAATAGATATCAATGTGAGCGAGTAGGGATTGCCATGCAACGGATGCACTAGAGCTATAAGTATATGAAATCTCAACAAAAGAAACTAAGTGGGTGTGCATCCAGCTCGCTTGCTCATGAAGACCTAGGGCATTTTAAGGAAGCCCATCATTGGAATATACAAGCCAAGTTCTATAATTAAAAATTCCCACTAGTATATGAAAGTGATATCATAGGAGACTCTCTATCATGAAGATCATGGTGCTACTTTGAAGCACAAGTGTGGTAAAAGGATAGTAGCATTGTCCCTTCTCTCTTTTTCTCTCATATTTTTGGGCCTTTTCTCTTTTTTATGGCCTCTTTTTTTCGTCTGGAGTCTCATCCCGACTTGTGGGGGAATCATAGTCTCCATCATCCTTTCGTCACTTGGGACAATGCTCTAATAATCATGATCATCACACTTTTATTTACTTTACAACTCAATAATTACAACTCAAAACTTAGAACATAATATGACTCTATGTGGATGCCTCCGGCGGTGTACCGGGATATGCAATGAATCAAGAGTTACATGTATGAAAGAATTATGAACGGTGGCTTTGCCACAAATACGATGTCAACTACATGATCATGCAAATCAATATGAGAATGATAGAGCGTGTCATAGTAAACGGAACGGTGGTAAGTTGCATGGCAATATATCTCGGAATGGATATGGAAATGCCATGATAGGTAGGTATGGTGGCTGTTTTGAGGAAGGTATATGGTGGGTGTATGATACCGGCGAAAAGTGCGCGGTATTAGAGAGGCTATCAATGGTGGAAGGAAGAGAGTGCATATAATCCATGGACTCAACATTAGTCATAAAGAACTCATATACTTGTTGCAAAAATCTATAAGTTATCAAAGCAAAGTAATACGCGCATGCTCCTAGGGGGATAGATTGGTAGGAAAAGACCATCGCTCGTCCCCGACCGCCACTCATAAGGAAGACAATCAATAAATAAATCATGCTCCGACTTCATCACATAACGGTTCACCATACGTGCATGCTACGGGAATCACAAACTTTAACACAAGTATTCCTCAAATTCACAACTACTCAACTAGCATGACTCTAATATCACCATCTTCATATCTCAAAACAATTATCAAGCATCAAACTTCTCCTAGTATTCAACACACTCATAAGAAAAAACATTACTAATCTTGGATACCTATCATAATTAAAGCAAATCACCATGCTGTTTTGTAGGACTCTCAAAATAATTAAAGTGAAGCATGAGAGAACAATATTTTCTATAAATCGAATCCACCACCGTGCTCTAAAAGATATAAGTGAAGCACTAGAGCAAAAACTATATAGCTCAAAAGATATAAGTGAGGCACATAGAGTATTCTAATAAATTATGAATCATGTGTGTCTCTCTCAAAAGGTGTGTACAGCAAGGATGATTATGGTAAACTAAAAAGCAAAGACTCAAATCATACAAGACGCTCCAAGCAAAACACATATCATGTGGTGAATAAAAATATAGCTCCAAGTAAAGTTACCGTGGATTTAAGATTTAAAGAGGGATGCCTTCCGGGGCATCCCCAAGCTTTGGATTTTTGGTGTCCTTAGATTACCTTGGGGTTCCATGGGCATCCCCAATCTTAGGCTCTTGCCACTCCTTGTTCCATAATCCATCAAATCTTTTACCCAAAACTTGAAAACTTCACAACACAAAACTTAACAGAAAATCTCGTGAGCTCCGTTAGCGAAAGAAAACAAAACACTACTTCAAGGTACTGTAATAAACTCATTCTTTATTTATATTGGTGTTAAACCTACTGTATTCCAACTTCTCTATGGTTTATAAACTCTTTTATTAGCCATAGATTCATCAAAATAAGCAAACAACACACGAAAAAACAGAATCTGTCAAAAACAGAATAGTATGTAGTAATCTGTAACTAACGCAAACTTCTGGAACTCAAAAAATTCTACCAAAATAGGAAGACCTAGATAATTTTTCTATTGATCTACTTAAGTTGGAATCAGTATTTTATCACGTTCTGGTGATTTTTAACAATTGTTTTTGTGAACAGAAAGTTTCTGGATTTTTTAGCAAGATCAAATAACTATCATCCAAGAAGATCCTATAGGTTTAACTTGGCACAAACACTAATTATAACATAAAAACAAATATAACCAGAGGCTAGATCAAATATTTATTCCTAAACAGAAGCAAAAAAGCAAAAAACTAAAATAAAATTGGGTTGCCTCCCAACAAGCGCTATCGTTTAACGCCCCTAGCTAGGCATTGAGATTTCGATGATTCTCACATGAAAGACAAGAATTGAAGCACAAAGAGAGCATCAGGAAATACGTGACAAACACATCTAATTCTAACATACTTCCTATGCATAGGCATATTATAGGCAAACAAATAAAGGCAAGCAAAAACTAGCATATGCAAGGAAGCGGAAAGAAACAATAGCAATCTCAACATAACGAGAGGTAATTTAGTAACATGAAAATTTCTACAACCATATTTTCCTCTCTCATAATAATTACATGTCGGATCATAAGAAAATTCAACAATATAGCTATCACATAACATATTCTCAACATGATCCACATGCATGTGAAGTTGACACTCTTCCAAAATAGTGGGATTAACATTAACTAAAGTCATGACCTCTCCAAACCCACTTTTATCAAAAATACCATAAGATTGAACATTCTCCAAATATGTGGGACCTATAGTTGACACTCTTCCAAACCCACTTTCAATATTATTGCAAACACTATTATCAATCTCATATTCAAAATGGGGCTTAAATAAATTTTCAAGATCATAAGAAGAATCACCCTAATCATGATCATTGCAACAAGTAGTAGACATAGCAAAACTAGCATCCCCAAGCTTAGGGTTTTGCATATTATTAGCACAATTGACATCAAGAGAATTTATAGTAAAATCATTGCAATCGTGCTTTTTATCCAAATATCTGTCGTGAATCACTTTATAAAGCACTTCATCACAATTTTCAGATTCACGAATTTCAAGCAAAACCTCATAAAGATAATCTAGTGCACTCAACTCACTAGAAATATGTTCATCATAATTGGATCTCTTAAAGAGATTAGCAAGTGGATGAGGATCCATAAACTTTTAGCATGCAAAGATGCAAGCAAAAAGAAGGCACATGGTAACACAAGATCGAACGGAAGGAGGGCGAAGAAAAGGCAAAAGGTGAAGTGGGGGACAGGAAAAGGAGAGGCAAATGGCAAATAATGTAATGCGAGGGATAAGAGTTTGTGATGGTTACTTGGTATGTCTTGACTTGACTTGACTTGGCGCGAATCTCCCCGGAAACGGCGCCAGAAATCCTTCTTGCTGCCTCTTGAGCACTGCGTTGGTTTTCCCTTGAAGAGGAAAGGGTGATGCAGTAAAGTAGCGTAAGTATTTCCCTCGGTTTTTTTAGAACAAAGGTATCAATCCAGTAGGAGATCACGCTCGAGTCCCACGCACCTACACAAACAAATAAGAACCTCGCAACCAACGCGATAAAGGGGTTGTCAATCCCTTCATGGTCACTTACGAGAGTGAGATCTGATAGATATGATAAGATAATATTTTTGGTATTTTTATGATAAAGAGAAATAAATATGCAAAGTAAAATAAACGGCAATAAAAATAGCTAAGTGTTGGAAGATTAATATGATGGAAGATAGACCCGGGGGCCATAGGTTTCACTAGTGGCTTCTCTCAAGAGCATAAGTATTACGGTGGGTAAACGAATTACTGTCGAGCAATTGATAGAATTGAGCATGGTTATGAGAATATCTAGGTATGATCATGTATATAGGCATCACGTCTGCGACAAGTAGACCAAAACGATTCTGCATCTACTACTATTACTCCACACATCGACCGCTATCCAGCATGCATCTAGAGTATTAAGTTCATAAGAACAGAGTAATGCTTTAAGTAAGATGACATGATGTAGAGGGGTAAACTCATGCAATATGATATAAAGCCCATCTTTTTATCCTCGATGGCAACAATACAATACGTGCCTTGATGCCCCTGCTGTCACTGGGAAATGACACCGCAAGATTGAACCCAAAGCTAAGCAGTTCTACCATTGCAAGAAAGATCAATCTAGTAGGCCAAACCAAACTGATGATTCGAAGAGACTTGCAAAGATAACCAATCATACATAAAAAATCAGAGGAGATTCAAATATTGTTCATAGATAATATTGATCATAAACCCACAATTCATCGGATCTCGACAAACACACCGTAAAACAAGATTACGTCGAATAGATCTCCAAGAGAATCGAGGAGAACTTTGTATTGAGATCCAAAGAGAGAGAAGAAGCCATCTAGATAATAACTATGGACCCGAAGGTCTAAGGTAAACTACTCACACATCATCGGAGAGGCTATGGTGTTGATGTAGAAGCCCTCCATGATCAATGCCCCCTCCGTCGGAGCGCCGGAAAAGGCCACAAGATGGTATCTCACGGGTACAGAATGTTGCGGTGGTGGAAATAGGGTTATGGCTCCGTCTCTGATGGTTTGGGGGTACGTGGGTATATAAAGGAGGAAGAAGTACGTCGGTGGAGCAACGGGGGGCCCACGAGGGTGGAGGGCGCGCCTGGGGGGTAGGCGCGCCCCCTGCCTCGTGCCTTCCTCGTTGATTGCTTTACGTAGACTCCAAGTCCTCTAGATCACGTTTGTTCCGAAAATCACGTTCCCGAAGGTTTCATTCCGTTTGGACTCTGTTTGATATTCCTTCTCTATGAAACACTGAAATAGGAAAAAAAACAACAATTTGGGTTGGGCCTCCGGTTAATAGGTTAGTCCCAAAAATAATATAAAAGTGTATAATAAAGCCCATTAGACATCCAAAACAGAATATAATATAGCATGGAACAATAAAAAATTATAGATACGTTGGAGACGTATCAGGCATCTCAATGTTTTGCCGGCAATCAACGGTGCCCCGGTGTTTGAAATTCATTCTCATTTCTTGCATGGGACCTAAGCATGCACCCATTGACACATATTTGATTTTTCAACCAATTTATATGCACTGGAGCATGTGCATGTAGTTTAAATTTGAATTATGCACATAAAATGCATTGAAAGCTCAGTTAATGCATAAAAATGTCCAAACGAACCCAGAAAAATCACAAAAAAAATCACACAACACTCCTGTTGTTCTATGTTGACACGAGAAACAAAATTGAAAGCAATAAGAGGCAATGGATATCGTTTCGTCCCCAAAGGTGGGACATTCCCTACCGAAAACCATCATGCTTGTTGTGAGAAGTCTGCCAGAGAAGCATATACCCAAACCTGCGCCAAATGGGACAAAATTTGTACCATGACATGTTGATGCCGCTCCATGATAGCATGCCAAGTTTCATGAATTTCAGACAAGTTTTGGATTTATTAGAATTAAAAAACCAGGCATCTCAATGTTTTTCCAGCAATCAGCGGTGCCCGGGTGTTTGAAATTCATTCCCATTTCTTGCATGGGACCTAAGCATGCACCCAAGGACATAAATTTGACTATTCAACCAATTTATATGCACTGGAGCATGTGCATGTAGTTCGAATTTGAATTGTTGACCTGAAATGGCTAGAAAACCAATTTAATGTATAAAATGTTCAAACGAACCCTGAATAATTCCAATTGTTTTATGACACACATATAGTTGCATGTTCACTCCAGATAAAAGGTCTAGCAATTCAAACACCATCCATTGTCGATGTGACCCCATTATGTAATTAAAATCAAGATGAAAAATCAAGTAGATCGCACACAGTTTATTATCAGCAACTGTGTGAGATGTAGTACAAAATATCTTGGAGCACCGTTGGTGTATGATGACCCACAAGTATAGGGGATCGATCATAGTCCTTTCAATAAGTAAGAGTGTCGAACCCAATGAGGAGCAGAAGGAAATGACAAGCAGTTTTCAGTAAGGTATTCTCTGCAAGCTCTGAAATTATCGGTAACATATAGTTTTGTGATAAGGTAATTTGCAACGGGTAACAAGTGACAAGAGTAAATAAAGTGCAGCAAGGTGGCCAAATCCTTTTTGTAGCAAAGGACAAGCCTGGACAAATTCTTATATAAAGGAAAACTCTACCGAGGACACATGGGAATTATCGTCAAGCTAGTTTTCATCACGCTCATATGGTTCGCGTTCGTTACTTTGATAATTTGGTATGTGGGTGGACCGGTGCTTGGGTGCTGCCCTTCCTTGGACAAGCATCCCACTTATGATTAACCCCTGTTGCAAGCATCTGCAACTACAAAAGAAGTATTAAGGTAAACCTAACCATAGCATGAAACATATGGATCCAAATCAGCCCCTTACGAAGCAACACATAAACTAGGGTTTAAGCTTCTGCCACTCTAGCAACCCATCATCTACTTATTACTTCCCAATGCCTTCCTCTAGGCCCAAACAATGGTGAAGTGTCATGTAGTCGATGTTCACATAACACCACTAGAGGAAAGACAACATACATCTCATCAAAATATCGGACGAATACCAAATTCACATGACTACTTATAGCAAGACTTCTCCCATGTCCTCAGGAACAAACGTAACTACTCACAAATCATATTCATGTTCATAATTAGAGGGGTATTAATATGCATAAAGGATCTAAACATATGATCTTTCACTAAATAAACCAACTAGCATCAACTACAAGGAGTAATCAACACTACTAGCAACCCACAGGTACCAATCTGAGGTTTTGGGACAAAGACTGGATACAAGACATGAACTAGGGTTTGAGATGAGATGGTGCTAGTGAAGATGTTGATGGAGATTGACCCCTTCCCACTGAGAGGATCGATGGTGATGACGATGGTGATGATTTCCCCCTCCCAGAGTGTCGGTGTACTAGAGTAGGGGTACTCTAGTATCCCCAACTCGTGCACGGGCAGTTGCAGCACTCCGTGGTAGGGCTGGCCTGGTGACCGCCAAGGTCCTCCGCGGCTCCTTTAGAGCCATTCAAGAACAAAGTATTCAAGACCCGGCAAGAGGAGCTTGCCGGAAGGCCACTCAAGGCACGGCGAAACAAGGCCCGCAAGAGGAGCTTGCCGGAAGGCTTGGTGAGCGACAAGCCCCGAGCGACAGGATTCAGCCGCGGCAAGATACTTGCCGCGGCAGGCAACCTCTCTTCATCTCCGCTCCAGCTCATCCGCCAACGTGTCGCCGTGGGGCTAGTCCAGGCACGCGTGTCAAGGAGCTGTGCAGCCAGTGGGGAGCAGCGATAAGCGGCGCTGACAAGCCACCATCGTGGCAAACGGAGGCGCACTTGACGGTCCCTATTGCACTGTTCAGGCGATAGGGACGGACATTTATTACTCTTGTCCCTTGCCGTCAGAGTTAGGTATAGACCACTGTACACTGTACAAACCGGTGTACCAACCAATGTTTTTCCTATTTTACCCTTGTCTACTTGCCATCTGTGGTGACCCCTTGAGCCTATAAAAGGAGGCCCAAGTGCAACGTAGAAAGGGTTCGGCTCCGGTCAGTTCATTCAACTCACTCGATACTACACTCACTCAGGCTAGGTTTTGTAGCCCTCATTGCTCCCTAGCAAGAACACAAATAGTCAGACAAGCAGCAGTAGGAGTATTATCTCTCGGAGAGCTCCGGCTGGGTAAATCTGCTCGTGTGCATCGCCGATCTGCTCTTCAGGCACTCTACGCCCCCTCCGAACCACAAGGGACCCGGTCCCATAGGTGTCCGTGGGTCACGATCAGCTTCCCGACATCTTTGGCGCGCCCGTAGGGCGCCGAGGCTGTGTGAACCTGATCCAGCGGTCACACGAGCGACTTCATCATCACCTTCATCAACATGGCGCCGAAGAAGAAGTCTTCGGCAGCAGCAGAGCCTTCCGCGTCAAACCCACCACCACCGGAGCTAACGAGTGGTGGGGAAGACGCTGGCGGAAGAACGGGCGTCGTCGAGAGAGCCCACGACGCCGCCAGGTCCAAGGACAAGGAGGCGCAAGCTTCGGCTTCCGAAAACGTACCGCGTCCGTCTCAGGAGGCGCGGGACCGACAGCGTTATGATGCTCGCAGCACCATACGCTCGTTGGATCAAGGCCAAGCTGGAGGATCCCGAGGCCCTCGAGACCCGCATGCACGCCAGCATGCTGGTACGAGCGGAGTGCGATCGCTTGGACGGGATGCTGCTCCTCCTAACCTGGTTAGGAGTCCGAGCACATCCCGTTCCTCGCTCCATACGCCATTGCCACCCACCACTCCAGCAGAAGCCTTGGCGAGAGCTCAATTGCTTCTAGATTACCCTCCTACGGCCGACAAGGTCGACGAATGGAGGGCCACAATCCAGAGTCTCATCGGCTTTGCCAACGGCGACGTTCCGCGGCAACCGACTGCGTCCCTGCCGTGGCGAGGCGACAAGGCACGAGCCGGTGGCGACGAGACCTGCGGGGGTGACACCACCATGCACTCCCCTTCCCGAAGGCCAAGATCACCAGCTCCTCAGATCCACCTCGACAGCGACTCCACCGCGTCGTCGGATCCACGAGCTCGTCGTGATCAGCGCCAAGTTCTTAAGGAACGACAAGAAGAAGACACTCGAACCCGTGATCGAGCAATCAAGAGAAGCGGCGTCAATCCGACCAGCGCCGGGCCCACTGTCGATATGCATGCGCCAGGGGAACCAGCGACTTGTCAGACGCGTAGGTTGCCCCTGCTCACTCGTGAGCTGCGGCAAGTCCAAAGGGTCCGACAAGAAAAACTTCAAGCCGATGTGCGAGAAGTATGATGGCAGGACACACCCATCGGAGTTCTCAAGATCTACACCATTGCGGTGCAAGCTGCGGGGGACGAGACGACAAGATCCTCGCCAACTACTTCCCATCGGTATCAAGCCCAACGCCGATCTTGGCTCATGCACTTGCCGGACAGCCCATATCCTCTTGGCAGATCTGTGCCATCGCTTTGTTGGCGCCTTCACAGCGCCACAAGCCTCATGGCCAGAGAGTGACCTTCACCGCTTGCCCGGAAGGAAGGAGAGTCCTCGCGCAAGTTCATCCAGAGATTCGGCCGTGTGCATTACAACATCCCGGATGTCCACCCTGCCGCAGGATCAACGCGTTCCATCGAACGCAAGCGGAACCGCAGGATGAGGGAGGAGATGGCGATGTGCAAAGTAAAAGACGCCGCGAGCTCTACGCCCGCCGACAAATGTGCACGCTTTGAAGAAGGGAGGAGGCTCCCTGGAGAGAATGTTAAAGCAGGATCCGACAAGAGGAGACCGCCTGCAAGGAAGAACCGCGGCGGAACAACGAAGGAAGAAGAACAAAGAGGTACTAGTTGTCGAGCAGTCCGGCAACGGAGGTGGCGCCGCAAGGCTAAGGCTGGTGGCTCCGCAAGGAGGTTGTTGCCGACACCGACCGCCAAGCTGTGGCGGCCGCCGACAAGCGTGACAGCTCCAACAAGCAAGATCTGCAAGATTCATCGCACCAAGGGCCACGACCTCCGTGAGCTGCAAGAAAGTCGAGCAGCTTGTTGAACTGCAGAAGGCGAATACGAGCGGCAAGACAAGGAGAAGGCCCAGGAAGGTGTAGGGGCAGCTAGCAAGAAGAGACCCGGCCGGGGAGGACGCCGCGGCAAAGCAAAGCAGCGGCAAGGAGACAGACCTCCCCGCGGCCGCGACAAGGACGAAGACGATGATGATGACGAAGATATGGAGGAAGATGAAGCTGACGAGCAAGAGTTTCAGAAGGCAACAGAGGTTCTTCAAGGCTGACGGAGGTGCTTCTCTGCATACCTCGCACCGCCAACTCAAGCAAAGGATGCGAAGTTAATGGAGCAGAACCATCCGTGGAGTCGCGCAAACCTCCAAGTGGTCCAGACGCCCATCATCTTTGACATTGAGGACCACCCGATCGCATAATCGCGGTCGGGTGCTTGCCGATGTTGGTCTCACCAACTATCCGCAACCTCAAGGTCACCAAGATGTTGGTTTGACGGCGGGCCGGCTGAACCTGATTTCCTCCGCAGACTCCGAAGCTTCAAATCCTCGACAATGAGCTCAAGAGATCGGTACGCTCCAAGGATCAACCCAGAAGGAGCAAGCCGAAGGGAAGATCACGCTACAAGAATATTTGGCAGCGAGCTAAACTTCAGAACCGAGAGGGTCACATTCGACGTTGTTGATTTCCCATTGCCCTACAATGGGATACTCGGCCGCCCAAAGACTCGCCAAGTTCATGGCAGCCTCTCATTATGCTTACAATTTGCTCAAGATGCCCGCCCGATAAGCGCCATTTCTGTCCACGGCGACAAGAAGGATGCGCTTATCTGCGCCGACAAGATTTACCGGGATGCATCAGCCGTGACAGAAAGCAAACCACTTGCCGCTGAAGCTCCCGGGGGGAAGAAGAAGACCAAGTCCGGCAAGAGCTCGATGCCCACTCCGCAAGCGCACCTCTTCGAGTGCTGCGCCACCGCCGAGGACGCACCATCGAGCTCCACCGCAAGTGCAAGAAGATGATGGCAGCTCCACCAAGACCAAGAAGGTGCCCGCCAAGGAGGACGGCACTGGTGGTACCTTCACCATCGCCACTCTAGACCCTAAATAGGAAGGCGAGCTCGTTGCTTTCTGCGGGCGAATGTCGATGTGTTTGCATGGCAACCATCCGACATCCCGGTGTTCCTGTGAAAGTAATTGAGCACCACCTAGCTGTCTGTCCTCACGCGCGGCCCGTCAAGCAAAAAGTCAGGAAACAGGTAGTGGAGCGCCAAGAGTTCATTGCAGAAGAGATCAAGAAGTTGGAAGCAGCAGGCCTTGTCAGAGGAGTGCTCCATCCCACCTGGTTGGCCAATCCGGTAGTTGTACGCAAGGCTAATGGGAAATGGAGACTTTGTATTGACTTCACGGATGTTAATAAAGCTTGTCCCAAAGACCCATTTCCCTTGCCACGTATCGACCAGATTGTTGACTCCACGGCTGGATGTGATTTGCTTTCATTTCTTGATGCATATTCAGGATATCATCAAATCTTCGTGGCAGAAAAAGATGAAGAGAAAACCGCATTCATTACACCATGTGGCACTTACTGTTTCATACGGATGCCTTTCGGTTTGAAGAATGCTGGTTCAACATTTGCAAGAGTGGTCCACGACGCTTTTGAGCCCCAAATGCACAGAAATGTAGAAGCCTACATGGATGACATAGTGGTCAAGAGCAAGGACAAAGCAACTCTAGTTCAAGATTTGATGAGACCTTTGCAAGTCTGCGCAAGATCAACCTCAAGCTCAACCCCGAGAAGTGCGTGTTTGGAGTCCCTTCCGCAAGCTTCTCGGTTCTTTGTGTCTCAATGGGAATTGAAGCCAATCCCGACAAGATCAAGGCCATTGAGCAGATTGAAGCACCAAGCGCCAAGGATGTAAGAAGGCTTGCCGGTTGCGTGGCTGCTCTCGGCAGGTTTATTTCTAAGTCTGTTGAAGCGCCATACGCCATTTTTCAAAATTTTGAAAAAGGCAGGTCCAATGAAATGGACTCGGCGGAGGCTGCGCTGCAGACTTGAAGAGGTACCGTCCTCCACTCCAATACTTGTCGCACCTAAGCCACAAGAGAAGTTGCTGCTATATATAGTGGCAACCAATCAAGTGGTTAGTGCTGCGTTAGTAGCGGAGAGGGAGGCGGATGATGAGCCGGCAACCGAGGCAGCATCCAGCGACAAGTAGGGGCTTCGCCAAGCTCTGGTCCCGATAAGGACGGATCTGCGCAGATTGCGAGAAGATTCAGAAAAGGATGGTGCAGCGCCCAGTCTACTTTGTCAGTTCCCTTCTGCGGGGGGCTAGATCAAGGTACTCTGGCGTGCAGAAACTGCTTGTCGGCCTCCTCATGGCCTCGAGAAAGCTGCGCCATTACTTCCAAGCACATGAGATAACAGTTGTCACTCGCTTTCCGCTAAAGAGGATATTGCAAAACCCAGAAGCAACGGGCAGGATTGTCGAGTGGGCACTGGAACTGACAAGCTTTGTCCTCAAGTTTGAAAGCACTTCAACTATCCAAAGCAGAGCATTGGCAGAATTCATAGCAGAGTGGACGCCAACACAAGATGAAGAAATTCCAGAGACGAGCATCCCCGTCAAGGAGGCAAATAAAGAGTGGCTGATGTATTTTGATGGTGCCTTCTCGCTGCAAAGCGCCCGGTGCCGGGCGTCTTGCTTATCGCACCCACCGGAGAGCACCTCAAGTACATAGTCCAGATGCATTTTCCCAAGGAGCAAGCAACAAACAATACTACAGAGTATGAAGGTTTGCTTGCCGGTCTCAGGATTGCGGTAGACCTTGGGATCAAGAAGCTCATTGTCAGGGGGGACTCGCAACTTGTCGTCCGCCAAGTAAACACAGATTATCAGAGTCCGTTGATGGAAGCCTATGTTGATGAAGTGAGAAAGCTAGAAGAACACTTTGAAGGCTTGCAAATGGAACATGTTCCAAGAGCTCAGAATGACATTGCTGATGGCCTGTCAAAGTGTGCTGCACTGAAGTTACCTGTTGAACCAGGAATTTTTGTGCTCAAGCTGACCCAACCAACCGTGACACCATCAACTGGGCAGAACAAGAAGAGGAAGTTGGTTTCTGGTGACTACTTTCCGGCAGAGCTCCCTGAAGCCGCCGCCAAGAAGGTCCCCAAAATCAACGCAGATATCGCTGAGGAGCAGTCTGCTCCGACAAGCCCTAGGGTTTGCTTCATTGAAGCAGACGCTCCTGACAAGTTTTGCTCCGGCAAGCTTGACAGGGATCATCAAGCTCCGGCTGAGCCGCTGGTTCTTGCCGTAGAAGCTGATGTTCCCAGCAGCGCAGATGTGCCTTTAGTTCTTGTTGTCGAGCCGCAAGCTCCAACATGGGCACAGCAGATCGTCCATTTCTTCTTGACAGAGAACTTCCCAAGAGCAAGAAGAAGCGGAAAGAGTAGCCCGGCAATCAAGTATGTACCAGTTTGTTGACAACATCCTGCATGTAAGAAGACTCAACGGTGTGAAATTGAAGTGTATTTGCCGAAGATGGATGAGGCTGTTGGCGAGATACATGGAGGCATATGTGGTCACCACATTGGCGCAGAAGAGCACTTGCCGGCAAAGCTTTCCGGCAAGGTTTCTTCTGGCCAGAAGCCCTCCAGGATGCAACTGCACAAGTAACCAAGTGTGAAGCGTGCCAGTTCCATTCCAAACAGATACACCAGCCAGCTCAAGCTCTCCAGACGATCCCTTTATCCTGGCCATTTTCGGTCTGGGGGCTCGACATCCTCGGCCCCTTTCCCCGAGCTGTCGGGGGCTTTGAGTACTTGTACGTCGCAATCGACAAGTTCACAAAGTGGCCGGAAGTGGAAGCAGTGAGGAAGGTGACAGCACAGTCAGCAGTCAAGTTCTTCAGGTCAATTGTTTGCTGTTTTGGGATTCCTAACAGGATCATCACCGACAACGGCACAGTTCACGAGCCGCACCTTCATGCAGACGCCCAAGATCTTGGCGCCAAGATCTGCTTTGCTTCGCTTGCTCATCCGAGAAGCAACGGTCAAGCGAGAGAGCAAACGCTGAAGTGCTGCGGGGACTCAAGACCGAACTTTCGACGGGCTGCACAAGTGCGGAAGAAACGGATTGAGGAGCTGCCGGTGGTTCTTTGGTCGATCAGACGACGCCAAATCGAGCCACCGCCGGACACCTTTTGCTCTAGTCTATGGAGCAGAGGCAGTTCTCCCCACGGAACTCAGATACGGATCGCCTCGAGTGCTCGCTATGATGAGCTTGAGCAAGAGCAGCTGCGACAAGATGACGCGCTGCTCCTTGAGGAGGATCGCCTTTAGGCTGCTTTGTCACGAGCTGCTCGTTATCGCAAGCTTTGCGCCGCAACCATAGCCGCAAAGTTAACGCCAGAAGCTTCGAGGAAGGCGACCTTGTTCTTCGGCGCGTTCAATCCGCCAAGAATTCCAACAAGTTGACGCCAAAGTGGGAAGGCCCTTATCGGGTGAAACGAGTCACTAGGCCTGGCGTTGTCCGCCTTGAGACCGAAGATGGCGTTCCGGTGAGCAACTCCTGGAATATAGAGCATCTTCGTAAGTTTTACCCATAGGGCGCGGTTGCCGGAACCTGTTCTGACAACCACCCTTTTGTACAAGTCTTGCCGCTGTTGCATGTAATCCTTTGTACAAAGCCGGGCGCAGACCCCGTGCATCAGTAAAGCTCATGTGTTGCACACAACTTGTCAATACATGCTTTCATAATCTTATATGCATGTGTTATCTAACATTTTGTGCAGCATCAACACCTGGTAAGCAATAACGAGCCACTAGGCTCCATAACTTTATTTTCTCTTCTTTCTTCTCAAAAGAATGGAAGGCCCCTTCACCCACAAGTTAACCGGGGAGGAGAAGATAATGGTGTGGGCCGCCAAGTGTCGCTCGAGGAAGTATCGCCTTGCCGGGAAGCAAACGACAGAAAAAGCTAAGTTGCCAAAGTTTGCGCAATCAGTTTTTAAGTTGTTAAGTCATCTTCCTCGAACGATAGTACTTTGTATGGAAAACATGTGCGTGAAGGAACCAACTTGCGGCTGGTTTGCGCCCTTACTTTGTTTCGAGTCCGCTCAACAACTTAAGTGAGCTGCAACTAGTTGCGACAAGGTTGCTTGTCGGAGGCGGCATCGCCAGCAGGCTGCTGACGTTCCGCACTCAGCGCTCGCGGCAAAGGTGCCCGCGCCGACAAGTTCCCTAAAAGCGTAGGGTACAAACATATAAAGGAAGAAATCGAGTAGAGGAAATAACATTGCGATCGATTGCCTAAGATAGTGTATATTACAAAATGACTTGTCGCAGATCTAATAAATTGTTCTCCTGAACATGATCTGCAGCGACAAGGGAAAGATAAACTTGGCGGCCTAGTCTACACGGTCGCCATCGACCCTCTTCACTCCGCTCACCCTGTCCACAATGGGTGCGACAAGGGCCTTGAGCGCTTCAACGTCAGCACTTGGCGGCAGGGACTTGAGGACGCCATGGCCGACGCTGGATTACGGAAGGCCACCTTCATCAAGACCTTCAAGAGCCCCAAGACAGATTTGGCGCGACTCGTCGGCCAGCTGCTTTGGGACCTCATCCCGAGCACGGAGAGCCGCCAACACGCTCTTGAAGAACAGGCTGAGCTTGGCGCTGGGTTGGAGATGCTCGTCGGTGGGGTACCCGAGATCCACCATCCCCAGCTCCATCAGCTCCTTGTCGATGGCGGCGGCTGTATTGACAAGACCCTCGGTCCAGAGCATCACGTTCTCTCTAAGGGTATTGTGGGCGCTCGTGGCAGTCGCCAGCAACTCCTCATTGGCCTTGATCTTCTCCAACAGGCCCGCTTCCCGCTCCTTGGCGCCGTCCAACGTCTCTGTCAAGGTGGTCAGTTTCAGCTCCAGATCTGCCTTGGAGTCCTTGGCGGCGTCGATCTCCTTGATCTTCTCAGTGAGACGACCCTGCAACTCACCAAGAGTGTAGGCGTCCTTCTCGCGCTCATGCTTCAGCGCGGTGACCTCTTCACCGCTCTTCTGGAGGGTGGCCTCCAGCTGCGTCGTCCTCGTCTCTAATTCCTTCTTGGCAGCCTCGGCGGCCGCGGCAGCGTCCTTTGCCTCCTTGAGTGCTCCACCAACTGATTGCTCGCGCGCGGAAAGATCTTCCTCGTAGCTGTCGAGGTTGATCTTCCGCTGCGCCAGCTCACCTTCTTGCGCAGAGAGCTTCTCACCGGCTAGCCTTTGCTGCTCCTCGACCTCGGCCTTCTCCAAGATGAAGGCCGTGCGCTCCTCAGCAAGCTGCTCCCGCGCTTCTGCTATGTCCCGGAGAGTTTCCTTGTTGGCGCGCCGGAGCTCTTCTGCGCGCTTCTCCATGTCAGCTCCCGCCCTCGCGACAAGCGCCTCCCTGGACTCCAGTTTGGCTTGACGGGCGCGATAGAGCGACAACAGCTTCTTCAGCAGCTGCTCTTCCTCAGACTCGCCACTGCTGCTGCTTGGCGCGTCAACCAGTGACAGCCCAGCGGAGGCGAGCAGCTCCTCGTCGAAGGTCTCTCCCTCGACCGGCGCCCTGGAGCTCAACGCCCATGGGAGCTTGATGAAGACACCGTCGCCGGCCTTCAGATAGGCGTCGGGCTGGGGCTCTTCGGAGCTCGGTGCTGCATCGGTGGCGGAGGGACCGGCGGTCGGCGTAGCGCCTGGCGCTCCTGCGGCCTCAGGGCCGTCAGTACGATCACCAGACACCTCCCCAGCCTCTGCGCCAGCAGCCTTGGCGGCCTCCTCGCCGGCAGACCCATCAGCACCGGCCTCCTCCTCCATGTTGGCAGCGTCGTCATTGTTGCCGCGAGCGTCCTCCTCGCCGGCAACCTCAGTCTCCATCGGCTCTCCGGCAGATGGATCTGATGATCAGAAAAAGAAAAGAACAAGTCAAGCAAATGTTCAAAAAGAAGAACAGAAGAGAAAAGACCCAAGGGAAATTTTCAGTCAAGAAGATTACCTGCAATGGGATCTGAGCAGCGGTCTCCACCACCGAGGGTCGCCGGCGCTGCCCCTTGTCGGAGAAGCCCCTTGTCGGAGAGGCCTCCCTTGCGGAGAGCGCTCCCTTGGCGGAGAGTTCTCCCTCGGCGTAGTTGAAGCATGAACTTGAGGTGGACCTCCGGGGCCTCCCGATGAGGCTGCTCTGCTCCTGCACAATTCAACAAGTCAGGTATCAGCATAGAAGAAACACCCATGCACGCCCTACAGTAACAAGTGGATCAAATACTTACCCTGGGGGCTGTGCTGGGGGCTGCTCAGAGGAAGAGTTGCCGGGTCCGGCAAGGAAGTCTCAGGCGCTCCTCCTGTTGCCACTGGGGGATCGTCCTCGATGACCACCACCGGCGTCTTGGCTCTCTTCGATGCCCTCTGAGCCAGCGTCCTGAAGAAGGAAAAAGGTTCAGAATGGAGCAAGTTAGATACAAGACGAAGCAGCAAATTGAAGAATTACAAGTACGGCGACAAGATCTTACTCTTCTTCCTCTTCCTCGGAGCTGAGAGCGGAGAAGTCGAATTCCGCTCCACCTCCGGTGCGACGAGCTAGAAGGGTGGGCTCTCTTGGACGCTTGGCGGGTGCGGAAGCCGTGGTCCCAGAAGGCTCCGCTCCGGTTGCTGTGGTAGCGTGAGGCGCTCCCGCGGCAACAGAGGTTGTCGCGGTGGAGCGGCGTCCCAGCGAGACGGCTGTTGGCCCGTCTGCCGCCCCGCCACTTCCCCGGTCTTGCGGAGGCGCCTTCTTGGCGGGGCCGCGGGCTCCTCCCGCTGCAAGTCGTCCGAAGGTGGAGGGGAGGCGCCCCCGGCAGGCTCGTTCGGCTCAGCGTCGGTCTCGGCCTGCTCCTCCTCGCTGACAAGCTCTTCGCGGTCAAGAAGGCTTGCCGCCTCAGCTGCCTCCGCCTCGACGGTGAATCCAAACACGCCGGGCGGCAGCAGCTTCGCCGCCTCCAACCTTGTGGCGTCGCGCATCATCTTGCTCGGTGGTGTCGCGGGTGAGCCACTTCGCTTGCGTCGGCACGGATTGGCACTTCTGCCAAGTTGTCGAAGAACTGCTGCGACGACGTCGTCGGCGGGCTCTCGCCAAGTTGGAACGATTCCATGGGAATCGCTGGCAACGGCATCATCGCTGGATGCGGTCAAGCGACGAGTTGTTGCACAAGGGCACGACTCCCCTCGCAACATGAACCACTCGGGTGATCTGCATCGAGTTGAACAGCTCCCGCAGATGCCATCCAGCTCCAAGACGGTGAAGTTCTAGTTGAGGCCCGGACGCAGCCTCATGATGTCCGCCGCTTTGGAATTCCCAAGCAGGCCTCCTCCTCTCCTGCAAGGCGCAATGCGGCGGCGAAGGAAGTCCGCGCCAACAGCTCCTACGGTAAGCCCCGCTTGCCGGAGGCGCAAGATCCGGGTCATGGCAATCTTCAACTTGTCGTCCTCCGCGCCAAGTTGCTCCAATCATTGCCGCGCACTATGGGAGTTTGGCGCGAGGCAGTAAAGGCTGTGGCTCCTCCTCTATAATCCAACACCACCGGCTCTCCACTCCTCCCATTTGTTGCGCAGCTCTCCGTCAAGATATGCTTCCTTCTTGCCGATCCTAGAGACCCATGCAATCCCTCCGGCAAGCGGCTCTCCTCTCTCAACACGGGGCATGAAGTAATGGCGGAAAAGTGCTACATTTGGGTGGACCCCAACAAAGTTCTCGCAGAGGTGTGCGGAAACTGACATGGTGAGGACGGCGTTGGGGGTGAAATCAAGGAGGCGGAGGCCATATGTGTTCATGACGTCGCAAAAGAATTCGGAAAAGGGCGGGCAGAGCCCGCAATGGAAGAAAAGTGCTGAAGAAAGGGTACCGACGGAAACCTTCTCAGATGTGGCGGCGGAGATCACCCTCGTCTTGTGAGTGCGCCCGCGTCTCCGTCGACCAGAAGAGGTAGTACAGCTCGCGCAGCTCCTTCGCGTCGAGCAAAGGGTCAAGAGGGCCCGCTCCTTCCGCAGCGCCGCAAGCCTGCGCCTCGGCGATTTCACCCTTTGCCCTTGTCGGCTTTGGAGCCATGGCGGAGGTGGTGGAGGATCCGGCGGCGTTGGTGGCGCCCGGTGGCAATGGGGAGGGGCGGCGTCGCTCTCTTTGGGCTCGAGAAGAAAGGGAGGTGCGGCGGTGGTTTTGATGTGACAAGAATGGCATGTGGACGCCCTGCCTGTTTCCCCGCTTATAAGGGGGAGAGGGGCGGCGTTCGATTTTCCCATTAAAGAAAGCCCCACGATCTCTCCCACGACGCCACATCCGGTGCGTGCTGCCTGTGGGGGCGTGGTGGGTCCAAGGCGAATAACTACGCAATCTAGGCCGCGTGCCCGTGCAGACTTTGTTTTGGGCCGCCCAACAGAGCTCGGCGCCGTGTGTGGCCCAGCCCGGGGCTCTGTCGGTGTACTAGAGTAGGGGTACTCTAGTATCCCCAACTCGTGCATGGGCAGTTGCAGCACTCCGTGGCAGGGCTGGCCTGGTGACCGCCAAGGTCCTCCGCGGCTCCTTTAGAGCCATTCAAGAACAAAGTATTCAAGACCCCGGCAAGAGGAGCTTGCCGGGAAGGCCACTCAAGGCACGAAGGAAACAAGGCCCCGGCAAGAGGAGCTTGCCGGGAAGGCTTGGTGAGCGACAAGCTCCCGAGCGCGACAAGGATTCAGCCGCGGCAAGATACTTGCCGCGGCAGGCAACCTCTCTTCATCTCCGCTCCAGCTCATCCGCCAACGTGCCGTGGGGCTACTCCAGCACGCTGTGTCAAGAGCTGTGCAGCCAGCGGGAGCAGCGATAAGCGGCGACAAGCCACCATCGTGGCAAGCGGAGGCGCGCTTGACGGTCCCTATTGCCTTTGTTCGGTGATAGGGACGGACATTTATTACTCTTGTCCCTTGCCGTCGAGTTAGGTATAGACCATCAGACACCTGTACAAAGCGGTGTACCAACCACTGTTTTTTCTATTTTACCCTTGTCTACTTGCCATCTGTGGTGACCCCTTGAGCCTATAAAAGGAGGCCCAAGTGCAACGTAGAAAGGGTTCGGCTCCGGTCAGTTCATTCAACTCACTCGAGACTACACTCACTCAGGCTAGGTTTTGTAGCCCTCATTGCTCCCTAGCAAGAACACAAATAGTCAGACAAGCAGCAGTAGGAGTATTATCTCTCCGGAGAGCTCCGAAGCTGGGTAAATCTGCTCGTGTGCATCGCCTCGATCCGCTCTTCGTGCACTCTCCGCCCCCCTCCGAACCACAAGGGACCCGGTCCCATAGGTGTCCGTGGGTCACGATCAGCTTCCCCGACACAGAGGGATGTTTCCCTGACAGAACAGCTCAACTGGAGCCTAGATTGGTTCCGCCAAGGTTCCGCCTCGTGGCGGCGGTGTTTCTCCCAAAAGCTTCCTTGTGATTTCTCCAGGGTGAAAGACTTCATATAGCAGAAGATGGGCACCGGAGGCCTGCCAGGGGGCCCACGAGGCAGGGGGCGCGCCCAGGGGGGTAGGGCACGCCCCCACCCTCGTGGATGGTGGGTGGCCCCCCTCTGTTTGATTCTTTCGGCAAGATTTTTTAATTCCAAAACTGCCTCCGTGAAGTTTGGGACTTTTGGAGTGTGCAGAATAGGTCTCTAATATTTGCTCCTTTTCCATTGAAATTCCAGCTGCCGACATTCTCCCTCTTCATGTAAACCTTGTAAAATAAGAGAGAATAGGCATAAGTATTGTGACATAATATGTAATAACAGCCCATAATGCAATAAATATCGATATAAAAGCATGATGCAAAATGGACGTATCAACTCCCCCAAGCTTAGACCTCGCTTGTCCTCAAGTGGAAACCGATAACGAAAAATATGTCCACATGTTTAGAGATAGAGGAGTCGATAAAATAAAATACTTATATATATATATATATACATAAACACTATTCTGATCACGGGATCAGAATAATATTCTAATCACAACCTGAACTGCCTGAGTAACGCGCCTGACCTTCTCTGTGAACTAGGTTGAACTTCCGCCAACATTGCCCAAATGGGGCTTGTGATATACCGTTGGAAAGCTATGGACACCAATATCATGACCCAACTTAAATTTTTGGCAAAATATAAGCGGTTTAAGAGCAGTTTTGAAAACCGTTTTTTCTTCACACAAAAAACGTGAATCGTATTTTCGATCGCATTTCTAAACCGTTTATCGGAATGAGGCATATAATATGGCGTTGGAAAGTCACTGCAAAACTGCTCCTTCCACATGTTGAAAGTTTTCTCTAATTCCCTATGGTTAAAGAGTAATTTGAAAAAACGTAAAATTTCATAAACCGAACAGCTGAGTTCGATTTTTTGATGTCATTTCTAAACGGCTAATCCAATGGAGGTATATGATATGGAGTTAGAAAGCTTATGAAAATGCGCTACTTTTTCATCTTGAAAGTTGTTTTATAATTTTTGAATGGTTTAAGAGTAATTTAGAAAATGGTCCAAGTCCTACCGAGTTCGTATTTTCAAGCTAATTTTTTAACCGTGCGTCCGAATGCAGCAAATGATATGGAGTTGGAAAGCTTGGACAAATGCGAAACATTTTGGTATGTATTGTTTCCCCCAATTCTTTACGGTTTTAAGTCAGTTTCGAAAATGGAGAAAAACGTATTTTTGCCGTAATTTCTACAAACTTTTTCGGAATTGGGCAAATTATATACCATTGAAAAGCTACGGAAAATGCAAAAATGTTTCCTGTTGATGGTTTTGCCTGATTCCTAGCCGTTTTCAAGTAATTCCGAAAACGGCGGGATCATTCGTTCTGCCTCTATCGCGAAATAGATTCTTCGAAAATGCACCGCGTGAAGAACCTGAACTTCTCGGTGCGTGTACCTAAACTTCACTCTGTTTTTCACGTGATTTTTTTGCTCATAGATCTTCATCCACTGCTCGTAGCTCTCAATCCCACTCACGGGAATTGAGCGGGTGATATACCGATGGAAAGCTGCTGTAAACATGCAACTTTCCCGTGTTGAACATTTTTTCATACTCGCGACGATTTTGAAAGTTTTTCATCTGAAATTCATTTAGTGTAGTAGGTGAACTTTCTGCTGTTTTCACGTTGAACTTCTGTGACGTATTTTCGTTTGTAATTTTCTCATCCATTTCGTCAGTGTTACACAAATGATATTCTTTTTGTACAAACCTCTCTCACAATATTTTTTTTTAACTTTCTCCGACTGAGAACTTGAATTTACACAAATAATATTCCTGCCGTTTTGAGGTAAATTAGAAAATGGCGAGATCATGATTTCTGCGTTCATCGCGAACGGAAATGCACTGCGTGAAGTAGTAGAATTTCTAGGGCATGTCTGTTTGAACTTCACTTTGTTTTTGACGTGTTGTTTTTTGCACTGCATGAAGTAGTTGAACTTCTGGGGCATGTATGTTTGAACTTCACTCTGTTTCACTTCATTGTATTTTTCTTATATGAAACACACACCATGTAGTACGTGAACTTCCGGTTGTTATCACGTTGAACTTCTCTCTGCTTTGAGAGAGTTATTTTAAAACACAAAAAACAACATATTTTTTATGTATTTTGGACATCTAAATACACGGTGAACCTCTCTCACAAGAATTTTTTGAAATTTTCCTCGTCGAGCACTTGAACTTCTAGCAACCATTTTTTCGTTGATGAGGTTGTTTTTAAAAGTGCAAAAAATGGCGTTGTATTTTTTATTTTTTGAATGGGTAAATCCTAGGTTTTAATAAACTACGAAATTCTCTGTTATTTCAATTTGAACTTCAACTTTTTATATTTTTAAGTAAAGAATTGTATTTGATTTTTATACGGAAAAAATCGAACATGGAAATACAAGATGAACCTCTCTCATAAGAATTTTTGAACTTCCCCTGACAAAGCACTTGAACTTCTTTCAACAAACCTTTTAAGCTTTTAATTTTCTATACTTTTATTTCTTACCTGAAATGCATTCCTTGCAGTACTTGAACTTCTCGTTGTTTTCACTATGAACTTCTGTCGTATTTTTGTGTATACGTCAAGTTACACGCAATTGAAGGTCGGAAGTCATTTTTTGCCATTTTAAAACATGTAATTGGAGGTCGGACGCCCCACAATATAAATTCTGAATCGTGCACGGAGGTGCACGTGAACTTCTTGCAACAAATCTGAGTTTTCTATATACTTCGAACTTCTTTGTTATTTTGAATTGAACTTCTTAGTCTTATTCTTAGAAAACATATGTTTTCAACTAAGCATCAAACATTATTTTAAATTAAACCTCAGACACTTATTTTTCCTAGAAATGGAAAGAATTTGAGTTTTCCGTAAACATCAAACTAATCCTTTTATTTTCATTTGAACTTCTTTAATTTTATTCTTTAGTAACCAAGATAAACCTGTCTTTTTATATAAATATTGAACTTCTCTTTTTTTTATATTTTTTATTAAAGAATTGTATTCGATTTTTATACGGAAAAAATCGAACATGGAAATACAAGATGAACCTCTCTCGTAAGAATTTTTGAACTTCCCCTGACAAAGCACTTGAACTTCTTTCAACAAACCTTTTAAGCTTTTAATTTTCTATACCTTTATTTCTTACCTGAAATGCATTCCTTGCAGTACTTGAACTTCTCGTTGTTTTCACTATGAACTTCTGTCGTATTTTTGTGTATACGTCAAATTACACGCAATTGAAGGTCGGAAGTCATTTTTGGTCATTTTAAAACATGTAATTGGAGGTCGGACGCCCCACAATATAAATTCTGAACCGTGCACGGAGGTGCACGTGAACTTCTTGCAACAAATCTGAGTTTTCTATATACTTCGAACTTCTTTGTTATTTTGAATTGAACTTCTTAGTATTATTCTTAGAAAAAATATGTTTTCAACTAAGCATCAAACATTTTTTATAAAATTATACCTCAGACACTTATTTTTCCTAGAAATGGAAAGAATTTGAGTTTTCCGTAAACATCAAACTACTCCTTTTATTTTCATTTGTACTTCTTTAATTTTATTATTTAGTAACCAAGATAAACCTGTCTTTTTATATAAATATTGAACTTCTCTTTTTTTATAATTTGGACTTCTTGATTTATTTGAAATATTTATTTTTCCATTTGAACATCTAAATACACGGTGAACCTCTTTCAGAAGAATTTTTGAACTTTCCAGGCCCGAGCGCTTGAACTTCTGGCAACAAAACTTTTAGACTTTGCCTTTTTATTGTATTTTTCTCATACGAAACACACACCATGCAGTACATGAACTTCCTGCGGTCATCACTTTGGACTTCTCTTTGTTTCAAATTGTTGAATAGGAGAAACTTTTTAATGTAGAGCATTTTTGTTATTTTGTGTGTGTTTTTGCACATGTAAATACAAGGTGAACCTCTCTCACAATTTATTTTGAACTTCCCCGGGGCGACCACTTGAACTTCTAGCAACAAACTATTAAGAGTTTTTCTTTTTGTTCTTTTTTCCCTCACAAAACACACACCATGCAGTACGTGAACTTCGGGCTGTTATCAATTTGAACTTCTATGTGTTTCGCTTTTAGTAAGGGAATTTTATGTTATTTAAACTTTCTATTTTTTAAACTTGAACTTCTCCATTTTTTAAACTTGAAGTTTGGGCTGGTATTGGAGTAAACAGTTTGAACTTCTATGTTATTTAAACTTGAACTTCTCCATTTTTTAGTAGCTAGAGAAAATCCTATTTTTATAGCAAATATTGAACCGCTCCGTTTTTTAATTTGAACTTCCTATTTTTTAGACACAAAGAAAATTCATTTTTTAATTATTGTGTTTTTTAAACGAGGGAATTCATTTTTAACTCTTTTCGAACTACTCCATTTTTTAATTTGACCTTCTTGGGCTTTCTATAAACATAAAACATATGTTTTTTCTTACAAACATCAAATTTCTATGTTAATTTAATTTGAACCTTTTGTTTTTCAAAAGATGAAAATCCTTGGATTTTTATTTTGGTACAAACATGTGTCTCTTTTTTTCTCATTTTTTTACCTTTAATATTTATTAAATTTGAACTTCCAAAGTTACCATTTTTGGGGTTTTCTTCTACCTACATAAACATCGATTGTCTCAATTGATTTAATTTGACCTTCTTTGGTTTTATTTATTTTTCCGTGTGTGTTTTAATGTTATCCTTTTTCTTGAACTTTTCATCTAACACTCATGCACGAACTTCTCTGTTCGCCACCCCTGAACTCGTGAATCTCCTTTTTTCATATGCATGAACTTTCATGGGACGGTCCTTACTGAAGTCAGATACATTTTTTTGTCTTATGTTTGCACAAAAGAAGCTATTATTTGTGTCTCAATTAAAAAATCTAGTTAACTTCTCCACCACACACATGTTTTTCTGAACCTCAACCACACCACCACACACACACACATGCATACATGCTCCTTCTCCTCGTTATATTTTTGACCTTTATGCGCACAAATTCACAGAAACAACAACGCCCTTTTGTGTTGTCAGAACATGAAAAGATCATAAGAAAGCTGCACTATGCAGCAACATCGAACTGAAGCGGTCGTCTAGGCTGAACTTCTCTGTATACATATGATATCTGGTAAAGAACACATGATACTGTTTGTAGTATATCCAGTAAAGAAGATATGATAAAAATAAAAAATGACCAGTTCTTTTTTGATATATCAACAAAAAGGTGGAGATCAAAATCAAATAAGAAACAAAAATGTAATGTATTTTTTTTAATCTTGGTTGCTATCCATCAAAACTTGGGCATCTTATACAGAATCTACATAGAACATAGAGAAGAACAACATAATCATGTGGAGAGAGGGGGGATCAACAATAATAGCAATTGGTCAAGCAGAGAAAGAGGAGCAAGATGGCTCATGAAAGAAGTAGCAGCAAAGGAGAAGAGAAGCAGTAACGACAGAATGTGTGTCAGTGTGTGCGAGAGCGAGGTGATGCAGCGCAGGAGATTCTGCGGGAAACAGTGATAAGAGGCAGGGAGGAGGTGATGCAAGGGGGCGGCGAGGGTGGTGCCGTGGAAGTGAACGTCTGGGAGTCTCGTCGTTGAACGGCCAGAGGTGGCGGCGGCGAACAGCCTGAGTGCTGCGGAGGTGGGCCCGACCGGGATGAGGCAGCGTGGCAGTAGGGGAGCCTCAACCACAACTTTTGAGAGCAAGGTCTCGTTCGAGCTCTGCCGGCGGCATCAGCGGGAAGGGGAGGAGCGGCATGGATCCATCTGGGGACCTGCTCGGAACGAGAACTACTCGATCCATGGCGCGGGACGGCGGTTGCGCGTGGCCAACTGCAGGTCGTGGCCTCCTCCAGCTGCAGCATATGAACCAATCTGCATGTGGACTGGTGGCCGCCAACGGTGGGGGTTGAGGGTAGCGTAGGAGGCGGGGTTTGGGACGGGGAGGGCCGGCGCATCGCCGGAGGATGCTGGGAAGGGGAAGGGTGCGGGCTGCCAGTGGTCCGCTGGAAGGGGGAGGAGGTGCGGGCCGGCGGGATCGGGAGAAGGTCGGGGAGACGATGAGATCAGGAGAGGGGCGTGGGGTAGGAGGTGGGCAGCGGGTGGGTCGGGTTGTTTTTTTAGTTCGGGAACACCTAATCGGGCCTATATAGGGCTGATCGTGATCATAATAACTATTCTGATCCTGGGATCAGAATAGTGCTAATATGAAGAATAGGTAAATTATCAGGGACACCTAGGTGCCCGGGCAGCTTGATTGTTTTAGGTATGTAGCGCTACATAATGACTGTTTGATTTGTTTCCTAACTATTCTTCATGCAAGACTTTCCATAGTTCCTTTTTATTTCCATTTTTCACTATTAGACATGCAACACTTTCCATACAATAAATCGTATTAATGTTAGATTATTTTTCTGAACTACTACGGGTATCTAATATGCGTATTTTTGTTTTCTAACTATCTAATACGGGTATCTAATACTTACTAACGAAAATATGTACATACACGGGTATATATACTCAGTAAATTATTTTCTGAAATATTACATTATATTTTTTCTAACTATTTAATAGGAGTATCTAATACCTATTAATGAAATTTTGTACATGTTTTTGTTTCTTAACTATATAATACGGGTATCTAATATCTACTAACGAAATTATGTACATACGCTGGTATATATACTCTGTAAATTATTTTCTGAAATATTACATTCTAATTTTGTTTTCTAACTATTTAATATGAGTATCTAATACCTATTAATGAAATTTTATACATGTTTTTGTTTCCTAACTATGTAATACGTGTATCTAATACCTACTATCGAAATTATGTACATACGCGGTATATATACTCAATAAATTATTTTCTGAAATATTACGTTCTTTTTTGTTTTCTAACTATTTAATACAAGTATATAATACATGTTAACAAAATTTTATACATGTTTTTTCTTTCCTAACTATCTATTACGGGTATCTAATACCTACTAACGTAATTATGTACATATGCAGAATACGTATATACCTAATAATATATTACGTTTTATTTTTTTCCTAACTATCTAATACGGGTATGTAATATCTACTAACAAAATTACGTAAATTACAGGGTTCATATATATCCAATAAAATCATGCGTCATACTTACCACTCCTAATTTGATTTGTTATACAAGGAAGGAATAATTGCTATATAAGGAAGTAATAAATGTCAACTTTTATTCCCTATGACATCTTAATACCCTGTCTTTATATCACGTGACATGCATGCATGAGATGGTCCACAAAATTAAAACCTGCCAAATTAACTAGCAATTGATACATTTATATTGGTTTCCAAATCAGCCGCTAAACCCGATCTATATGTATATGAATATATGAATATATATATATATATATATATATATATATATATATATATATATATATATATATATATATATATATATATATATATATATATATATATCATATGATTTCTTATGCTAAAGTAACAATCTATTCACAATGTCAAGTATGAATCAGAAACTTCATTGAAAACTAACAAACTATAATCTCAGTCATTGAAGCAATTGCAATTTATCATAACATCGGAAAGAGTCAATATAAGAGCTTTTCATCAAGTCCACATACTCAACTATCATTTAGTCTTTCACAATTGCTAACACTCACATAATACTTATGGGTATGGAGTTTTAATCAGACAAAGAGAAAGATAGGGGCTTATAGTGTTGCCTCCCAACCTTTTACCTCAAGGGTAATGTCAACAATAATAGTTCGTGATAACTTACATCCAATTGGATATATATATATATATATATATATATATATCAGGATCTTTCCAACACAATGTGCTTGCCAAAGGATAAAATGTAAAAAGGAAAGGTGAAGATCACCATGATTCTTGTATAGAGTATAAGACAAGAATAAAAAAATAGGCCCTTCGCAGAGGGAAGCATAGGTTGTCATGTGCTTTTATGGTTGGATGCACAAAATCTTAATGCGAAAGAACGTCACTTTATATTGTCACTTGTGATATGAACCTTTATTATGCAGTCCGTCGCTTTTATTTCTACCATATCACACGATCGTATAAAGCTTATTTTCTCCATACTAATAAATCATACATATATAGAGAGAAATTTTTATTGCATGCAACAATGACAACTTACTTGAAGGATCTTACTCAATCCATAGGTAGGTATGGTGGACTCTCATGGCAAAACTAGGTTTAAGGATATTTGGAAGCACAAGTAGTATCTCTACTTAGTGCAAAGAGTTTGGCTAGCATGAGGGAGAAAGGCAAGCTCAACATGTTGGATGATCCATGACAATATACTTTATTTCGGATATAAGAGAACATAATCCATTATGTTGTCTTCCTTGTCCAACATCAACTCTTTAGCATGTCATATTTTAATGAGTGCTCCCAGTCATAAAAGATGTCCAAGATAGTATATTTATATGTGAAAACCTCTCTTTCTTTATTACTTCCTATTAGTTGCAACGATGACCAAAACTATGTTTGTCAACTCTCAACAACTTTTATTCATCATACTCTTTATATGTGAAGTCATTACTCTCCATAAGATCATTATGATCTCTTTATTTCTTTTTGTTCTTTCTTTTTCTTTAATTCTCTCAAGATCATAGCAAGATAATCAAGCCCTTGACTCAACACTAATCTTTATTATATATAGCTCACGGACTCGATTACATAGAAGGATCATAAAGCAAAACTCAAAACTAAATCAAACTAAAACTTTATTCTATTAGATCAAGATATTACCAAAAGGACCGAACTAAGAAAAAGGTAAAGATAGGAGTGTGATGGTGATACGATACCGGGGCACCTCCCCCAAGCTTGGCAGTTGCCAAGGCGAGTGCCCATACCAGATACTCAGTTCTCCTTTGCTGGTGAAGAAGATGGTGGTGATGATGGATAGTTGCACATCGAGCGTAGGAGATCCTCCAATTTGCGGATAATGCCCTTGAGTGCGGTGATATGCTCCTTCAACAAAATATTTTCACGTGTGAGATACTTATTTTGTATACGAGCTAAATCAATCATCTTGAAAGCTTCAATCTCCGTTGGGGTAAGAAGAACTTAATGAGGTTGAAGGATATCTTCTTCTGCTGCTACCGGAGCTTGATCCTCCATGGCCTTCTTTATCCCATCATCCTTGTTGATCTCCCCAGGTTCTTCTCTCTTCAGCTCTATCTTCATTAGCCAAGCATCGTTGCCCTCATTGTTGGAGGAGGGGGACGACATGATGCTTGGCCTTGACAACTCTGGCAGAAAACAGCTCGAAACAAAAACAGAGGATATTTGTGTGATACAAGGGTCAAAACCTTTGGGAGATTATATAATGACTTTTTACCGACCAAAAGAAGTATCATGCAAGAAAACGGAGTCTGGAGAGCACACGAGGTGCCCACGAGGCAGGGGCGCGCCGTCCACCCTCGTGGACGCCTTGTGTCCTTCCCGGACTACTTATTTTCCTATTTTCTTAAATATTCCAAAACTGGGGAAAATTACCATTAGAACTGTTTTGGAGTCGGTTTACTTACCGTACCACTTACCTATTACTTTTCGGAGTCTGAAACGTTCTAGAAAGTGTCCCTTATGTACTCCTCCGGGGTTACGGTTTCAATAACATTAGTTTCAACATTTATGGGATTACCTGAGATATAATGTTTGATTCTTTGACCGTTCACCACCTTCAGATTTGTGCCTTTGAAGTTGTTGATTTTTATGGCACCGGAACGATAGACCTCCTCGATAACGTAAGGACCTTCCCATTTAGAGAAGAGTTTTCCTTATGCGCAGTTCTATCTCCAGCATGGTGTCCTCCATAAGCCTTGGAGTGACACTTGCGTAGGATCTGTTCCTGTTCATGCTCAGGTACACAACGTCTAATAACACCATCTAATCCTTCTTTATAAAGGTGTGGGTCATCCCAGAAGTAATGTCTTAAATCATAGAAAAACTTTTTCTTTTGCTGGTATGTGAAACTAGGTGGTATAAATTTAGCAACAATGTAATTAGCATAATCAACATACCATGGAGTAGTATGAGAAGCATTTATGGCAGCTAATTGTTCATCAGGAAAGCTATCATCAATGGGGAGTGGGTCATTAAGAACATTCTCTAACCTAGACAAGTTGTTTGCAACGGGGTTCTCAGCTCCCTTTCTATCAATAATAAGCAAATCAAATTCTTGTAATAGGAGAACCCACCTAATAAGTCTAGGTTTAGCATCTTTCTTTTCCATAAGATATTTAATAGCAGCATGATCAGTGTGAACAGTTACTTTAGAATCAACAATATAAGGTCTGAACTTATCACAAGCAAATACAACTGCTAAAAATTCTTTTTCAGTAGTAGCATAAGTTCTCTTGGCATTGTCTAGAGTTTTACTAGCATATTGAATAACATTTAATTTCTTATCAACTCTTTGTCCTAGAACAACACCTACAGCATAATCACTAGCATCACACATAATTTCAAATGGTAAATTCCAATCAGGTGGCTGAACAATAGGTGCAGAAATCAAAGCTTTCTTAAGTATTTCAAATGCTTCTACACAATCATCATAAAAAATAAAAGGAACATCCTATAAATTTTTGAGAAGTCCTTAATGAACCTCCTATAAAAACGAGCATGACCAAGGAAACTTCTTATACCTTTAATGTCCTTGGGACACGGCATCTTTTGAATAGCATCAACTTTAGCTTTATCAACCTCAATACCTCTTTCAGAAATTTTATGCCCTAAGACAATACCTTCATTAACCATGAAGTGGCACTTCTCCCAATTCAAGACAAGGTTAGTTTCTTCACATCTCTGCAAAACCCGATCAAGGTTGCTTAAGCAATCATCAAAAGAAGTTCCATATACGGAAAAATCATCCATGAAAACCTCAACAATCTTTTCACAAAAATCAGAGAATATAGCCATCATGCATCTTTGAAAGGTAGCAAGTGCATTGCATAAACCAAAAGGAATACGACTATAAGCAAAAGTACCGAAAGGGCAAGTAAAAGTAGTCTTTTCTTGATCCTCTTTTGACACAGGTATTTGGGAGAACCCAGAATAACCATCTAGAAAGCAAAAATGTGTATGTTTGGATAATCTTTCTAGCATTTGATCAATAAAAGGTAAATGGTAATGATCCTTTTTAGTAGCTTTATTTAGTTTGCGGAAATCAATTACCATTCTATAACCTGTAACGATTCTTTGGGGGATCAATTCATCTTTATCATTAGGAACAACAGTAATACCTCCCTTCTTAGGGACACAATGGATAGGACTTAACCACTGACTATCAGCAACGGGATAAATTATACCTGCCCCCAGAAGCTTTAGTATTTCTTTTCTTACCACTTCTTCCATCTTAGGATTTAACCATCATTGGTGATCAACAACTGGTTTAGCATCTTTCTCCAATTTTATTTTGTGTTGGCATAGAGTGGGACTAATTCCCTTAAGATCATCAAGAGTATATCCAATAGCAGCACGCTGCTTCTTTAGAGTTTTCAATAATTTCTCTTCTTATTTCTTTGAAATGTTAGCACTAATAATAACAGGATATATCTTCTTTTCACCAAGATATGCATATTTAAGAGTATCAGGTAATTGTTTAAGCTCAAACACGGGATCACCCTTGGGCGGAGGAGGATCCCCTAGGATTTTAACAGGCAAGTTGTGTTTCAAAATAGGTCCCTGTTTAAAGAATACTTCATCTATTTCCCTTCTTTCATTCATAAACATATCATTTTCATGGTCTAGCAAATATTGTTCTAAAGGATAATTAGGAGGCACGACAATGGAAGCAAGACCAATAATTTCATCTTTACTAGGCAATTCTTTATCATGGGGTTGTCTACGAAATTTAGCAAAATTAAACTCATGAGACATATCCCCTAAACCAATAGTAAAAACATCCTTTTGCAGTCTATCCTAGCATTAACAATATTCAAGAAGGGTCTACCAAATATAATGGGACAAAAATTATCTTGTGGGGAACCAAGAATAAGAAAATCAGCAGGATATTTAACTTTCCCACACAAGACTTCAACATCTCTAACAATCCCAACTGATGAAATAGTATCTCTATTGGCAAGCTTAATTGTAACATCAATTTCTTATATCTCAGCAGGTGCAATATCATGCATAATTTCTTTGTATAAGGAATGAGGTATTGCACTTGCACTAGCACCCATATCACACAAGCCATGATAACAATGATCTCCTATTTTAACAGAAATAACAGGCATGCCTACAACAAGTCTATGTTTATTTTTAGTATCAGGTCTAGCAATTCTAGCAGCTTCATCACAGAAGTAAATAACATGCCCATCAATATTATCGGCCAAGAGATCTTTAACCATAGCAATACTAGGTTCAACTTTAATTTGCTCAAGGGGTGTAGGTGTTCTAGTATTACTCTTACGAATCACAGTTGAAGCTTTAGCATGATCCTTTATTCTAACAGGGAAAGGTGGTTTCTCAATATAAACAGTAGGAACAACATGATCAACATTATAAGTGATAGTCTTTTCTTCAACTTTAATGGATGCAACTACTTTTACTTCTGTCGGCGTTCTGGGAACGGGGGTCCCCAGACTTGCCTGCTTGCGGCTTGCGGCGTGGCTGAGCTAGCGGGCCTGTATGGCCCATCTTCGTCGACAAGGCATTCAAGACCCTCACGAGGGGCCAAGCCTCGCGAGGCGGACGACACAAGACCTCCTCAGGAGCGGCCTCACCAGGCTGCCTCGCGAGGAGCGGAGAAATCAAGGCAGGGCAAACCTCACGAGGCTCTCATGACGTGAGCCATGACGATCAAGACCAGGCGGGCGCCAGGCGGGCGCCAGGCGGGCGCTAGGCGGGCGCCATCGCGTGCAGCGTCCTTGTTTCCTCTTTGGTGCTAAGGAGGCAAGCGCAGGCGCGGAGTACCGAGGCATCAAGCAAAGGTTTCCATGTCGATTAGCAGAGACCAAGACCGATGGGGCCGGCAGGACGGAGGTCACCATGGAGCCCAAGACGGCGTCACCACCAGAGCCTTTCACAGGCGAAGACCGCTTTTGTCAGGATAAGCTGTACTAGTTGTCCCCTTTCAAATTGACCGTTGTTGGCTCCCTTCCTGCTCAATATTTGGGGAGAGGACCAGGGCCTATATAAGTAGAACTAGACACCACAGTAGAGGGCATCTGATAACCCATTGAGAGGCATCTCACGCACACAAGTTCGCCAAGCACAAGAACACCTCAACCTCAGGAGGCTGTTCTTTCCCTTGTACTGTTCATCATCAGCCCAAGAGGCAATCCACCACCACGACACTGGAGTAGGGTATTACACCACAACGGTGGCCCGAACCAGTATAAATCTTGTGTCTTTGTGTTGTGAGTTCGTCGAGTTCGTCCGCGAGATCTTAGCGAGCTAGGGCGTGGATCGATAGGGAGGAAATCTCTGCGCGCACCCTAGTGTTCGAACCTTGAGGGTTTTGCCAGAACCCGTGATCCGACATTTGGCGCGCTAGGTAGGGGTGCACCGGAGCTTCCTTTCCGTCGTCTCGCGTCCAGTTGCTCCGTCGCCTCCATGGCGGACGCTCGTCGTGCTCGTGCTGAGCGCTGGGCTGCCCTAGCCACCCGCGTCGCTCAGACGGCTCCCGTCGGTGGGCCACCTCGTCATTCTCCGTCTCCTGCCGCCAACGCCGCAACCGGCCCAGCGGGGAACGAACAACAAGCGTCCTCGCTGCACCCCTCAGTGCGGCGGGACGGCCGCACCGCCACTCCATCGCTACCCCCGGCCGGTTCCTCGTCCCACGCTCGTCGCGCTCCCATGGATGCACGGGCCGCGCTCCTCATGGCGCACGAGCTCCTGCGCTACCGCCCAGTCGACAACCTCTACAAGGACTGGCTCCACCGCATCGTCGAGCTCGTCCGCGCCGCAGGGGGCTCCCCCTACGCCGTCGTTATCTCCGCCTCACCCTCCGCCAGCTACGGGCGACGTAGCTAACGGAGCGCCTCCACCACCTCTGCCCCAGCACGGTGCCCTGGCACCAAGGCGCACGGCCCCACGACGCGATCCGCCGCGTCCCACGCCTGAAGAAAGAAGCTGTCAAGAAGTCCCTCCGCCGCAAGAGAACGCTCCGCCACTCCTCGCACCGCCGCGCCAGGATCGTCTGCCGCGGCAGGACCCCGGGCCGCTTGCTGTGGTGGCACGTGGGCGTCAAGACCAAGCTCCACCTCCATGACGGGCCCCGGCGACCACGGCCGGCTACCGCGCCTTCACCCCCGAGTTGCGTAGCGTCACCTGGCGGGGCAAGTTCAAGCCGGATCTGCCTCCTTGCTACGACGGCACCCCCGACCCCACGGAGTTCCTGCAGCTCTACGAGCTAAGCATCGAGGCGGCCAACGGCGACGAGAAAGTCATGGCGAACTGGTTCCCCATGGCACTCAAAGACGGTGCTCGTTCGTGGCTCCTGAACCTGCCTCCAGGCTCGATCTCCTCCGGGGACGAGATGCGCGACCGCTTCATCGCCAACTTCCAGGGCACTCGCGACCACCCGCCGGCCGCGGTTGACCTGCGCCACGTCAAGCAACAACCAGGGAGACCCTCCAGAAATTCATCCAGCACTTCAACAACATTCATCTCAAGATCCCCAAGGTGACGGACGAGGCCATCATCTCCGCGTTCTCTTATGGCGCCCGCGGCATCAAGATGAAGGAAGAGCTCGCTATCCACGAGGAGCTGTGCACATCTCAGGAGCTGTTCAACCTGGCGACCAAGTGCGTAAGAGCTGAGGAAGGGCGCCTCTCCCTCCTCGAGCTGCAGGCTGCGGACCCGGAGGAGAAGAAAGCCAAGGCCAAGGACATGAAGCGCAAGGGAGCAGCTGCGCTCGCAGCGGAGCCGGACACCAAGCAAGGCAGAGACCAGCCCGAATCATCCAAGAGCAGCCGACCGTTCTGAGCCTTCCACAACCTGAATACCCACAACACCAGCGACTGTCAAGAGCTCAGAGCCATTCGCGAAGGACGCTTCGGTCGACGCCCCGAGCGCAGCAACCGGGGCTACGGCCAAGGAGGAGGACGTGGTGGCGGGCGATGGGACGACCGTGGCCCGTACCAGGAGTGGCGCGACCGGCCTCGTGAGGACCGCTGGCAGGATCATCCTCGCGGGGCACCTGGAGGGACCAGCCTCGTGAGGATCGTCCTCAGGGCAACGCTGGTCTTCCCCCGCTGCCGCCACCACCAAGAAGGAATGACAACCACCATCAAGACGAGGGGGCTGGGGGCTTCCAGGAGCCGCGCGCTATCGCCTGCATCTTGGGCAGAGCTCAGGCCCCAGCCTCATAGCGCATCTTCAAACAGTTTGCTCGTGAAGTGAATGCAGTCCTCCCCAAGCTTGAGGCCATGCGCCCGCTCAGGTAGTCCCAGTGCGCCATCACCTTCAACTCGGCAGATCAGCTCAAGTGCGCAGCCACCGCTGGTGCCCTCTCGATGCTTTGTTCACCAGTCATTAGCAACGTGCAAGTCACCAAGACCCTCATCAACGGCGGCGCAGGGCTCAACGTCCTGTCCGTCGACACGTTCGACAACCTCCAAGTGCCATATGACAAGCTTCCACTACAAAAAAAATACACTTCCGTGATGATACGTGTTTGTCACAGTAGGTCACATTTTCTGTCATGCATGTACATCCATGACAAATTTATGATGTAATCAAGATAGTCATACCGTGCTTGTCGTAGAAGTGTTCCATGACATTACCAAAATTATCATCACGGAAGTGTCCACTTCCATGACGATAAATCGCGCGTCATAGAAGTGCTTTCGTCAAGGGTGACCGACACGTGGCATCCACCGTGACGGAACGCCGTTAAGCTATCGGGTTCTATTTTGGATCCGATAACCCATTAACAGTCCGACCAATGGGGATTTTCCACGTGTAAAATCATCATTGGCTGGAGGAAACACGTGTCAGCTCACCGTTGGGACAGACGTCATCCACTCATTTGACCCAAAGCACCTATGATACGTCGACACGTGGCACGGCCCAACAGAGGCCCATTCCTGTGAAAAGGCCGGCCCATTTGACTTGGTCAAAAGGTGGCGGGCCGGCCCATGGCAAGCCTGTTAACGGCATGTTCGCATATAGCCCATTTACAGCCCGCTAACCAAGGGTCTGTTTACGGCCTATCCGAATTTGGCCCAGTAGCGTCATCTGGGCCGTCCAATATAATTCCAGTCCGTTTTAACTTCCGGCCCATGTATGGCCCATGACGTCTTTTGGCCCATATGAGGCCCTTAGTAACCCTCGTCCCATTAAAGGCCCGTGGTAAAACTGGCCCGTAATGAATAGTGTATCACTTTATACCCATTAACGGCCCATTATTCCGTTGGGCCGTTTCCAGCCCATGTTATCTTTCAGCCTTCTTAGGGCCCATTTATTCTTGGGCTCATTTCCAGCATTCGTTTACTTTTGGCCCGTTATTGTCATTTTGAGCTTGTGGGCCAAATACAGCCCGTGGTTACAGTCGGACCGTTTGTGGCCCGTTAATACGTTGGGACATTTTCATAGCGTCATCAAATACGGCCTATTAACGATGGCCCGTTATGGTCAGCCCATGAACAGACGATTTCAACTCTAGCCCATTTACGGCCATAATGTGGTCTGTTATTGGCCCATGTTTGGCCAACCGATCATACGGCCCGTAGAAGGCCCATTGATGATACGACCAGTAGAAGGCCCATTGTGTCTACACCCCGTAGAAGGCCCATTGTGTCTACGCCCCGTAGAAGGCCCATTGTGTCTACGACCCTTAGAAGGCCCATTGTTTCTACGGCCCATAGGAGGCCTACAGTAAATAGGTAGCCCATTGTTAATGTGGCCTAGTTTTACAAAATAGGTTATTCTGGCCACTAGCAAACCACGGAAAAAGAACTGCACTAACTACAAGAAAACAAATAAACAAGACAACGGAAATAAATAAGCAAGTAACTTACGCTAGGCTATCACGGCTATTACACATATTACATCCACTGGGCATCAAAGTTCACCACCAGTGCAAATATAGGGAACAAAACAGCATATAAACGCCGCAGCAAAACAAGTCCAAAAATGAAACCACTTCAGAAGAGCTCAAGAAACAATATCCTGGGTACCCATAATGCTGGCAAGATGCTTAGCAAGCTTATTAACTTTCTCTTGTTTGGCGCTTAAATCCTCCAAAGACTTGTCGTTGCACCGCAAGTATGCATCTGAATTCTGCAGGACTTCCTCGGTCCTTCGCTTCAATCGATAACATCGATTGATGTCTTTCAACTTGGAGTTGAGACTCAAGAAGCCGAACTGATTCAGGCAGCGAGTACAAAGAGCTGGTGCCAGCAGTAGTAGCCAGTAACTCGAACACTACATCAAGACAGGACTTTGGGGTTGTCTCAGTGTCTTCAATATAGTTTTTATCAGCTTTCTTGGAGAACAATAGGGATGTCTCACTATCTTGAACCTGATCTACATTACTTCCTTTACCATTGCATAACGGGGTACTCTTCTCCAATATTTTATCCGCGTTCTAAAGGAGAAACAAACAAACATATCACAGGTTTACAATGTAGTATATGAAACTCATTTTGGTAAACCATTTCAGTAGTAAGGTGGACAAGATAACATCATGAAACAAACATATATCTATGTAGTATGGTCACTGTATGGTCTATATCATTCTAGTTTATGTTGCCAAATCAAGATAGATACAGTTCGAATCATATCTATTTAAGACAAAGCAGCATAGACATAATATAAGTGTGGGAAACTACACAGCAATAACAACACTTGTAATGTGCATGGCATGAGGACATAACTGTTTATTCAATTGAAACTGAAATCAACATAGAGCAAGTTACAACAGCAAATACATTAAAGAAACAGGTTTAAAACATACCTGTTGCGATATTGGAGTTTCAATTGCATCCTTCAAATTTGAAATTAGTTGGTATGAGTAAATACAGTGATGCAAGAGCAAAGTAGTATGAACCATAGCTACGGAACCTGACCTGAGAACAATTCTTCTTCTGCTTTAAGAGTTGACTTGGGGTTTGGAGTGGTGGTCTTCGTGCTTTGGGCACTGTAGTTGCCTTACTAACTGCTCATGTTTGGGTGCTCTATGGTGGAGACGATGCTGTGTCAACGGGAACTGGGTTACTATCTACTGGGGTTGGGGTTAGAAGGGGTGTAGCTGGTTCTCTGTCCAATTGGGTAGGGGTACAATCTGCGTGAGTCCGGGTTATGTGTGGTGGGGCTGGTTCTTGGGCAAGTACAACCGTGGTTCTATCTGCATCGACAGGTAGCACAATCTTTTCCGAAGACCTGTTTTTACTCCCACAGATACTGCCATCATCCCCTCCAATTGAAATGGCTGATAAACAAGAAAAGTAATTGAATGTACAGACATTGTAAGATAGACATGTGCAATGGATAGTAGGGAAGAAAACAGGGCATGAAATAATTCACATTTATGTTGTCTAACCAAATAAAATAGCAGGACATAATTTCAAATATATGAGGGCTAATTAAATAGGATAGCATGACACAATTTCACATGTATGATGGCTAACTAAACATGATAGAATGACATACTTCAAAATATGATGACTATGTAAACAGGATGACATGATATAACTATAAGGCGTGTCTATTAAAGTGGTTGGCATGCCATAAATCACAAACATGCCGTGATGGAAACATGATGGCATGATATAATTCACAGATAGAATGACATAATTCAAAATATGATGAGTATGTGAACAGGATGAGATGATATAACTATATTATGTCTTTAGAAAATGGGTTGGCATGCCATAACTCAGATACATGTTGTATATGTAAATATCATGGCATGATATAATTCAAATATATGATTTATATACTAAGGAAGTGAGCAGAGGGCAATCGCATATATGATGTGTCAACTAAGGAGATGGCATTCAACATCGTGTATATGATGTAAAAACTAAGCATTGCAAAACAACATATGCATGATATGAGTAATATAACCCTGCCAAGTTTGAGCATACACCTCAGGGGGATAATAGGACTGGTCATCTGCCTCTGAATCCTCCTCTGAAGAGCTATCTGTAACCAGCAACATATCTGCTTCACTAGGTAGCATTGTCTGCTCTGAAGACCTTGTTTTCACTCCAGATTTCTCCATCACCAATTCAAATGGCTGATGCACAGGAAGAGCAGTTGAATATACAAACATTGTCGACAAAAGCAATGAGAAATACAAAAAAAGGATGGCATGATATAATTCACATATATGACGCTTGGCTAAAGAGCATGGCATTGCATAATTAACATATATAATGCCTTGCAACAAGATAGCATTGCATAATTCACATATATAATATCTTGCAAAAAGATGGCATTGCATAATTCACATATATGGTAATTAGACACTAAACAGGTGGCATTCACACAAATCATGTCTAAACTAAGAAAATGATATGGCAATGCAAGATACCATACGCACGATATGAGCAACATAACCCTGCCAAGTTAGAGCATGCACCTCGGGGGGGGGGATAGGACTGGTCATCTGTCTCTGAATCCTCCTCTGAGGAGCTATCCGTAACCAACGAGATATGCGCTTCGTCAGATAGCATAGTGTGCTCTGAAAACCTTATTTTCACTCTAGAATCTTCCATCACCGTGTCAAATGGCTGATGCACACGAAGAGTAGTTGAATGTACTAACATTGTTGACAAATGTAATACATAACGAAAAAAAGGATGGCCTGATATAATTCACATATAAGATGATTGGCTAAGCAGGATGGCATTGCAAAATTCACATATATGATGTCTGGCTAAACAAGATGGCATTGCATAATTCACATAAACGATGAATAAACTAAACAGATGGCATTCACACAAAGCATGTCTAAACTAAGCAGTTGACATATTTGATGTATAAAGTAAGCAATGCAAGGCACCATATGCATGATATAACCAACATCAGCATGCCAAGTTAGAGCGAAGACCTCATGGGGTAAATAGGAGTGGTCTTCTGCTTCTGAATCCCCCTCAGAACAGCTATCTTCCTCTTGATTACGATCTGAAATGGGTGGAGGGGGGCTGCCTTTGCGCCCACCATGGAGCGACGTCTGCTTGAAATTTTATTACCACGCAAGGCTCGTCTCTTTTGCTCTACATGTCCAGTTCCATTGTGTACAATAACTGACATGCATAGGAATAAAACATAGTGAGATTATGTAAGGAGTGCATGCACAAATCCAGAGTGATGGTAGAAAACTATGGATAGACCCACCAATAATAGCAGGCAGATAATAGCTCCTTTAATGTTTGTTTGCACCCAACATGAAACTTATAGTAGACACCCGAGATTAACCAGATAGTAGACAAATAGTACTGATTGCTGCCCCAATATGTACCCCACAACCATTTAAAAACTCAAGTTTCAGCATAAGTTTGAACCTGAGTCGGAGTCTAATAGGTGAACACGACGATAAAGTAGCATGTCATCATATTAAGCGATGCATAACGTGGCGGAACACGGAAGAGTGCGACCTCTCTTGCGGACCCGTGTAGTCATCAAGGTCATCTGCTCGATTGATGATGGTAATGCAGTTGTCGTGGCTGCGGCAAGGGGAAGAAGATCTCGAGGCGGCGAAAGACAGTCTGGAGAGCGGATCCCTGTTGTGGTGAACCCTTCCGTCGTTGGAGCAGCTGAGCTGGGGTGGAACACAGCACCGCAGGAGCAGGACAAACCACACAAGGTTTTCTTGGACGCATATCTGTAACAGAAGTAATTGTGTAAGGGCTTGTTTGAATTTGAGGATTCTAACAATGCAGGGATAGGAAATAGACAGGAATAGGATAGGAATGCACGTGCAAAATAGAGAATTTAAAAACACAGGATTTCAGCCAATCTGGGTGTTTGGTTCACAAGAATTGGAATATCACAGGATGCAAATAAGTATGGTGAGATTAAGTCAAACCACAAGAACTGTACAACCTCTTTGGCGAAGCCATGTCGATCTCAGCGTGATTGGGTTGGCCGGTGAGGATGCTCCGGCTGACTTGGCTGTCGGAGGAGGGGAAGAAGATCTTAGGCGTCTGGAGATGGAGCCCGAGGTACTGCTCCGCTGTGATGGAGAGTTTCGTCGTTGGAGCAGCTCCGGTGAGTTGTACGACGTTGAGGCTGAAGCAGGACAAGAGAGACAATGTTAACCTGAGTGGAATTCTAATAGCATCACCAATAGATGACGTAAAATACATAACCACAAAGTGCTAGATGTATACATCAGCCGCCCATCTCTGAACTTAACTGTCGAAACTGAACTTAACTGTCGAAACTGAATTTTGCTGTCGAAACTGAACGCACTAGAGGTGAGGCTACACGTCAGTCGACTGACTTTTTCATCTCTGGTCAGTCGATTTTGCAGCCGTTGGATACGAAATCAAGGGCCTGCAGTTCATCTTCAACCTCCACCCCCTGAGTCGCCAGCCACCACCGGCCAAACAGCCGCCCCGCCCGCCCCGGAAACACTCCCCACTGACAGTCTGACGCCGCCCCGGCCATCCCTCTAGGCCCCCTGTGCCGAGCTTTTTCTCCAGCGATCCCCACGCCACCGCTCCACCACCACCCCCACCCTGAACCCTAAGATATATAGTGGGGTACTTCTCCGGCGAGCCCCCCTCCCTACTGCGGCTGGTTCTTCCTTAACTCCGGTGAGCCCCCCACCCCCTGAAAATCGACTGACCCAAAAGTAGATTCAGTCGACTGGTGTAGCTAAATCGAAGCAGCATCGCAAGCAAGAGCGAGAGCAAGAGCAGCAGCGCGAGCAAGAGCAGACCCGGTAGGGGACCGAGAGCAAGAGCAGAGCAGTAGCACGAGCGAGAGCTAAAGCAGCAGCAGCTCCTACTGATGTGGACGTCGCCGCCGAGGGAGCGACGTCGTGGAGGAAATGGCCGGCGACACCGCGGTGGATGGAGCCGTGCCGTGTCGGCTCGGGATCGAGCGCCGGCAGCACCGTGAGATTGAATCAAGAATAAAATGCGGCGATTAGTGTACAACCTCTTTGGTGGCGCCGATTAGGCCGCAGCTTCATCCGAGGAAACGGTGATGCTGATCCTCTTCCGGTGGTGTAGGTGAAGACGGCGGTGTGGGAATGGAGGTGGCGCAAAAGACGAGGGGAACGTCGGGGCAGCTCCTTGGAGGTGGAGGACGGGGTGGCTGAACCGACAGGACCAGATCGACGACGAATCCTCATCCGGTACAGTGGATGAGGGACGTCGAGGTGTTGCTGTGGACGACATCGTCGGGGAAGAGGCTCCGGCTGGGTGGCGGACGGAGGAGGGTGTGGGGCTTTGCGGGTTTTCCCGGCCTTGGTGTACGAATGGGTGGGCGGATGGGATGGTAGTGGGGAACCATGGCTTAGGGACGCGCTTGTCCGAAATGTGGGGTAAGTTACGAAAGTACCCCATCGATTTGAGGCGGTTCTTTCGGTTCAGGGGTATCACGGGCATTTCACGTGTCGGGATTTCACAAGAGGTGGGAGTTTTCACGTGCGTTGTAATTTTGGAATAGCAAGGCGCGGGTTGAGATGGAGGGAGTTGTTGGAGCACAACGAGACAAAGATATATCTTAAATATTTCGGGCTAAATTTCCGGACAAGCCTAACGTGTACTATACCAAATCAACTCGCACTACAAATGTCATTCAAAACTTTGAATTCATGTTATGTTCAATTAAAATATTTCGCTACGTGTATAATGCATGCAACCTAGTACTCAAATGAACGTTTTAGTGCATTCCAAACGTATATACTACCGCGTCAATATGAACTAAATTTGAATTCGTTTCTCTATTTGAATAAGATCTACAATAATGATTGTTGTGAAGTCAAAGCGTTTGAATTCGTTTCTCTGTTTTAATAAGATCTACAATCGTCATTATTGTCAAGTTAAACCATCATTTGTGTATTATCTTCACAGCACACCACATGATTAGTCTCGAGTTACATATGAACTATGTGTACTATATGAACTCGAACTCGATTTTTTGAATCCACTTTATGTTGATTTCAAATCATAGTACATTTCAAGCTCTAGCTAGATCTTCACAAACCAAATCATGTCTCATATGTATAATGTGTTTATCACATTATGTATAGTGCCCCGCCCCCTACGCCTACAAGTATTTAGATGTGAGTTGCAAACACCACACATTACCACAAATTCAAATAAATGTGAGAATGTTCGATATATAGTATTGTTTAGATTGTTCGATATTTAGTTGTAAGCTACAAACGCCACACATTATCATAAATTCAAATAAAATGTGAGATTGTTTGATGTATAGTATGGTTTAGATTGTTCGACATTTAGCTGTGAGTTGAAAACGCCATTCATTATCACATTATGTATAACATGTGCAAAACCACAACATGCGTATCACCGCTATATTCATGCATGCATATGTTTAAAACACTATGATCTCCTATTCAAATATATGAATCCACTTTCATATCAAATTATGATCTTTGTTAGTCTCTTACGCCCACACAATCCTCTAACCTTTGTAGCTACCACTAACTTTCTCCCGTGCATGCACACGCCCTCCTAGCCCTCCCCCTCCCTCAGCATTCTATCCATTGCGCACATTCATTTTTTTCTTCTTTAAGTCGTTCTCCCACAGTCTACACAACTCCTTTCCGACACACACCGATCGATAAACCTCTCCAGCGATGTCTGCCTACAACATACACACGCACCTTCAATCTCCTCCTTTATGTGTCCTTGCCTCGTGTCTCTCATACGGTCCCACTCACATGTAAACTCTTGCCCCTCTTTTCATTGATCTCACAACCGCACACTCCTCCCCCTATCTAGCTAGTAGCTGGGCCTCTCGCACCACCTCCTAGCTCCACACTCTCTGTCTATCCGTCTTGTCGGGCCTTATTTGCCTCTAACAAATGGACGTACACCGACCGATCTCCCGCTATACATATAGCTAGCTAGGTCCTTATAACTCGTTTTTCCCCATGCGTCGATCGATCTACCTCATTAGTTATGTCTCTCCCTTCCTCCGAAAAACAACAATTGATCTACCGATCTAGTTAGGTTTGCTTACCAAACACATGGTTCCCCTTCACCATCCATGGATGTGTCCCGACAGATCTATCACGCACAGGCACACACACGTAAACACATCCCCACTCTTATTGATAATATTGCAGTTCCACCCTCAGTTTGTCTAGTAGGCCTCTCCCACCATCTTCGAGAAGCAACTCCATCACCCATCCAACACTCTACCCCTCTCCCTCCCTCTCTTTCTCTCCTCTCTCTCTATCCCATCCTATTTCCCGTCCTTCAGTTATGTATGGATGTCGACCGATCTCCCTCAAGACATAGCTGGGTCTCTCCTTCTCAACACATATACGAGTCGTTCTACCTCTATAGTTAGGCCTCTGCCTACCCCCCCCACCCCCCACACACACACACACACACACACACACACACACCGATACATCGAGCGCTCTAGTCATGTCTCCCTGCCACACACAAACTTGACCTGTGCCCTCTGATGTTCCGTTAGCTAGGTCAGTCGCCCTATATCTTTGACTTGCACACACACACACAATTTTGATGGCTCTCTTCATCGATCTCGCACCCACCCACTTGATCCTCTCTTCGACTCTATCGATATCTATGCCCCCTCCTCTTCTCGTGGATCGCCCGACCCTCTATATATGATATGGATAGGCCTCCATTTCACACACATTGCATGCAAAATTTTGTTTGAGATGTCATCGACACATATTCCCACAAATACATTCACGATATCAACCTCCCCCCCCCCCCCAAAAAAAACAAAAAACACTCACGAACGCACAAGCCATATGTCTAGGTTTGTATCTCTCACACACACCCACGTAGCTGGGGGACGTGCACGAAGAGAAGAGGTGCACGCACAGCGCACGTACTTCCGTCTCTTTCCCAACCACACCCGTGCGGGTACACGGTGGAGCTCATTTATGTACGAAAAGGCAGCCCACATGGTAACTTGACACGTGTACTGGTTGTCCACTAGATGGAGGGAGGATCGTCTACCACGGGTGAACAAACAAATTGCGACTTGACGCGTTATGTTAAAAAAGAGGCAAACCATGTGGGGCCTACCTTAGAGGCAAGGATCTATACACTGGAGTACTTTTGATGTGACCTGTCAACTCGCAGAACGAGGAGAAGCTTGCTTAGTACGCCGTCTCCCCCGCCCACGGGCGCGATGGCTCGCAGGATGAGGTGAAGCTTGCTTACTACGCCTTACGCCCACTCCCTCGCCCACGCGCGCGGTGGCTGGCAGGACGAGGAGAAAATTTTACTAGTACTCCCTCCGTTTACTCCTCATCCCTACTACCTTGGTTAGAGAGATTATCATATTGTTTGGAATATATGTCCTTTAGTATATTTCAATATGAACTACTAGTACATACTCCAAACACTGATGTATATAGACGTATTTTAGAGTGTAGATTCACTCATTTTGCTCCATGTGTACTCCATATTGAAACAGACGTAATAGTATGCACTCTCCCTCGCCCCTCGACCCTCGCCACGTGGTGGACGTGCAGCAATTCATTCAGTCTCATATAGCCAGAACGATATATAATGCAGTACCATTATTGCTCGACTTCCCGAAGAGGCGACGAGCCAATCGCAAGGTTAATAGTTTGGAGATGCCAAGCGCAAGGTTTATAGGAGAACGAGTAGTAGGTGTCGTGTCATTTATAAATAAAGTTTTTTTAGTGGCACGTACGCAATATAAATAGGTTCATATGGAGAGAAAAGGAAACCGCTCCACTATATACATAGGCAGGAAGAGCCTACACAGTTGCTTGTTGGGGTTGCTCTCTTCAGTTTTCACACTCTCTCGCACAAAACCACTGTGGCCACATCTCTAACATCCCGGCGGATCACGTCCGCCGGGGGAAGGGGTGGATGCTTAGTGTAGATGCGTTCGCCGTCGCCGACGGTGAAAACCCACTGTCGGCACGTCCCGATCAGGGGTCCCCGCCATTCTCTCTCACAAAGTCGGTGAGGTTGCCTTCGTCCGTCGCTCACTGCCGCGACGTGGGTAGTTGCCTCCTCCAGCTGCCCTCCTCTTGGTTGAGCTACGTCCAGACATCCCTCGGGTACAACTCCCTTTATAGCCGGCTTGCACCACTGCTCCAGCTGCCCACATCACTCCATGTGGATATTTCTCTACTTCTTTGCCCCGCACATACCTCTACTGGCTTCTATGTACTGTATTTGTGATGAGTTTATGTCTCATCAACTAATCCTAGTAATCTTATTCTAATCATGCTTCTTCAATTTCTTTGCCACAGGGATGCTCATCTCGATTTTGGTGAAACTGCACAAAATGATCCGACGGTCAAAGGGTTGCAAACTTCATTTCTTAGGAAGCGCCGACGTTGCCAGCAAATTAAAGCCTGGTTAGGGTTTACGGTTCAAGGGCTAGGGACTGCACGGATCATTTTTTCTTTAGTTGTCTTTGTTTCAATGGCTAGGGACTGCATGAGTAGTAGTAGTACTGTACGCCTTACGCCCGCTCCCTCGCCCACGCGCGCGGTGGCTCGCAGGACGAGGAGAAAATTTTACTAGTACTCCCTCCGTTTACTCCTCATCCCTACTACCTTGGTTAGAGAGATTATCATATTGTTTGGAATATATATGTCCTTTAGTAGATTTCAATATGTACTACTAGTACATACTCCAAACACTGATATATATAGACGTATTTTAGAGTGTAGATTCACTCATTTTGCTCCGTATGTAGCATAAAGTTGAGATACTTATTTTGGAACAGAGGGAGTACATGTTTGCTATGATCTGTCAATCATTGAGATGCAATAGCATGCATGTTAGTCTCCTTTGTATTTGATGAAATGTTGCAACGGGCAACCTTGGACGAAGATACATGTAATGTGTTGGAAGCTTCATAGCATTTTACTATCTCATCGATAAATTACAAGACATACTATACAAGTAGTACTATGTAAAGAGTTAGGTGTCGACGGTGTCCGTAAAAATATGGTGATAGTGTGAGGTGGGCCATGTAATCACTGACCCTGCGTGTTTTCACTGCTCTTGCACTCCTCCGCCGTAAGAATGGAGAAAATTGTAATCTAGTAGTACCTCCTTTTGCCGAAAGCATGGGACATCCAGCAGTCCTACCACCTCAGTAATAATGACCAATGAGCCATCAAATCACATAGACCCAGCAGTAAGTTGGACGGACGAAGCAACCATCACTCTTGAATCCGCTTCTCCCTTCAACGCAGGCGCCAGTGAGAGGTCGCGTCCGCTCTGCCCTGGCATGAATGCGGCATCGATTCTTTGGAGCGGCACTAACCGTTTCGGGCAGGAAGCGTGCGCGGGCGATGGAGGGGCTTTGGGTGGGCCAGGCTGGTCAGGAGCTGGCGTGGCAGCTATCCGCCTGTCCCTACCGGATGCCCAGAAACGAGATGATGCACCGACTCTCGCGGCTAAAATCGTACACTACACACCATCTCTCTGTAGGAGTAGGTCGATCTGTCGCTCTCTCTAACACACACATGTTGTTAAACACACACACGCACACGCACACGCACACACAGGTTCATAGAATAGGAAAATCGTGTGAGTGCGAAGCCACAGGAAGTGAGATACAAATGGAGTACGTACAAGAAGAGAAGAGGCATCTCTTAGTTGTTTGGATTAATTGTTGCGTTTAGAGAAAGAAATCAGGGCTTTGATTGGAGGAATGACCGGTCAAGTTTCTCCTTCTCCTCCAATATGCTTGCACCTTGGTCCCGCTACACCTTCTAACGTGACTTATTACACCTAGACGGAGGGAGTCGTACGAGATACGGTGGCACGCTGACTTAGGTCGAATACAAGTGCCCAAAATTGTGTGCATGTTATAATAAGGATTCACTTAAAATAGTACGTGAGCGAACAGAGGGATCAATTGGCACAGTGTTCCCGAGCAGTAGCGAGATGTGTGAGGTAAGATACACCGCTGGCACTTTTCATTTTTCTTATTAATTTGTTTGTTTCACCCTCTGACTTGTGGGACCCAACGTACTACGTGGAGAGAGGTAAGGTGACTAAGGCTGCATTATTTCTACACCACTTTGGATAGTCTTACCACCAAAGCCACATGACACGATTATGATTTAAATCCCAATGACTCCCACACACACAAAAAACACGGCATGCTTGTCACACGAATGCAGGAATGTATAAAAGGTTATTTTCCTCTCGTTGAACATAATGGGAGGGTTGTGTAGCTGGTTAGCCTGTTCGCTCATCAAACTTGAGGTCTCGGGTTCGATAACTACACTTGAGCATAATTCGTGCCAGGAGGATTCTTTGACTGGTCAAAATGGATGGATACGGAGCTATACGATTTCGTAGTGACCGTATAATCACCTCATCACGTATAAGCTGCAGCCTCGGCGCTTGTTTTCTAGGGTTTGCACTCTTCACACTCTCTCTAGTATATATATACACGCTGGAGCCTCAGCGCTTGTAGTTGCTCTCTTCACACTCTCTCACCCTCTCCAGATCTAAACAAGACTTCATTGGCCTCTCTCTCTCCCCCCTCACTGTTGGTCTGCTTGTAGTTGCTCTCTTCACACTATCTCACCCTCTCCAGATCTAAACAAGACTTCGCTGGCCTCTCTCTCTCCCCTCACTGCTGGTTAAAGAGCCGTCCGTCGGGAAGGGAAGGAGGTTTAACGCTGTCGCCGTCGGCGAGGGAGGGAATCCACTACTGGCGTAGCTGTTCACTTTCACCCAGCGGCGGCGCGGGAGGGCCTCCGACCCCTTGTTCTTCGCCGCCGTACATAGTGTGGGTCGAACGTCCTCCGGTCGCCCACCGAACCACACCCCAAGAACCTTAAGGTATAATTTACTTATTCCACATGCATTGCTCTAACTGCATGTGGGCTTTTTCCGCTTCTGCACTCGAATCTAGGTGTTGGATCAAACAGGAAAGTAGTGGGGAAAGTTGTATACCATGAATCTAGGATGTGGTTCAAAGAGGAAAGGAATGGGGGAAAGTAGCGGGAGAAGTTGTATAGCATGAATCTAGGATGTGGTTCAAAAAGGAAAGGAAGGGGGAAAGTTGTGGGGAAAGTTGTATCGCATGAATCTAAGACGTGGTTCAAAGAGGACAGGAATGAGGGAAAGTAGTGGGGAAAGTTGTATAGCATAAATCAAGGACGTGGTTCACAGTGGAAAGGAAGTGGGGACAGTACTAGTACAGACTGGCTATCCAGCACCTACGTTGGTCGAAAAGGGAAAACAATGAAAAGCGATGACGCACATCTCAGAATTTAACTAGTCTTTTGTTTTGGGGGACAAGGCTGTAGAGTTTGAGCAGGACTAGATTTGTTGCGCTCGCATAGGGAAAGGTGTCTAAAGATAACAAAACTGGGACCAACACAAATATGCTCATTGGTTGTTTGTTCTTTGTTGCAACAGATCAGCATCACCCCAAAGACATCGGTAGATGCACATGGTGCTGGTGGCCCACCGTTGTCCGATCCAACTCTTTAGTTGTTGTAATCTAAGGCCCTGTTTGGTTAAAACTCCTAGTCCCTACCTGCTTGGTTCCAGGGACTAAACATGGACTAGAGGTTATTAAATGACATGCTAAAAGACCATGTTACCCCTAGTAGTGAACTAATAGAGACAAGGTGCGATGCGTGGCAGGGGCAACTGTTGGAAAAAGTCCCAAAAAGACTCCCTCGGGGTCTTCTTTCTTTAGTCCCAAATGCCCACTTTTAGTCCCTAAAAGTCACTCATGTTTGGTTTAGATGAGACTGACATGGAGTTTTTTTAGTCCCTCCACCAAAATGTCCCTGTAAACAAACACCCTCTAATAATGTCGCTGGAAAATTGATGCAATGCCACAGTTAAAAGCAAATTACATGTTTAACAAATTTTATTGTTAATATAATCTCTCTGTTAATATTAATTGATGACACCGTTTGAGAAATGCTACTGTCTTGCTTTCTTTCCCATTTAGATAAGGTAGATGCTTCCTTTTGTTGGCTTCTTCGTTATTGACCACTAGTTGTTTCCTTTGCACCTCTGTGTAAACAGGATTATCTACTTCACCTCATTGCCATTGTGACCTTTTGTTGCATTGCACAAAACACTTTTGTTTTAAGAATGTTTTGTGCAGTTCAACCAAAATGTCACGCCGACAACGTTGATTGATTGCTTGATCTTTGTGGAACTACACAAGAGGAGATCTTACTTCCTATCCGTGTTGGCAAATTTGGTTCAGAACTTCTTCTTGTGAGTTGTTTGAATTCCCGTCATGAGAGGTCAGTACTAGCCTTCTTACACATGATTCTGCAGTGTGCTTTCATATGTTGTGCTACTCATACGGTAATGTTGCTTGATTTTGGTGAACTGCACAAATGGAGACAAGACTTCCAATCTATATGTGCACCATAATATCCCATTGAGGTAAGATAAGGGTATTTCACAACTATTGGCCTGTATTTTGCCACTTTCATCAGAAAATTAATGTCATTGTTTAGTGCTATACTTGTGCAACCTAATTGACATGCCAAATCTTAAATTGAAGGCGAAGCTTGTCATTATTGAACCAAGTGATGAAGGGAAGAACAAGCGGAAGAAAACAAAAATCAACTCCTGGTTACGTAATGAAGCAATCGGGCTGTGATGACACAAGTAATGATATAGTTTTTGCATCTTAATTTATTGCTATGGCTGGAACGAGCAATTGTTTTGCCACTGATTTGATGCCACTCTTAATGTAATACTTAATTATCTCTACTTGTGCAAACAGGGATCTTCTTTGAAGATACCATATATTTTAGTGGAACTGCACAAGAAGATGTTGGAAACATTAATCTAATCGAGGAGTATATAGTAAGCATGGCCACCACAGTAGACAGCAACAGATGGTTCCGGAGAAGTGCTTCATCTGTATGCTCTACACAATAAGCCTCCTGACAAAGGTTGGTACTCGCCCATTGATTTCATCCATATGATTGAGCTTTGTCATCTCTATTGGTGTTGTGCTACTGTTTAGATGTTGTCATCAAAAAGTGGTATTGTCCTTGAGAAGTGCTTCATCTGTGTTGTTTTAAATATTTCCTTTCCTTTTTTTCGAGCAAACAGGGATGCTATCATTTAGTTATCCTCTTGTCTTTGCACAACAGGATCATACTCCTCTGAAGAAGAATATGGAGTACGTGAAGTGACTAGTTCCGATTATGCCAGGATGAAGAAGCCCTGCCTATCTTCTCATCAGAAGGAGCAGTTGAAGGATGGTTACATTACCCCCCACAAGACCAAACTAACTTTAGCTCAGAAGGACTGACAAATCTCCATTTTCTTGCTGTGATGCGCAAGTACAATGTTGTTCTAGGATTCTTTCCGGTGAGTTCCATTTTTGTAAAAGTGTGCTCTACATGGACCATGTAGGTGCCTATTTAAACTGTCATAGTATAGTTTGCTTTATACTAATCACTTTTTTGTATTTGTGCAAACAGGGGTGCTCAGCTTGATTTCAATGGGAACTGCACAAAATGTTCATGAATACATCGAATCATTCATTTCCACCACAAGAAAGGAGGTGCCGATAAGTTCAAGGCGTTGCAACATATAAGGGCGAAATCATACAAGATACGCGCGAATTTAGTTGATTTTGGTGGAACTGCACAAAAACAACAGCTGGTTTATTTAGCGCGAGGTGCCATGTCAATGTCCGAACTGATGGCAAACCCTGCCCATTCCACAATCGTAGGCATTTGATATTTTGGAATGGGAAAACCTTGTCAAATTTTGCTCATTGATTTTAGCAAGAAGACATGCGTTTGATATTTTCGAACGGGACGCCCTTTGCTGTCAGTAGCGTCGATCCATTTTTTCTTTATTCTTTAGTTGTGAAGTAAATATTGGCTCTGACATGTGAATCGCTGAGATGCATAATCATCGATTGTTTTGAATGTTCTCTATGACATGTGAATCGCTGTGATTGCAATGTACATGAACGCTAAAAAGCTGCTCAAACTCTTTGTACTCCTTCTGTTCCTTTTTACTTCGCACATTGTCCGGTAGCATACAACTGAAGTACTCAAGTTCTCTAGCAAATGACTGTATCTCATGAGCTTGCTCAACCACGGAGCGCTCTTCAATCAGCCTGTAATCATAGAATTGCTCCATGATGTACAGCTCGATGCAAAGAACCGGAGGGTAGCAGCGGTAGCCTTACTTGGACCCGAGCGGCGGCGACCTACCGTGTTCTACTCTTCCTCGTTTTCTGTGTGGCGCAGCCTCGTTGGCAGCGGGGTGGGGCCTCGGCGGAGCCGGCGATGTCCTCTGTCTCGTTGCCGGCAGGCGGCGCCTCGGCGGAGCGGGGGAAAATCCTCCCCCTCCTTGCCGGCAGGGTGGGGCCTAGGCGGAGCCGGCGGTGTCCTCTGCCACGTTGTTGGCGCCGCGGGGCCTCGGCGGAGTAGGGCCTCGTCAACGCCAGCGAGCGGGGACTCTCGGAGCCGGCATTGTCCTCAGCCTCGTCCTCGGTCTCGCCAAACAGCGCCTCGGCCGCTTCATCGCCCTCTTTGTAGGTGGCCGCAGCCTCCGCCACCCCCATGTGGTACCGCCAGTACTCGAGGCGGCCCTCACGGGCGGAGCGGTACGAGTCGAGCAGCGCCTCCTACTCCGCCCGCTCCGCAGCGATCTGCTCCTCCGCTTGCAGGTGCTCCTGGAGGAGATGGTGGTTGTAGGTGGCGTCGACCTGCGCCTCCCGGAACTGCTCCTCACGCTTCTGCCTCACCGTGTCCATATATTGGGCACGGGCCTCGCTGATGGTCATGGTGCAATGCACCGGCGAGGATGGCGTGGAGGAGGGGGTTGGCGCTGGATCGTCGACTACCATGTTCTCCATTGTTACGCCGTCGTCCTCCGGCTGCCTGCCGGCCAGCCAATCGGCAGCAATTCCTGCCATCTCGTTGTGGTCCGTCGTCCGCCCATCCCGAAGAGTGCTGGAGCGTGAGGAAGCCATGGTGGGCAGTAGTGGTGTGGACAGGAGAATAGGAATGGATGCAGATGACTGCGGCTATGGCCGGCGCAGCAGTTTATATAGCAATGGTGGGCGGCGGAGGGACGGATGTGTGGCGCCAGAGTAGCCGCCTCGGCAACCGCGTATCATTAATGTGCGCGGCAGAAGGACGGATGAACGACACTTGTGTCGTTTGAAGGCGGAGCAATCGCATGCACCGGGAAGCGGGGCGGGTGGCGCTGACCGTTTCGGGCGGAAAGCGCGTGCGGGTAAGGGAGGCGGTCTGGGTGGGCCAGGGCAGTCAGACTCGTGCTTGGCAGCGGGTCGGTCCAGCAGCCGGACATGCTGGCTCGCCAGCTACCTCTCCGAGCTTAGCGACAACAATCAGACGATGGACGTAGCTTCCGACCAGGAGCCGGCGCCACTTTCCAAGCCGGTTCAGGCCGTGTTCACCATAGAGCAGGTGCGGCCGCACTTCGACGCCCCAATGGCGGAAGAGCTACCAGCACAGGAGGACCTATGCTGCAACCTCCGTCTCCTCAACGAGCACAGGTGAACAAGCGAACGACAATGTCGTCACGGACATGTGGCCCTATGATCCTGGCTTCCCGAATGAGCAGCGGGCGTTGTATCAGACCATCTGTAGGGCCCGCGAGGCCCTCTCCGTCGTCCTTCGAGTTGTTGCGCTCGTCGTGGCGCCGCCGTCTTGCGTTGTCAACATGGTCAACGGACATGAGGACGAGGAGATGACTTTACTTGGAGAGGATGACAGCAAGTGCCTCCTTATTAGTATATAAAACTATAATTTTTTTGCTTCCTCCTGGTTTCCTGACATCACGGTCCCACACCATTGTGAACCTATGTAGTCAATAAACGAGAGAATTGCACAAGAAGCGGCCGACACCGGGACCAAGCAGCTCGAGCAAGATTTGTGTTTTGAGGTGTGAGCACCGCAGAGTTTTTCTTGAGCGATGTTTAGCCCAGATATTAATTTTTCTCCTCCGAACTACAACGAAAACATCGCTGCAGCTATTAATCTGGCGGGCTGTGGGCAGTCTAGCCCAGCGATATCCAAATAGATATTAATTTTTTCAAGCTGAAAATGGCTAGCCCAGCTATACTTTTTTTAGGAATACCTGCAAGGTCAAGTTGTTATTCTGCGCCCAGCTGGGCTGCAAATCTTTCCTAGAAGGGATGCATTAGGCTTAACAAGAAACTGGGCTTCAAGAAATAATAAATGGGATGTAATTATAAAAACTGGGCAGTAACTATAAAAAATGCACCAAACACGTAATTACTTTATAAAATATTATTATTGGATATTAAAATTTTTAATTTCATTAATTGTTGCGTGCGCAATGTTTCATTGGATTTTTACGTAATATAAATTTTTATTGAAATTGTATTTAATCTGGCTAGAAATTTCGGGATAAAAATATTTCGGATCCCATCAAAATGTGGGAAATTTTATTGAATTCTGTTTTGAACGGTTGGTTGAAATGGGTTGTACTTTTAACAGAATGTAAATGGGCTGTAGTAAATTCCATTAGAATTCAAAAATTGGCTGCACATTCTTACAAATCACAAATGGGCTATAAGTTCTCTGCCACACACTTGTGGCCTTACTAAGTTGACGCGTCCCCTAAAAACGAGAGTTGACGCGTAGCTTTATCAACTTATAGTCAACACACGGTTCTAGCAGTAGTGGCCGTTGGATGTCCATCCAACGGATGCCGTGCTTCTTCTTCAATCTCGGATATTCTAGCTTCACCCGCCCAAAAAATGATTCCTCCCTCTGACATCTAGGGCGCACCGTTTCGGAAGCTGACCTATGGGCCTACTACGTTGACGGGGACGGAGTGCTTTGTCAACTTAGTCAATATGAACGATTCTAGCTCTAGTGACCGTACGATGTCTATCCAACGGTCGTAGTGCTTCTTCAACCTCTGGTCTTGTTGCTCCAGCCGCCCAAAGCAGCGCTGGTCGTGCCGCATGCTCCTGCCTCCCGTGGCCGGCTATGCTGCCGCGGAGGTCTCACCGCCCACTAGTATGCCCACCACTGGCTAGGCCCTGCGGCGATGGCAGCCGAACCAGTGAACCCTCGTACTCCTCTCCGCACGGACTTCCACTGCCGCATCTTCCCCAGCTCCGCGTCATCCCCTTCCTAGGCCTCGCCGTCGTCCACTGCCTTGGTGCTCTCGACGCGGCGTGGTCAATGTGGTCAATGACCGACTTCCATCGGAAGAGTACTATACGTGGAGAGGCTGACAGCTGGGTCCATGGCCGTAGCTGGGTCCATGGCCACAGCCCAGTTTTTTTGTGATTTGCCAAGTAAGTCGCTCTGTCAGGCCAGTTGGGCTGCAAATCTTTCAAGACGAGGAGAGCTTCATTCGTCTGACCGAGAAAATGGCCTATCAGTAATGAGAAATGGGCTGCACATTTTTAGAACACATCAAACCGGCAATTAGTTTCAAATTTCTTTTTTTCATTTCGAGATTTTAAATTGCATTGATTTTTATTGTGGACAATTTGTTGGATTTTATATTGGTATACATTTATTTTTAAAATCAGTTTGAATGTGACTCGAAATTTCGGGATTAAAAACAGTTCGGACCGCACCAAAATATGCAAAATTTCGTATAATTTTTTAACCGTGGCCACAATATGGGCTGTAATGCTAACAAAAAGAATATCGGCTCCAAAAAAACCTTAAGAATTAGCAAATGGGCTGTAAATTATTAGAAATAATAGCAGATGGGCTGTATGCTGTTTTCCACAGATTTGAGGCTTTCCTAAGAAAAAGGTTGATGCACAAGCAGTGACTGTTGGATTTCCATCCAACGGCCGTCGTGCTTCTTCAATCTCTGATCTTCCTGCTCCAGCCGCTCAAACAAGCGCCGGCAGGACTGCCTGCTCCCTCCTCCTCAGCGGCCGGGTCAGGTCTTGCCGTGCAGAGCCTCACCGCCCCACCGCACTCCCATCGCTGGCCTAGCCATCCTCTACTCACCCACACCTGCTGTTATTCTCCGTGACGGCAGATTTAACCAAGAACCTCAGACAACAGTATTCCCCTTCGCATGGGAAACAACTGTCGAGTCTTCCCTGCCTCCGTGTCGCTCCTTCCTAGGCCTCGCCGTTGTCCATCGCCTGGTGCTCTCGGCGCGGCCTGGTCAACGTGGTCAACGACCGACATGCATCTGAAGTGGACTATACGTGGAGAGGCTGACAGGTGGGTCCACGCCACACGCAAGGAAATGCCTCCTTATTACGCCAAAAATAATGATTCCTCCACCGACATCCGGGACCCACCGAAGGGCCTCAGATTTAAGTGAAAAATACGTTACCGCCACCGACAGCTTGGACCCACCAGCTATATCTTCGCACGCAAGGAAGTGCCTCCTTATTACGCACAAAAAAATGAATACTCCCCCTGCTAGATGGGACCCAGTATAGTGGCAGGCTGACTTGTGGGCCTACTAAGTTGACGGGACGGAGGGCTTTGTCAACTTAGTCAATATGCACGATTCTAGCTCCAAAGGACCGTATGATGTCCATCCAACGGCCGTGAGTGCTTCTTCAACCTCTGGTCTTCTTGCTCCGCCGCCCAAACCAGCGCCGGTCGTGCCTCGTGCTCCTGCCTCCGTGGCCGGCTGCGATCTGCGGAGGCCTCACCGCCCCTACTACTCCCACCGCTGGCCAGGCCATCCCTCTACTCACCCACAGCCCCTGTTATTCTGCGGCAACGGCAGCCTCACACCGCAGCGAACCAGTGAAACCTCATACTCCTCTACGCGTGGGCATCCACTGCCGCGTCTTCCCCGGCTCTACATCGTCCCCTTCCTAGGCCTCGCCGTCGTCCACCACCCTGGTGCTCTCGGCGTGGCATTGTCAATGTGGTCAAGGAATGGCTTCCATCAGACGTGGACTGTACGTGGAGAGGCTGACAGTTGGGTCCACGGCCGCAGCAAGGAAGTGCCTCCTTATTAGGCGCAAAATAATTATTCCTCCACCTGACAGCGGGGACCCACCGGATGGGCCACCATATTTCGCGAGAAAACATTTCCCCTGATTGCTGGGACCCACCAACTACATCTTCGCACGCAAGGAAGTGCGTCCGAGCAAAAAAAATGATTCGCCCCCTGACTGCTGGGACCCACCAGCTACATCTTCGTAGGCAAGGAAGTGCCTGACAGTCGGGACCCACCTGGTCGAAGCGTACATAGCGTTGTCATTCTGGTCACGAACATGTACGTACATACTGGTCATTGTAGAGGCGCGCACGTGTCGTAGTAGAGGTGCGCACGTAGCATGTACACGTACGTACAGCGGGTAGGGTGCAAGAAAGAAAATACGGCCATGAACGTGCATACGGGCAGGGTCTCAAACGCCTACTCGCGCATACGTACGGCCAGGGCTCGTGTACATGGCTGGGTCAGAACGGAGAAACAGCGTCGTCGTCGTGTTCATGGGGAGCCAACCGGCTGGGTCAGAACGGAATGTGTCGTCGTGTTCATCGGGAGGGCTTGGATGGAACAGCCGATGGAACGAGGCATGGCGTACCACAGAACGGAGGAAACGGTCTTGTGTTCGACCGACCATGTTCGAAACGGGATCCTGTTCATCGGGAGGGGTTTGGCGTACCGCAAAACAGAGGAAACGGACCTCCCAGCAACGCTCAAAGTGCAACTATCCCTAGGTGGTTTTGGTAATTCCTAACAACATATAGCTCATTGAGCTAACATCATTCCAAGATGAATATTTCAGGAAAAGCTCAATGGATGGCATGGCATGGATGAGAAAAGTGGATCCCCTCAAAATGCTAAGGATAAAAGGATTGGCTCAAGCTCAAAAGCTCAAGACTCTACATTTTATATTTTAGTGATCCAAGATCACATTGAGTCTATAGGAAAAGCCAATACTACCAAGGAGGGATGAGGTGTTGCTTAATGAGTTTCCTACTCTACAGTGCTTAGTGATATGCTCCAAAACCCTCAACTACTTTCCCATATCCACATATGACCTAAACCAAAAATCAAACTCGGCCCCACCGATTCTTTCTACCCGGCGCCACCGAGTTCAGATGTCATAGCCACTGCCACAAACCCTAGGCAAATCGGTCTCACCGATAGGGATCTCGATCTCACCGAGATGGGATTGTAATCTCTCTATTTCCCTTCGTAACGTTTCGGTACCACCGAGATGAGCGATCGGTCCAACCGATATTGCAATGTAAACTCCCTGTTTCCTTTTCGTAACATTTCGGTCTCACCGAAATGAGCGAATCGGTCCCACCGAGTTTACCTGACCAACTCTCTGGTTAGCTTATTACCAAAATCGGTCTCACCGAGTTTGTTTAATCGGTCTCACCGAGATTACGTTATGCCCTAACCCTAACCACATCAGTCCTACCGAGTTGCATGTCAGTCCCACCGAAAATCCTAACGGTCACTAGATTTGTTGAATCGGTCTGACCGAGTTTATCAATTCGGTCCCACTGAGTTTGGCAAGTTGTGTGTAACGGTTAGATTTTGTGTGGAGGCTATATATACCCCTCCACCTCCTCTTCATTCGTGGAGAGAGCCATCAGAACAAACCTACACTTCCAACTTGTTTTTTCTGAGAAGGAACCACCTACTCATGTGTTGAGGCCAAGATATTCCATTCCTACCATATGAATCTTGATCTCTAGCCTTCCCCAAGTTGCTTTCCACTCAAATCTTCTTTCCACCAAATCCAAATCCTGTGAGAGATAGTTGAGTGTTGGGGAGACTATCATTTGAAGCACAAGAGCAAGTAGTTCATCATCAACACACCATTTGTTACTTCTTGGAGAGTGGTGTCTCCTAGATTGGCTAGGTGTCACTTGGGAGCCTCCGACAAGATTGTGGAGTTGAACCAAGGAGTTTGTAAGGGCGAGGAGATCGCCTACTTCGTGAAGATCTACGCTAGTGAGGCAAGTCCTTCGTGGGCGACGACCATGGTGGGATAGACAAGGTTGCTTCTTCGTGGACCCTTCGTGGGTGGAGCCCTCCATGGAATCGCGCAACCGTTACCCTTCGTGGGTTGAGGTCTCCATCAACGTGGATGTACGATAGCACCACCTACTGGAACCACGACAAAAACATCCCTGTCTCCAAATTGTGTTTGAATTCTCCAAACCCTTCCCTTTACATTTCTTGCAAGTTGCATGCTTTACTTTCCGCTGCTCATATACTCTTTGCATGCTTGCTTGAATTGTGTTAAGATTACTTGACTTGTGCTAAGATAGCTAAAATCTGCCAAAGACTAAAATTGGGAAAAGGATAAGTTTTTATTTGGTCAAGTAGTCTAATCACCCCCCCCCCCTCTAGACATACTTTCGATCCTACAAGTGGTATCAGAGCTTTGGTCTCCATTTGCTTTGATTTCCATAGCTTCTGGTAGTCATAGCCTTGGTTTCACAACCTAGGAGAGTATGGCGTCTAGCGAGGGAAATTATCACCGTAGAGGTCCTTACTTTGATGGTACTAATTTTGCTAGTTGGAAGCATAAGATGAAAATGCATATTCTTGGACATAACCCCGCCATTTGGGCTATTGTGTGTATTGGCTTGCAAGGTGAATTCTTTGATGGGAGAGAACCGAACCGTGAGGCTAGTGCGGAAGAGTTGAAGATGCTGCAATACAACGCTCAAGCTTGTGATATCCTCTTCAATGGATTGTGCCCCGAAGAATTCAACAAAATCAGCCATCTTGAGAATGCAAAGGAAATTTGGGACACTTTGATTGATATGCATGAAGGTACCGACTCCGTCAAGGGATCCAAGTTGGATGTGCTCCAAAGTCAACTTTGACAAGTTCAAAATGAAGGATGGTGAAGGTGTCGCTGAAATGTACTCTAGGCTTGCTCTTATCACAAATGAGATTGCGGGCTTAGGAAGTGAAGAGATGACCGACAAATTCATCATCAAGAAGATCCTAAGAGCTTTGGATGGAAAATATGATACCGTGTGCACATTGATCCAAATGATGCCCAATTACAAAGATCTCAAGCCAACGGAAGTCATTGGAAGAATTGTTGCTCATGAGATGTCGCTCAAGGATAAGGAGGAACTTCACAACAAGTCAAGTGGTGCTTACAAAGCCTCATGTGAAGCCCCCACATCATCAAGTGAGAAACAAACCTTCAATGAAGAATTGAGCTTAATGGTGAAGAACTTCAACAAATTCTACAGGAGTAGAAGCAAAGAGAGAAGCTCCAAGTCAAGGTCCTACAATGACAAAAGATCTTCCAATCGAGGCGCAATTGCTACAATTGTGGGAGACCGGACACTATTCAATGAGTGTACGGCACCCCACAAAAGAAGAGAAGAATCACCCAAGAGGAGAAGTAGAAGAGAGGAATCACCACCAAGAGAGAGGAGGAGTAGAGATGATCGTTATGAACAAAGAACATCCCGGAGGAGCAAGGATTCGGAAAGAAGGGACAAGTCATCAAGGAGCTACACAAAACAAAGACATCAAGCTCATGTTGGTGAATGGGTGTCCGGCTCCGACTCCGACAATCACTCCGAGAGAAGCTATCACTCCAACTCCGAATATACTCAAGATGAAGGTGTTGCCGGTCTAGCACTTGTGTCAACCAACTCCTATGACATATTTGATTCACCTAATGAAGGAATTGGAAGATGCTTCATGGCTAAAGGCCCAAAGGTAACACACCCGAGTATGTTGATTTCAATAGTGATGAAGATGACTTGCTAGGTGATGATGATTTACTTGTTGACAACTCTAGTGATGAATACTATGATGAAATGTCAATTAATCATGCTAATCAAGATAAAACGAATGACAATGATAAGGAGAAGATTGAGCTTCTAACCAAAGAACTAAATGCTCTTAAGTTAGCTCATGAAACTATCTTAGAAGATCATCGAGAACTTTTAAGGACTCATGAGAAGTTACGCTTTGAAAAGCTCAATCTTGAGCAAGAGCATGAGTTCTTAAAGGCAATCAATGATGATCTTTGTAAGAAAAGTTCTTCTTACATTGCCAAGCGTTTACTCTTATCTACTTACATGCCTGAAGTCAAGTCCATTAACAAAAACAAGAAGGATTCTTCCTCTAGTAGTAACAATAATCATGCTAAATCAAATGTTGTTGCTTCTAGTAGTTCTCCTGATTCCACTAATGATTCTCTTAGCCAAGTTACACTTGAGCAAGAAAATAGCTTATTGAAGGGAATTATAGAGAAAGGTGTTTACAAGAGCCTTGCCGCGAGTAAGCAATTTGAGGAAATTGTACGCAAGCAAGGAAGACACCGGAAGAACCAAGGTGTTGGTTTTGAACGAAAGTTCAATGCCAATGGAGTTGAGTGGGAAGAAGATCAATATCCCAAGGCGAAGTTTGTTCCTCAACAAGAGAAGTATGATCCTACTTCCTTCAAGGGGACACAAGCTCAAGATGATCTTCCACCACAAGACCACAAGCAAAAAGGCAAGGACAAGCTTCAAGAGGAGATTGATGCATTTGAAGAAGCTCCTAAGGCCTTGGTCAAGTGGGTTCCCAAGACTACGACAAGTTCTACTTCATCAAGAACGACTACAACTCCAAGGATTCCCATCAAGATGATGTGGATCCCGAAGAAGAAGAACTAGAGAGTTCTTGAGGGTGACTCCACCAACATATTTCACTCATATCATTTTGGCAACAACAAGTGCAATCAACTTCCACATCTTGCACTAGTTCAAGGAGTCACAAACCCTCTTGTTGGTAAGACAAGGGACAAGGTAATCTAATGCTTTCATAGACATCATCTTGTGTGTGCATCACTCTATGTCTATGGATATCCTTGTTTGTTCCTTGTGGGACTAACCCGTGTAGGTATTGAAAGTGCAACTCACTCCAAAGGATTGCTCCAAATGATCTTCATCAACATTGAGCATCCACATCTTCAACACCTACATGAAGTCATCATCGACAAAACCCAAAGTTAGTTCATTCCTCTAAGGGGGGATCTCACATCTAGGGGGAGCTTAACTCCAAGAATTGAGTCAAAGCAACTCTAATGGTGTGAACACATCAATGCATTATGTAGAAGTGGTAACCCCACTTGAGCTTAAACAATGAGTATGACCTATGATCAAATGTTCTCATTTGACTCCTAAGTCAATATACTCATATATAGATGACCTAGTCATCGCAAATTGTTTGATAGATGCTAGAATTGTTTGTGCATGCTTTGTCACATATTTCATTTGCTATTTTATTGTGTGAGCATGTTGGTTGCATATTTTACTCATTCGAGGACATCCACTTGTTGTTTGATTGATTGGTTTCTTTATCTTTTGACAAGTGGATGGACAAGAATGCCTAAGAACCTTCTCTAGCTATCTATGCTTTTCTTGTCTCAAACTCTATTCATGCTACATCACAAAATTTGATCAAGTCGATTCGAACCACTCTGTGTGAGGAGCACTTTCGAGTCCCGATTCGTCATAGACTTAAACTTCCAAAACTTCTTTGTGCATTTCGGTCACCGGTTCCTCCATTCCGGTCATACCGAGATCACTAAGTCGATCTAGGTTTTCAATCTTGGTGCAACCGATTTGAACTTTTGGTCACACCGAGTTGTTTAGAATCGTCAAAGTTATGCATCTCGGTGCCACCGAGTTGTTCCACTCGGTCACACCGATGTGGTCGGGCTATATATAACTCACGGGTAAAAATTTGGAAACTTTCTCCAAACCCCTTCACCAGCATAGCTAGCTCGCTCAGCCTCCGTGGTCTTGGATCGTCCTCCTCGTCGCCACCGCCTCCGATCGCTGGTCTCCACCGCCAATCAGCGAATTCACCCCGCCGTTGTCGCCGTAGCGAGTTCATCGCCAAGCTAGGGTATGGACTCGATCACAGTGCTATCCCCATCTGATTCCTAGCACATTGTGTTCATCATGATTCTTGCCACGATTGAAACTATTCTATCTAGTCAAAACAATCCATAGTTTAGAAGTGAATTGAAAATTTAGGGTTAGGTTTCCGCCGAAACCATCTCGGACCCACCGAGTTGCAGAACTCGGTTCCACCAATTCGACTAAGGCCATTGCACAAGTGATTCTCGGTCTGACCGAGAATTGCAAATCGGTGTGACCGAGTTCAGGACTTTGTGAAACCCTAGCAGTCTTGGTGCCACCGAACTATGACTCGGTCTGACCGAGTTCACTAGTTTAGGTTCCAAAAGCTGCTTCGGTATCACCGAGTTTGCAAATCGGTAGATCTGAAATGCTTTCTGTGGAAAACTAAAACTAAGTTTTTGACTCATTCTTTTGCAAAAATCTCTGTATTTTGTGATGCTCATCCACTCTATCTCATCTATATCTATTCACGAGTGGTCTGCGATCGATGTGTGCAACATGTCCGATCAAAGTGACAGCCAGAACAGGGAAGAGGAGCAGATTCAAATGAGTGAGGGCACTAGTCCCTCTAGCAGCTCTGATGAGGGTAGCAGGAGCACTCCAAGCAACTTACCCAAAGCTTCCACCAGGACAAGAAAGAAGAGAACCTCAGAATCTGAGGATGAAGACTATGTGGCTGTTGAGGATGAGGCCATTTCCAAGAAAAAGGTGCTCAAGAAGGAGTATGGCACAGCTGCTGCCACCAAGCCTGGTATGAAGACCAAAGTACCTGCCAAAAGGATTCCCAAGTCTAAAGCCAGAGCCTCCACTCAAGCATCGCTTCTACCATGGTTTTTTCCGCCATGCACGGCACAAAGAATGTCATGCAACTGCGTCTTCGGCCCGCCCAGGATGAAAAGCCCATTTTCTGTCATGATTTTTGTAATAGAAGTAGGACCCCACCACATCTATGATGATACCGGGTTTGGTCACAATTATCGTCATAGAAGTGTCATAAGTATGACAGACAAGATTTTCGTTTGGCCCAAAATGTCACGGATGTGTCTTTTTTTTTGTAGTGTTCAGCCTACCAAGCCTTTCTCAGGAGTGACCGACGGTTCCACCACGCCGATAGGTAGGTCCGCCTCCCTGTAAGCTTCGGAGAACGCAAGAACTACCGCACCGAGCTCATCGACTTCGACGTCGCGCACATCGGTCTGCCATACAATGCCATCCTTGGGTATCTAGCCCTGGCCAAGTTCATGGCAGTGACACACCACGGCTACAACGTCCTCAAGATGCTGGGAAGCGGCGGAATCATCACGGTCCCATGCGAAGAAAGAGACGCGGTGTGCTCCCTCGAGCGTGCCTTTCAAGCTGCAGCAATCGATGACCCCGACAGCAAGGGCGAGGGCCCTCTGGAGGCCATCCCCAAGAACAAGAAGCAGTTGCGCCGTGCCGGACCTCGGGAGGGTGGCATCGCAGCTGGAACCTCGTCAGGATCAGCGCCCTCTCCAGGGGCGCCTCCCTCCATCACATAGGAAGGCGCACCCAGCGCCCTCCTCGGGTAGGGCTCGGGGGCTCTCTTCTGGAGGGCCTCAGACCTTTCCAACATCATGAGGAAGGCGCTCGGGCACCACTTGGAGGCATGCTTCACGACACGTTTCCCTCAGGAGGACACAGGGCGAGGAGCGCCCATCGCTCAGGAATTCATCACCAAGAACCCTTAGGAACTGCAAGACGCAAGGGCCATGCGCGGCGACCGCCGCTCACGAGGCGCATCTCCCTATCCAGGAGAGGATGCCGGGCTGCGCGTCTGCATCAACGTCCTAGGGCTCAACAGGGCCGCTTCTCAGGAGCTTTCTGGCCTTCGCGCGTGGGCCGCTGCGAGGGTCCGCTGCACAGCTACGTTCGCATGCCTTTCGGCCTACCAAGCGTGCCGTCAACCTATCAGCGCAACTTGCGGCGTATCCTGGCAGCTCAGGAGGCCAGGCACCACGCCGTCCTGGCAGAGATGGAGACGGTCCTCAGGGAACCGCCTGAGCCCCCAAAGCCTCCCGAGGCTCAGGGTCCCGGTGGCTCGTGAGGAGCGATCCCTTCGCCGCGTACCTTCAGCTGCCCCAACATCTCTTCATCAACAGAACCAGGTGACATTTTCCAAGTTCATTCAGCTGGGAGCACCCCTCGGGCTGCATCATTCCTAGGCTGCATGGGTCCATCCCTGTGGCATATATCCCTTTTTCTTCATGTCTTTAGCTTACCTTGCTGGGGGCGCCCCTCGGGCTGCATCATCCCCAAGCCGCTCGGGCCTGACCTAGTGGCGTGTATCTTTCCATGCATTTACTTAAGCCTGCTGCTTTCGTGTCTAACCTATCTACACTGCCACGTGCCTGACTCTCGCCTCCCACGGGGGCCGCTCACGCCGGCACGGCGCTTGTGCATGGGTCCGTTGTCGGTGTCAAAACCGGCGGATCTCGGGTAGGGGGTCCCGAACTATGCGTCTAGGCGGATGGTAACAGGAGACAAGGGACACGATGTTTTACCGAGTTGGGCCCTCTCGATGGAGGTAATACCCTGCTCCGCTTGATTAATACTGATGATATGGGTAGTACAAGAGTAGATCTACCACGAGATCAAGGAGGCTAAACCTAGAAGCTAGCCTATGGTATGATTGTTCTTAGTCCTATGGACTAAAACCCTCCGGTTTATATAGACACGGATAGGTTAGGGTTACACAGTCGGTTACAATGGTAGGAGATCTACATATCCGTATCGCCAAGCTTGCCTTCCACGCCAAGGAAAGTCCCATCCGGACACGGGACGAAGTCTTCAATCTTCTATCTTCATAGTCTTGGAGTCCGGCCGTGACGATAGTCCGGCTATTCGGACACCCCCTAGTCCGGGACTCCCTCAGTAGCCCCTGAACCAGGCTTCAATGACGATGAGTCCGGCGCGCATATTTTCTTCGGCATTGCAAGGCGGGTTCCTCCTCCGAATACTTCATAGAAGGTTTTGAACACAAGGATAGTGTCCGCTCGCAAAACAAGTTCCACATAACACCGTAGAGAGAATAATTTTGCACAGATCTGTTGACGTATCTCGGGCGTGACATCACACCACGGCCAGCCTTTATATGAATTGTTTTTATTGTTCCACCTCAGCGTGTTTAGTGAGGCGGTTTCCTTGGCACGTCTTATCAAAGCATAGATCGTGCCCCCTTATTCGAGGATTCTCATCAATACGGACGGGGTAACCCAACCGTGCCCGTTAGCCTGCCTCCTCTATCAAAGGCGAGTCCTAATCGACCACGGGTGGGCTCTTGGTATTCAACCTCTTTATAATGAGACCAAGGCCCTCTTCTTTTACACCCTCCATCGAGTTAGCCTCGCTTGAGTTCCAACACCCAAAGCTTCAGATTCAGCGCCGGACTTTTGGCGATGTCCGGATCCGACCAACACGGCCGATGGATGTCTTCCTCCGTCATAGAAGAAGATGTGCTAAAGCTGCGCGACGCCAGGTATCTAACCGGCGAGATCTCGCATAGGCTGCCTGCTCCAGGGCAGGTCATTCCCACTCCTGAGCCCAGCGAGAACGTGGTGTTCGTGTCCCACTTCCTTCGGGGTTTAGGCTTCCCGATGGATCCCTTTGTGCGGGGGCTCATGTTTTATTATGGGCTTGATTTCCATGACTTGAATCCGGAGTCCATCCTCCATATCTCGTCATTCATTGTCGTATGTGAGGCCTTCCTCCATATTACCCCCCACTTTGGATTGTGGCTCAAGACCTTCAAGGTGGAGCCAAAGATGATCGAGGGCAACAAGCGAGTCTTGGAGGGGCGGTCATAAGCAAATGTGTTGATGCTCCGTGGCCCGAGGGCTCTTTTCAAGAGGAGCTTGGTTTGTGGCAACGGGAGTGGTTTTATATCACCGCTCCTAGGGGCACCAAATGGGCGGCTCTCCCTGCCTTCCGCTCAGGTCCACCACAGCGGCTGGCATCATGGGTCAACAAGGGGCTCGACTGGGGGCTGTCCAAGGACGTTCCCTTGCTGCAGGCCGTGTTCGAGACCTCCAGAAAGAGGATCAATCTGGTCACATTGGCGCGGGTTATGGTGATCCGGCGCCTTCAGCCTCAGAACGCCGCCCTCCGCCTGTGGGAATTCAATCCGGAGGGACCACAAGCTCTCAAAATTTTATGGGCACGACGCCTGTGGAGATGTATAAACTGTTCTTGGATCACAAGAGAAGTGTCCGGACTTGATCGAGGACGCAGGACTAAGCTGCAATCGCCTAGATACTCAAGTAAGTAGTCACCAGTAACCGAACAAGCTGTTCATTCATTTATTTTATATATATGCCCTTTAAAGGAGCCGTTTCTTGAGCAGAGTGGATAGCCAAGGCAAAGTTAATAAGGTGTCCGCTCCCTCCCGGAGACCACGCCGGATCCCATGCCGACCAAGATGTTGAAGGTCGCGCCTTTTGAAGAAGGCGAAGGGGGAGCGGGAAGCAACTGCCTCTCTGAAGGAGGATATCAAGGAAGGAGGGATTAAGAGTCCCACCTTCCGAGGAGAGAAGAGGACCGCTTCGGAAGATCCGGAGGTCAAGGCCTCCAAGAGGGGAAAGGAATCTTCGGCAGAGAGTCCAGCGCTGGGAAGTAACCCAGCCGCATTATTTCCCCGAGGGGATCAGCCCTCCAGCGAGCCGTAAGTAAAAAGAAGGGGTCTTGTAAATAAGGAACATCCCTGTATTTATTCATGAAGATAACCGAAATTGTACCTTGTAGTTCGGACCTCAGCCCTTCTCAGTGAGCTCGTCTTGAGGGATCTTCTTCCGAGATGATGGAGAGCAAACGCCTCCACCTGTCGCACCCTCATGTGAAGCGGACGACCTGGAGGTGTCGCACGGAGGGTTCCTCAAGTCCGCGGGGCCGGAAGGTCCAGCGCCAAGTGGTGTGCGGTCGGAGGAGTGAAGGATCTGCTCGGCGAGTGGCTATTTGAGAAGATCACCGTGCTCTAATGGAGTGCGGTGATTGAAAAAATTGCATCCGCGGAGAGGGATTGAATGAAGCCGTCGAAGCTTCTTGACGGGTTTGAGGTATGCAAAAATGATGTACCTTCCGACGCAGTTATGCATATAAAATGCCTGTATAGATAGTAGCCCACGAGACTCGGTATGTTGTCAAAATTGACAACGTGCGAGGATCAAATTCTCGATTATGACATATCGCGCTCCTAAACAGGTGGCGGGCGTCCGGAGGCCAGCCGACTGATGAATATGCCGAATTAAAGCGTCAACTTGACGAGGCGGATCACGGACATCGCTGGTCAATAAGCGGTTTGACGAGTCACAAGGTATCGACTTCTATCACGGACACCTGGTAAGGGAGCTTGGCGCCCATGTCTTACTATTCGTATGCTTAATGCAGATGGTGCCGCTGCCGTGGAAGAGCTGCGAGCGAGAACTCGCCGAGCGAAAGAGCAAGCGAAATTAGTAATGCGGCCGTTTGAAAGGCGGCGAAGAGCTAGAAGCTGAACGGGCTGCTCCTTGCCAAGCAAGAGGAGATGGCCGATATGGCCACAAGGTTGAGAATACTACCGATCGCTGCGAGGTTCTTGAAAAAGAACGTCAAGCGGAACAAGAGGGCCGAAAAAAGGCCGCCGCCGAATCCAAGAATGCCCAGTCGGCTTTGAGAGCTGCCAAGGAGGAGCTGAGTCAGGCCGGGGCAATTGCGGCTGGAAAACCATTTCTGCTGCGGAGGAAATATACAGATCCAAAGTATGCTCAGTTGGATAAGTTGTGGAGTTCGGAGGATGCTTATCTGGACTTGGCAGCGAGCGCTGCGGACGCGGTTGAGCACTTCCGGGGCCAGAAGGGGCATCGAAGGGAAGAGCTATATTGGTCGCAATTCCATAGTCCGGAGCGTCCTCTGCTGCTGACCGATCGGTTGGCCGAATGGGCCAAGTTGAATCGGTTGTCCGGATTTGCCATGAAGCATGTCTTGACTCACTTGTGGCCGGGCGGACCCCAGCCGAAGAGCTATTTTGGTTTAGTGCAGCAGTTCCTTGGTGCGGTACCGCGTATCGACGCAATGAAGCGATCGGCGTGTATTGAGGGAGCGCGGATGGCTCTGGCCCGTGTCAAGACATACTGGGCAGAGATGAAGGCCACCGACATTGCATCCCAAGATTCGGACAGAAGTCGAGTACCTGCCGAGCACTTTTGAAGAAGTCCTGTCGGGCGCTCGTTTAATAGAGACGCAGTGCTCGAAGGATATTATGTTTAAATGACATGTATGATTTGTGAAAACAATGTTTCAATATAATATAAGAGCTTTTTATACTTGTGCATTCAAGTAGTAAACTACTCCCTGTGCGGCCATTTATGTATATGTATATATAACCTGAAATATGGCAGTCCTTGGCTTCAGCCCCCACGCACATAGTGCGGGGGTGTTTGCAAAGAAAACGCTTTTTCACACTTAATCCAACGTCTAGGTCCTGTTAAGGAGGTGATAGCGTAGCAAACTAGGCAACCGGACTATAATGCTTTATCACTTTCACTTAGCCATAGGAGTTCAAGGGTGGGGCTACTATATAGCCCCTGGGGGCACCGCACTCTCCCGAATTGAAGTGCGTATGTGCCCTGACCGAAAACCGTCCTTCGTTAATGTGGAGGAATCCTAAACATTCCAAAGAGTCATCGAGTGGTTGACCAGTCTCTCGCTATATCATGACAATCAATTTTCGCTTTCTCTCTTGAGGTGCTCGCTCGGCGAATGGGGCACAATCGCAGAGTTCTCCACGGTGCCGCGTTAGCCGTGAAAACGGAACATAAGGCAGCAAAACACGGAGCCGGGCAGCCCAACATTTGACCAAAGACATGATTGGAGCTGATGCATATAAGGCCTAACTCGAGACGCCGAATACTCCCTAAGGTATTTGGTCTTTATGAAAATGGGCAAAATAATGCCCTAAGCCCCAGTGTCCAGTGCAGCATAAAAATTCTGGTGCGGCCAATGCCAAAGCACCAGCCTCCTCCTCGGTTATATTAAGGAACCGGGGGGATGTATATCAACAAGAGACAGTGAAAAAAGGTTTATGCAGGGTCTTAATCGAAAAGAATCCTTGCAGCGGGTCCCTCTCGCACGTCTGCGCTGTGTCTCCGTTGTGCCGTATCTGGGCGGGTGTAGCACGTTGTTCATCTGTAAAAGAGAGGAACTTAGTTTGAAAGAAAACGATCGTGCGAAAAATGTACTTTACATGAAATAAACGGAGTACAGTTCGAGGAAGTGAATAAAATTGAGCTTTAGTGTCTCTTATGATATATCGTGCAGCCCTTGTAAGGGTATGCATAAGTAAGCGTCGGACTCGTCTAACCGTGTCCGGGGTTTGAATGACCAGTTCAGTTCTTTGCCTAAGCGGGCCGGATAGGTGTGGGGCTGCCAAGGCGGTCTCCGTTCTTCCGTGCTCGAGGAACATAATACTTCCTTTTAGCGAGATGATGCCACGTGGACCGGCATTTTAAGTGTTAGAGATGCGTAATGCGGTATTGCGTTAAAGCGGTAAAGCTTCGCGTCCCAATAGTGCTTGATGGCTACTTTTAAATGGGGCGACATGGAAGATTAACCTTCGCGACGGAAGTTGTCGGATGAACCGAACACAACTTCTAGCGATATGGAGCCCGTACAATGGGCATATGGGCTGGCATTACTCCTTTAAAGGAGGTGTTGCTACGGCGAATTTTGGTTGGGTTTATCCCCATCCTGCGGATTGTGTCCGATATATCAGGTTTATGTCCTTCGCCGCCATCCATGAGGACTTGTGTAAATTGGAGTCCGTTGATTATAGGATCAATATCAAGGCAGTCCATCCTGCGTTCCGGATACTTTTGGAATAGTCCTGATGGTCGAAGGTGATTGGTTTTGACAACCAGTGTGCGGCGTGCCTTTTAGTGGGCGCCGCTCTGTTTTTCCCTTTGATCACGTGAAGTGAGTTTACTGTTTTTACCTCTTGTGGGAAAGTCTTTTGTTTTCCGGGGCTCTGCTTGTGGCGCTCGTCGTCATCTTCACTTGGTGTGTCGAGCCCCTTGTGTTCGGCGTTCAGTCTGCCGGACTGTTTGAAGACCCAACAATTTCGGTGGGTATGGTTAGCAAGCCTCCCAGGAGTACTGTGGATTTGACATATCTTGTCCAAGATTTTGTTGAAGTTGGATAGCTCATCGCTATTGTCCTTAAGGGGCAGTTTTTTGTTGTTCTGGCGTGAGCTTTTGAATCCGGCGTTGACTGTCGTGCTCTTTGGAATGTTCCTTTTAATCCGGCACTGGTCCTTGTTATGCCGTGGTTTCCCATTTCCATCCCGGATTTCGGATGTACTTGGGTCGCTGGTGCTGCATCTTGCTAGCCAGCTATCCTCTCCCGCACAAAAGTGGGTCATGAGGCTTGTTAATGCGGCCATTGTTCTTGGCTTTTCTTGGCCGAGGTGTCTGGCGAGCCATTCGTCTCGGACGTTGTGTTTGAAAGCTGCTAAGGCTTCGGCGTCCGGACAGTTGACTATTTGGTTCTTTTTAGTAAGGAACCTGTTCCAGAATTTCTAGGCTGACTCTCCGGGCTATTGAGTTATGTGACTTAGATCGTCTGCATCTGGAGGGCGGACATAAGTCCCCTGAAAATTTGCCCGAAACGCATCCTCGAGCTCTTCCCAGCTTCCAATGGTATTTTTGGGAAGGCTTTTAAGCCAATGCCGAGCTGGCCCTTTGAGTTTAAGGGGTAAGTATTTTATGGCGTGGAGATCATCTCCTCTAGCCATGTGTATGTAGAGGATGTAATCCTCGATCCAGACTCTAGGCTCTGTTGTTCCGTCGTAAGCCTCTATGTTTACGGGTTTGAATCACTGAAATTCATGATCCAAAGACCTCATCGATGAAACATAGGGGTGTCTGGCGCCCCTATATTTGGGTGTGCCGTGATCTTGAATTTTGGCGTGTTGCATTGCTTTGTGAGCTGCTTTCTTGGCCCATAGATGGACCTAATCGGGCCATCCTTTGGATGTTAATCCTTATGCGGATCGCATATTGGCTTGTGTCGGCTCCATTCGCGCTCTCTTTTTGCCGTGGGTCGTCCATCCGACCGGGTGGCCTTCTTACTTTTTAATTGTGGGGCTCTAAGGCCTCCTCGTCGATTCAGGCAGTAGCTTTCTTTTGGGTAGCTCTTAGTTCGGCAATCTGTGCCGTATTTGTCTCATGATGCTGAATACTTTGCTCCATCGATCCCGAGTGCATCTTCCGCTGTTTTGAGCTTCCGCTTCGCTTTTTCAGGCTACGCGTAGTGGCGGCGAGCCTTTTACGGAGGTCATTTTGCTCCAATAGTTTGTCGATGTGAGACCGTCCGGACTGTTGTCTTCGCCGGGACAGATTGTTTATCCAAGTTGTCTTGTTCGGACGATTGCTCGATAGCTTGTTCGTTGTCCACGGTTCGCCTGCTCTATGGCTGGGTCTTTGTTGGCGGGACTTTATTGGCGTTTACGTTGCCGTTTTGACTGCTTTTGAGGATTTATCCTTCGTAGCGTCTCGTTGTTCCTCGTCTTCATTTTCTTTAGGTGTATCCACCATGTATACATCATGGGATGAGGTTGTCTAGCATCCTATAGGTGCTGGTTCATTGTTGTCTCCTACATCGTCGTCCATACCGTCGATGTCTTCGGAGTCGAAATCGAGTACGTCGTGTAAGCTTTCGACAGTGGCTACGAAGTGGGTGGTGGGTGGGCGTTGAATTTCTTCATCGTCCGCATCCCAACCTTCCTGACCGTAGTCCGGCCAGGGCTCTCCGGATAAAGAGAGAGACTTTAGTGAATTCAGGATGTCACCAAAGGCGAGTCTTTGAAAGATGTCCGCGACCGTGAACTCCATGACCGGCACCCAATCGGGTTCAATTGGCGGTAGCGGAGGGTTGAGTCCGGAGAGGAGTCCGGCACCACAGTCGAGGTCTTCGCAAAGGAGAGGGATGGAGTTGGCTCGATCACCGTAGAGATTGTAGCCCCGGGCGATGTCCAACCACTCGTCCTCGATCGGGAATCCGCTCCGGATTAAGGGTCGGGCGGATCTTGAGTGCGGCCTCGGGCACTGCTCGGCGGCGAGCTAGATCATGCCCATCGAGACAGTCGGCACGCAGCTGCGGCTCGAATCCGTCGAAGATCAAGTCTCCGCGGATATCGGCCGTATAGTTCAAACTTCCAAATCTGACTGATGGCGGGGCGTAGCTTCGATCTGCTCCGGATGGCCAAGCGAATTAGCCCGCATGCAAAGCCGCCCGAATCACGAAGATCTGTATGGGAGAAAAGTCTCACCACGGACCGCGTCGTTGTTGATGATCGAAGGAGCCATCGGGCCTATCGGTGGCGACAGGAGGAACTCTCAATGAAAGCACCAATGTCGGTGTCAAAACCGGCGGATCTCGGGTAGGGGTCCCGAATCTGTGCGTCTAGGCGGATGGTAACAGAGACAAGGGACACAATGTTTTACCCAGGTTTGGGCCCTCTCGATGGAGGTAATACCCTACTCCTGCTTGATTAATATTGATGATATGGGTAGTACAAGAGTAGATCTACCACGAGATCAAGGAGGCTAAACCCTATAAGCTAGCCTATGGTATGATGGTTCTTCGTCCTACGGACTAATACCCTCCGGTTTATATAGACACCGGATAGGTTAGGGTTACACAGAGTCGGTTACAATGGTAGGAGATCTACATATCCGTATCGCCAAGCTTGCCTTCCACGCCAAGGAAAGTCCCATCCGGACACGGGACGAAGTCTTCAATCTTCTATCTTCATAGTCTTGGAGTCCGGCCGTGACGATAGTCCGGCTATCCGGACACCCCCTAGTCCGGGACTCCCTCATCCGTCCCTGCAACATCGACAAATCTGAGCGGCCGAGCTCTGGCTTGCGGCACGCCCCGCTCACGTCACCTCACCAGGCCCTCAGTGCCGTCGCCTCCTCGCGAAGCAACCGGGCGGACTAACAACCATAATGGAAAACCATGCTTCTCCTTGTGCTGGTTCGCAAGGATCTCACGAGGAGGATAGCAGGCAGCACCGCGAGCTTCCTCTTCTCCCGGGTAATCCGCTTGCGCGTTAAAAGGGGGGCTCCTAAGCATCGCGACTCAGGAGCTCTTACTGGCTCTCCAGCCCTCACCCCCTGGCCTTGACCACGGCACACGACCTGGCATACCGGCGGCGGCTGAGCTCGCTCGAGGGTCGGGACCTGAGGACGTAGAGCACTAAGGAGAACATGGGAGAAGGGAGACTCGTATGGGCCCGACCTAGCTATGCTGCGGAAGCTTGCGCACGGGCCTGGCGCATCACAAGGACTTGGCCCCAAACCATCAAGATAAGTCCCGCACTCGGGCTAACTAATTGTTGGGCCTAGGATTTACGCTCGCCGCGGCCCTGTTGTGGCCACGTCGCCACCCTTTCTTGCCTTGCCATAGCTGCTTGAGCGCTAATGGGGACCTCCTGAGCATTGCGCCTCAGGGGCTCTTACTGGACCTCGGGCCGCTCACCTCCTGGCCTTGACCACGGCACGCGACCTAGCATACCAGCGACGGCTACAGCCTGCCTGGGGACCGGGACCTGTCAGCATAGAGCAACAAGCTGTCGCGAGGTTGGAAAGGGGAGACCGAGCCTTAAAAGGACATGCACTCGCAAATTTTCATAATAAGGAAGATATATGCAAAAGACATCACACACCCTTACACACCCCCACGGGGCACTTCTTGGCTCCTCGCAGGGAACAAGAGATGGGAACCTAGGGGAATCCTATCTACACCCTCCTGCGGCTGACGCCATCATCAACAGTGGGCCGCGGGAGGCCGGCGTCAACCCCATCCAGATCAGCGGCGGCGGCGGCTGGACGCCGCAGCCCTGCTCCGAGCCCGGCGAGAGCTCGGGGGCACGTAGCTGTCGTTGCTCGTCTCCGGAGTCTCATAGAGCTCAGGAGAACCGCTGGACTCCCATGGGTCGCTGCTCCTGGAGTAGCCACGAGCGAAGCGCGCATCATCCTGGCGTTCCCCTCCAGGGCAACACTCCAAGCGGTGGCCCTCCGTGTCGAAGACCTTGAAGAAAAGCGTGGAGGCGTCGTCATACTCGAAGTGGATCACGAGGGCGCCATTCGCAGGGCAAACCCGCGCAACCTTGCCCCAGCCGCGGGTCATGAAGATCTTGCTGGTGGAGACCGCTTCGACCTCTGCTCCGTCGCCAGAGCATCGCAGTCAGCATGCTGCAACCAGAGCTCGAGGGGCCCCCTCGGCGGCATCACGTCAGAGAAGAACCGCGGGAAGCGGATCCAAGAGCTTGGGGGCATCGGCACCTATAGCACAAGCTCGCGCGAGGAATCCGTGGCATGCATTCCAGGGGCAACGGCGCGTGTCGCCGTCGCACGGCGACCACGGACGCGGCGGGGCGGCGCCGCTCGTCGTTCCTTCCTCCTGCGCCGCCAGCTTGGGCGTACAAGGGTAGCGGATACCCTGGAGGGGGGCGCTCGCACCAAGGCCTCACCACCACCTCCATCGCCGCTTCGTCACGATGATGAACCGACCTCTTCTTCGGCGGGAGCGGCCCCGGATCATCGCGGGGGGCCTTTCCCTTCTCGTCAGCGGAGAACCTTCGGATCGGCACCATCGGAGCTGCTACTAGCAATGGAGCAGAGGAGGAAAGAAGCAAGCGAACAAGGAAGAGATGGGCGACGGGGTCTCTGCCCCCTCCCCATTTATAGCGGAAGAAGGCCAATCAGTGCCTCCCACGATTACATAATGATGGTTTTCCTTGCATGTCGCAGGGACTTGTCAAGTCGAGCAGTTGCCGAGGCAGCGCGAGGAAGCGGAGACGCCCACGTCCAATCAACCGCCACGCGTCGACCAAGGTCGCAGGCTTTTGGGGGCCCGCGGCGCTCCGCGCTTGACCTTTGACTTCGCCTCGAAGCCAAGCCCGAGCACGCCTTGGGCCCAGGGCTACTGTCAGCATTCTGGGAACGGGGGTCCCCAGACTTGCGTGCCTGCGGCCCGCGGCGTGGCTGAGCTAGCGGGTCTGTACGGCCCATCTTCATCGACAAGGCATTAAAGACCCTCGCGAGGGGCCAAGCCTCGCGAGGAGGACGACACAAGACCTCCTCAGGAGCGGCCTCACCAAGGTGCCTCGCGAGGAGTGGAGAAATCAAGACAAGGCAAACCTCACGAGGCTCTCATGACGTGAGCCATGACGATGCGCCAGGCGGGCGCCAGCGCGTTCAGCGTCCTTGTTTCCTCTTTGGTGCTAAGGAGGCAAGCGCAGGCGTGGAGTATCGAGGGATCAAGCAAAGGTTTCCATATCAGTGCAATGGGACCAAGACCAGCATGACGGCAGGATGGAGGTCACCATGGAGCCCAAGACGGTGTCACCACCAGAGCCTTTTGCAGGCGAAGACCGCTTTTGTCAGGATAAGCTGTACTAGCTGTCCCCTTTCAAATTGACCGTTGTTGGCTCCCTTCCCGCTCAATATTTGGGGAGAGGACCAGGGCCTATATAAGTAGAACTAGCCACCACAGTAGAGGGCATCTGATAACCCATTGAGAGGCATCTCACGCACACAAGTTCGCCAAGCACAAGAACACCTCAACCTCGGGAGGCTGTTCTTCCCTTATCTTGTTCATCATCAGCCCAAGAGGCAATCCACCACCACCACCTTTGGGTAGGGTATTGCACCTAGCGTGGCCGAACCATTATAAATCTTGTGTCTTTGTGTTGTGAGTTAAATCCGAGTTAAATCCATGAGATCTTAGCGAGCTAGGCGTGGATCGGTGAGGAGGAAATCTCGCGCGCCCCCAAAGGTGTTGAACCTTGAGGGTTTTGCCGGAACCCGTGATCTGAAAACTTCAATGGGAGGATTATATTTAAACCAATTCTCCTTAGGGAGATCAACATGAGTAGCAAAGGATTCACAGAAAGAAGCTACTATCTAAGAGTCAAGTCCATATTTAGTGCTAAATTCACGAAAAACATCGGTATCCATAAAAGATTTAACACAATCAAACTTAGGTGTTATACCTGACTCCTTACCTTCGTCAAGGTCCCAATCTTCAGAGTTGCATTTAATTATTTCCAATAAATCCCATTTGAATTCAATAGTATTCATCATAAAAGAACCAGTACAAGAAGTATCGAGCATGGACCGATTATTGAGAGAAAGCAGAGCATAAATTTTTTGAATAATAATTTCTCTTGAGAGCTCATGATTGGGGCATGAATATAACATTGACTTAAGCCTCGCCCAAGCTTGAGCTATGCTTTCTCCTTCGCGAGGCCAAAAATTATATATATAATTACGATCACGATGAATGAGATGCATAGGATAAAACTTCTGATGAAATTCCCATTTCAATCGGTTGTAGTTCCATGATCCCATATCATCACATAGCCTAAACCATGTCAATGTCTTTCCCTTCAAAGATAAAGGGAAGAACTTCTTCTTGATAACATCCTCGGGCATATCTGCAAGCTTAAATAATCCACAAACTTCATCCACATAGATTAGGTGTAAATCGGGATGCAATGTTCCATCTCCTGTAAAAGGATTAGCTAGCAGTTTCTCTATCATTCCCGAAGGAATTTCAAAGTAAACATTTTCAGTAGGTTCGATGGGTTGAGGAGCAAATCTTTGCTCTCTTGGTCGGGTGAAGATACCCCGAACAAGCCCCTCAAAGGATTACTTTCCATAGTAACAAGTGTTAGTAAATTTCAGCACACTATATAAATTTTTCCTTACCAAATTCCACCTACCAAAGGCGCTTCACTCCCCGGCAACGGCACCAGAAAAGAGTCTTGATGACCCACACGTATAGGGGATCTATCGTAGTCCTTTTGATAAGTAAGAGTGTCAAACCCAACAAGGAGCAGAAGGAAATGACAAGCGGTTTTCAGTAAGGTATTCTCTGCAAGCACTGAAATTATCGGTAACAGATAGTTTTGTGATAAGGTAATTTGCAACGGGTAACAAGTAACAAGAGTAAACAAAGTGCAGCAAGGTGTCCCAATCCTTTTTGTAGAAAAGGACAAGCCTGGAAAAATTCTTATATAAAGGAAAACGCTCCCAAGGACACATGGGAATTATCATCAAGCTAGTTTTCATCACGCTCATATGATTCACGTTCGTTACTTTGATAATTTGGTATGTGGGTGGACCGGTGCTTGGGTGCTGCCCTTCGTTGGACAAACATCCCACTTATGATTAACATTTGTTGCAAGCATCCGCAACTACAAAAGAAGTATTAAGGTAAACCTAACCATAGCATGAAACATATGGATCCAAATCTGCCCCTTACGAAGCAACGCATAAACTAGGGTTTAAGTTTCTGTCACTCTAGCAACCCATCATCTACTTATTACTTCCCAATGTCTTCCTCAGTTCCTCTAGGCCCAAACAATGGTGAAGGGTCATGTAGTCGATGTTCACATAACACCACTAGAGGAAAGACAACATACATCTCATCAAAATATCGAACGAATACCAAATTCACATGACTACTTATAGCAAGACTTCTCCCATGTCCTCAGGAACAAACGTAACTACTCATAGATCATATTCATGTTCATAATCAGAGGGGTATTAATATGCATAAAGGATCAGAACATATGATCTTCCACCAAATAAACCAACTAGCATCAACTACAACGAGTAATCAACACTACTAGCAACCCACAGGTACCAATCTGAGGTTTTGGGACATAGATTGGATACAAGAGATGAACTACGGTTTGAGATGAGATGGTGCTGGTGAAGATGTTGATGCAGATTGACCCCCTCCTACTGAGAGGATCGATGGTGATGTTTTCCCCCTCCCGAAGGGATGTTTCCCCGGTAGAACAGCTCCGCCGCAGCCCTAGATTGGTTCCGCCAAGGTTCCGCCTTGTGGCGGCGGTGTTTCGTCCCGAAAGCTTCCTTCTGATTTTTTCCAGGGTGAAAGACTTCATATAGCAGAAGATGGGCACCCGAGGCCTGCCAGGGGGCCCACGAGGCAGGGGGCGCGCCCAGGGGGGTAGGGCGCGCCCCCCACCCTCATGGATGGTGGGTGGCCCCCCTTTGGTTGATTCTTTCACCAGTATTTTTATTAATTCCAAAAACTGCCTTCGTGAAGTTTCGGGACTTTTGGGCTGTGCGAATAGGTCTCTAATATTTGCTCCTTTTCGGCCCGAATTCCAGGTATCGGCATTCTCCTCTTCATGTAAACCTTGTAAAATAAGAGAATGGGCATAAGTATTGTGACATAATATGTAATAACAGCCCATAATGCAATAAATATCGATATAAAAGCATGATGCAAAATGGGCGTATCGTGTATAAATGCGCCTATGGCTTCTGCGAGAAGGTGCGTCGGCTCGATCCACGACCGGCGTCTCAAGCACACTAGCTTCGCTCCCCAAATATCATTTCCTTTGTTCAATCATCGCGGTGAAAGATGGGCACGTGGACCCGCGTCGTGAGGGCAACTTCGGTGGCCCACTCCGGCGAGAGCGTGGCCGCAGCCGCCATGCGCGTGCTAACAAGGTGCATGAGCGCGGCCGCAATTTGTGACCGGGCGGCAAAGGCAGCCCAAACGGCCGCTGTTGCTTCTCAGGTGGCGGCAGCAACATCTGCCTCAGGGATAGTAACTAGCGAGAGTGGCACAGCAGCTGTCCGTTCCGCAGCGGCCGCCTTAGCCCTGATGGAGGCCTCCCACGACCATGTCGAGGCCGCCCACGCCCAGCTCATGGCGGTCACCGCACAAATCGAATGAAGCTTCTCCGACGACGGTCGGCAACCCACGGCCGAAGAGATGGCAATCGCCGAGAGCGTTCGAGCAGCCGTCCGTTCCTCCGTCGCATACCTTGCAACGACGGAGCCCGTCCAAGCCCAGATCGCGTCCGCCCACGCCCAGCTTGTGGAGGCCTTTCCAAAGAGATGGCGGACGCGGATGGCGAGATGCTTGCCTAGTATGGTGCAATGGATTCCATGGAGCCCCTTCCCCAAGAGACCGTCAGGCGCGAGCTGGACATGGAGGCGGCGGCAGAGATCGACGAGCACCAGCCGTAGTAGTACTCTTTGTTTTGTTTAACTAAGAGCGCCGATCTTTAATTTGTTAGAGTAATGTTTAGATCAGCTGGCTCTGTTTAATTGCTGAACTTGCTCGATTAAGAAGTGTGGGTGTGTTGTAGTCTCCTTTGTGTACCCAAATTATGCAATGACGTGGATGACCACTGTAACCATGGAAATTTGAACCAAAACTTTTGACGTTCAAATTCATCACACACGGGATAAGCTATTTGAATCATTTGTGATGTCCACATATCGTACACAGTTCTGAATAAGGGACCGTGTCTGATGACACTTTGCGCGCCAGTTTTTTGGTTGAAACGATTCCAAATTTTCGGCTTCTGCAGAAATATCTACCTCCCTGCCCCCCCCCCCTACCAAAAGCCACATTTCCCTCTTTCCGCCTTCCTTTCCAAGTTGAAACCTTCACTCCTTGCTTGCCTTTGCCGTCTCCTCTTGGCGACCCTCCTTCACGCTGCTCGGCCTCCTCTATCCAGGCAGGTAATCCACACCCGACCCCCATCCTCCTCCTCCTTCCACATACCACATGCCCCGACCGATGGCGCGAGCGCGACACCTTCCACCCAAATCACCGACCCCTCCACCAAATAAGCGCCGGCCTAAGCCATGGTGCACGCAGTATAGCCAGGACCTCAAGGAGCATTTGGCAACAGAGAAGCAAATCTCGGCCGCACGCGCGGATGTGGTCGCGATGGCTGCCATTCATGCCGACCCCTAAATCTTGGAGGAGCACCTTGTTAATTGCTAGCTACGCCGGTTAAGCATGCTCGGTTTACCCGTTGCGTGTGCTGCTCCTGCCTTTCCTTCACAAAATCTAGTGAATTGTGCTATCTAATTTCACCATGCAATCTGTTGCTCTAGTGTATATGTTCTATATGTCGTGCAGTGTGGTGCTCACTTATTAACTGTTTTGTTAATTAGTTGTCGTCTTCAGTTAAGTGTTTGGTTCAATTTTGCAAATGTGATGTTCAATTCTTGAGGCTGCAATTTTGTATTGTCTTCCATGTGAGAAATAAATCGAATTTATCTTTACAAAATTGTGGGTGCATTCTGTTATTGTATACCATGTGAGGAATAAATTGAATTTTGCTATAGTAAATACATGAGAAACAAATACAATTGCTACAATTGGCTGTAGTTAACTGTTTGGTTAACTCTCTGATCTTCTATTAGGAGTATGTTATATTGTGCAATGTGGTGCTCAGTGTTGGAAATATGCCCTAGAGGCAATAATAAAATGGTTATTATTATATTTCCTTGTTCATTATAATTGTCTATTGTTCATGCTATAATTGTGTTATCCGGAAATCGTAATACATGTGTGAATACATAGACCACAACATGTCCCTAGTGAGCCTCTAGTTAACTAGCTCGTTGATCAATAGATGGTTACGGTTTCCTGACCATGGACATTGGATGTCATTGATAACGGGATCACATCATTAGGAGAATGATGTGATGTACAAGACCCAATCCAAAGCATAACACAAGATCGTGTAGTTCATCTGCTAAAGCTTTTCTAATGTCAAGTATCTTTTCTTTAGACCATGAGATTGTGCGACTCCCGGATACTATAGGAATGCTTTGGGTGTGCCAAACGTCACAACGTAACTGGGTGGCTATAAAGGTGCACTATGGGTATCTCCGAAAGTGTCTACTGAGTTGGCACGAATCGAGACTGGGATTTGTCACTCCGTATGACGGAGAGGTATCTCTGGGCCCACTCGGTAATGCATCATCATAATGAGCTCAATGTGTCTAAGTAGTTAGTCACGGGATCATGCATTACGGAACGAGTAAAGTGACTTGCCGGTAACGAGATTGAATGAGGTATTGTGATACCGATGATCGAACCTCGGGCAAGTAACGTACCGATTGACAAACAGAATTATATACGGGATTGATTGAATCCTCGACATCATGGTTCATCTGATGAGATCATCGTGGAACATGTGGGAGCCAACATGGGTATCCAGATCCCGCTGTTGGTTATTGGCCGGAGAGATGTCTCGGTCATGTCTGCATGATTCCCGAACCCGTAGGGTCTACACACTTAAGGTTCGATGACGCTAGGGTTATAGGGAAAGTTTGTACGTGGTTACCGAATGTTGTTCGGAGTCCCAGATGAGATCTCGGACATCACGAGGAGTTTCGGAATGGTCCGGAGAAAAAGATTTATATATGGGAAGTCCTTATTCGGTCGCCGGAAGTGTTCGGGGGTTTATCGGTATTGTACCGGGACCACCGAAAGGGTTCCGGGGGTCCACCGGGAGGGTCCACCTGCCCCGGAGGGCCCTATGGGCTGGATATGGAGGGGAACTAGCCCCTAGGTGGGCTGGGTGCCAAAACCCCCTAGGGCCCATGCACCTAGGGTTGGGGGGAAACCCTAAAGGGGGCGCCCCCTTGGCTTGGGGGGCAAGCCTCCCCCCTTGGCCACCGCCCCCCTCTAGATCCATCTGGAGGGGGCCGGCCCCCTCTCCCTTGCCCCTATAAATAGAGGGGAGGTGGGAGGGCAGCCGCACCACATCCAAGGCGCAGCCCTCCCCCTCTCCAACACCTCCTCCTCCTCCCGCGACGCTTGGCGAAGCCCTACCGGAGTACGACGCTGCTCCAACACCACCACGCTGTCGTGCTGCTGCTGGAGTTGTCTTCCCTAACCTCTCCCTCTCTCCTTGCTGGATCTAGGCGTGGGAGACGTCACCGGGCTGCACATGTGTTGAACGCGGAGGCACCGTTGTTCGGCACTTAGATCGGAATCGACCGCGATCTGAATCGCTGCGTGTACGACTCCTCCAACCGCGTTCTTGCAACGCTTCCGCATCGCGATCTTCAAGGGTATGAAGATGCACTCCCCTCTCTCTCGTTGCTAGTCTCTCCACAGATTGATCTTGGTGATGCGTAGAAATTTTTTAATTTCTGCAACGATCCCCAATAGTGTTTTCAAAGCTAGGTCTATGCGTAGTTTCTATGCACGAGTAGAACACAAGTTGTTGTGGGCGTCGATTTTGTCAATTTACTTGCCGTTACTAGTCATATATTGATTTGGCGGCACCGTGGAATGAAGCGGCCCGGACCGACCTTACACGTACGCTTACGTGAGATAGGTTCCACCGACTGACATGCACTAGTTGCATAAGGTGGCTAGCGGGTGTCTGTCTCTCCCACTTTAGTCGGATCAGATTCGATGAAAAGGGTCCGTATGAAAAGGGTTCGTATGAAGGGTAAATAGAAATTGGCATATCACGTTGTGGTTTTGGCGTAGGTAAGAAACGTTCTTGCTAGAAACCTATAGCAGCCACGTAAAAAAACTTGCAATAACAATTAGAGGACGTCTAACTTGTTCTTGCAGCATATGTCGTGTGATGTGATATGGCCAAAAGGATGTGATGAATGATATATGTGATGTATGAGATTGATCATGCTCTTGTAATAGGAATCACGACTTGCATGTCGACGAGTATGACAACCGGCAGGAGCCATAGGAGTTGTCTTAATTTATTGTATGACCTGCGTGTCAGTGAAAACGCCATGTAATTACTTTACTTTATTGCTAAACGTTAGCCATAGTAGTAGAAGTAACAGTTGGCGAGACAACTTCATGAAGACACGATGATGAAGATCATGGTGTCATGCCGGTGACAACGATAATCATGGCACCCCGAAGATGGAGATCAAAAGGAGCAAAATGATATTGGCCATATCATGTCACTATTTGATTGCATGTGATGTTTATCATGTTTTTACATCTTATTTGCTTAGAACGACGGTTGCTTAAATAAGATGATCCCTCGCTATAATTTCAAGAAAGTGTTCCCCCTAACTGTGCACCGTTACGAAGGTTCGTTGTTTCCAAGCACCACGTGATGATCGGGTGTGATAGATTCTAACATTTGAATACAACGGGTGTAAGCCAGATTTACACATGCAGAACACTTAGGTTGACTTGACAAGCCTAGCATGTACAGACATGGCCTCGGAACATGGAAGACCGAAAGGTCGAACATGAGTCGTATAGAAGATACGATCAACATAGAGATGTTCACCGTTGATGACTAGTCCATCTCACGTGATGATCGGACACGGCCTAGTCGATTCGGTTCATGTATCACTTAGATGACTAGAGGGATGTTTATCTGAGTGGGAGTTCATTAAATAATTTGATTAGATGAACTTAATTATCATGAACATAGTCTAAATATCTTTACAATATGTCTTGTAGATCAAATGGCCCACGCTAATGTTGCCCTCAACTTCAACGCGTTCCTAGAGAAAACCAAGCTGAAAGACGATGGTAGCAACTATACGGACTGGGTCCATAACTTGAAGATCATCCTCATAGCTGCCAAGAAAGCATATGTCCTTGAAGCACCGCTAGGTGAAGCGCCCATTTTCCCAGCAACTCAAGACGTTATGAACGCCTGGCAGTCGCGTAATGATGATTACTCCCTGGTTCAATGCGGCATGCTTTACAGCATGGCATCGGGGCTCCAAAAGCGTTTTGAGCAACACGGAGCATATGAGATGTTCCAAGAGCTGAAAATGGTTTTCCAAGCTCATGCCCGGGTCGAGAGATATGAAGTCTCCGACAAGTTCTCTGATTGTAAGATGGAGAGAATAGTTCCATCGTGACACATACTCAACAAAATGTCCAGGTTGCACAACCACTTGTCTCACCGGGAGTTAATCTCCGGATGGCGCTGATCGTTGATGAATCCTTGATCGCTCCCACCTAGCTACAAGCGCTTCGTGATGAATCTCAATATGCAGGGGATGGAGAAAACCATTCCTGAGGTATATTCAATGTTGAAATCAGCGGAGGTGGAGATCAAAAAGGAACATCAAGTGCTGATGGTCAATAAAACCACTAGTTTCAAGAAAGGCAAGGGTAAGAAGAACTTCAAGAAGGACGGCAAGGGAGTTGCCGCGCCCGGTAAGCCAGTTGCTAGGAAGAAGCCAAAGCATGGACCCAAGCCTGAGACTAAGTGCTTTTATTGCAAGGGAAACGGTCACTGGAAGCGGAACTGCCCCAGGTACTTAGTGGATAAGAAGGCCGGCAATACCAAAGGTATATATGATATACATGTTATTGATGTGTACCTTACCAGCACTCGTAGTAGCTCCTGGGTATTTGATACCGGTGCGGTTGCTCATATTTGTAACTCAAAATGGGAGCTACGGAATAAGCGGAGACTGGCGAAGGACGAGGTGACGATGCGCGTTGGGAATGGTTCCAAAGTCGATGTGATCGCCGTCGGCACGCTACCTCTACATTTACCTACGGGATTAGTTTTAAACCTCAATAATTGTTATTTAGTGCCAGCTTTGAGCATGAACATTGTATCTGGATCTCGTTTAATGCGAGATGGCTACTCATTTAAATCTGAGAATAATGGTTGTTCTATTTATATGAGAGATATGTTTTATGGTCATGCCCCACTGGTCAATGGTTTATTCTTATTAAATCTCGAACGTGATGTTACACATATTCATAGTGTGAATGCCAAAAGATTTAAGGTTGATAATGATAGTGCCACATATTTGTGGCACTCCCGCCTTGGTCACATTGGTGTCAAACGCATGAAGAAACTCCATGCAGATGGACTTTTGGAGTCTCTTGATTATGAATCATTTGACTTGTGCGAACCATGCCTGATGGGACAAATGACCAAGACTCGGTTCTCCGGAACAATGAGGCGAGCAACCAACTTATTGGAAATCATACATACTGATGTGTGTGGTCCAATGAGCGTTGAGGCTCGCAGTGGTTATCGTTATGTTCTCACCCTCACTGATGACTTAAGTAGATATGGGTATGTCTACTTAATGAAACACAAGTCTGAGACCTTTGAGAAGTTCAAGGAATTTTAGAGTGAGGTAGAGAATCAACGTGATAGGAAAATAAAGTTCTTACGATCATATCGTGGGGGAGAATATTTGAGTCATGAATTTGGCACGCACTTAAGGAAATGTGGAATTGTTTCACAACTCACGCCGCCTGGAACACCTCAACGTAATGGTGTGTCCGAACGTCGTAATCACACTCTGTTGGACATGGTACGATCTATGATTTCTCTCACCGACCTACCGCTATCGTTTTGGGGTTATGCTTTAGAGACTGCCGCATTCACTTTAAATAGGGCTCCGTCGAAATCCGTTGAGACGACACCGTATGAATTATGGTTTGGGAAGAAACCTAAGCTGTCGTTTCTAAAAGTTTGGGGATGCGATGCTTATGTCAAGAAACATCAACCTGAAAAGCTCGAACCCAAATCGAAAAATTGCGTCTTCATAGGATACCCTAAGGAAACTATTGGGTATACCTTCTACCTCAGATCTGAAGGCAAGATCTTTGTTGCCAAGAATGGATCCTTTCTAGAGAAAGAGTTTCTCTCGAAAGAAGCAAGTGGGAGGAAGGTAGAACTTGATGAGGTATTGCCTATTGAACCGGAGAGTAGCGCAGCTCAGGAAAATGTTTCTGTGGTGCCTGCACCGATTTGAGAGGAAGTTAATGATAATGATCATGAAACTTTGGATCAAGGTACTACTGAACTTCGTAGGTCCACGAGGACACGTTCCGCATCAGAGTGGTATGGCAACCCTGTCCTAGAAATCATGTTGTTAGACAATGGTGAACCTTCGAACTATGAAGAAGCAATGGGGGCCCGGATTCCGACAAATGGCTTGAATCCATGAAATCTGAGATAGGATCCATGTATGAAAACGAAGTATGGACTTTGATTGATTTGCCCAATGATCGGCGAGCCATAGAAAATAAATGGATCTTTAAGAAGAAGACAGACGCGGATGGTAATGTGACCATCTATAAGGCTCGGCTACGATGAGGCGTTCTCACCCGTAGCGAAGCTGAAGTCTGTCTGAATCATGTTAGCAATTGCCGCATTCTATGATTATGAGATATGGCAAATGGACGTCAAAACGACATTCCTTAATGGTTTCCTTAAGGAAGAATTGTATATGATGCAGCCGGAAGGTTTTGTCGATCCTAAGAATGCTGACCAGGTAAGCAAGCTCCAGCGCTCAATCTATGGGCTGGTGCAAGCATTTCGGAGTTGGAACATTCGCTTTGATGAGATGATCAAAGCGTTTGGTTGACACGGACTTATGGAGAAGCCTGTGTTTACAAGGAAGTGAGTGGGAGCTCTGTAGCATTTCTCATATTATACGTGGATGACATACTATTGATGGGAAATGATATAGAATTCTTGGAAAGCATAAAGGCCTACTTGAATAAGTGTTTTTCAATGAAGGACCTTGGAGAAGCTGCTTACATATTAGGCATCAAGATCTATAGAGATAGATCGAGATGCCTCATTGGTCTTTCACAAAGCACATACCTTGACAAGATATTGAAGAAGTTCAATATGGATCAATCCAAGAAGGGGTTCTTGCCTGTGTTGCAAGGTGTGAGATTGAGCACGTCTCAATGCCCGTCCACGATAGAAGATAGAGAAAAGATGAGTGTCATCCCCTATGCCTCGGCCATAGGGTCTATTATGTATGCCATGTTGTGTACCCGACTTGATGTAAACCTTGCAGTAAGTTTGGTAGGAAGGTACCAAAGTAATCCTGGCATGGAACACTGGACAGCGGTCAAGAATATCCTAAAGTACCTGAAAAAGCTTAAGGATATGTTTCTCATTTATGGAGGTGATGAAGAGCTCGTCCTAAAGGGTTACGTCATGCTAGCTTCGACACAGATCTGGATGACTCGAAGTCGCAGGCCGGATACGTGTATATTTTGAATGGTGGGGCAGTCAGCTGGTGCAATTGCAAGCAAAGCATAGTGGCAGGATCTACATGTGAAGCGGAGTATATGGCAGCCTCGGAGGCAGCAGATGAAGCAATCTGGATGAAGGAGTTCATTACCGACCTAGGAGTTATTCCCAATGCGTCGGGCCCAATGACTCTCTTCTGTGACAACACTGGAGCTATTGCCCTTGCCAAGGAGCCCAGGTTTCACAAGAAGACCAGGCATATCAAGCGTCGCTTCAACTCCATTCGTGAAAATGTTCAAGATGGAGACATAGATATTTGTAAAGTGCATACGGACCTGAATGTCACAGATCCATTGACTAAACCTCTTCCACGAGCAAAACATGATCAACCCCAGAACTCTATGGGTGTTCGATTCATCACAACGTAACTAGATTATTGACTCTAGTGCAAGTGGGAGACTGTTGGAAATATGCCCTAGAGGCAATAATAAAATGGTTATTATTATATTTCCTTGTTCATGATAATTGTCTATTGTTCATGCTATAATTGTGTTATCCGGAAATCGTAATACATGTGTGAATACATAGACCACAACTTGTCCCAAGTGAGCCTCTAGTTGACTAGCTCATTGATCAATAGATGGTTACGGTTTCCTGACCATGGACATTGGATGTCATTGATAATGGGATCACATCATTAGGAGAATGATGTGATGGACAAGACCCAATCCTAAGCATAGCACAAGATCGTGTAGTTCATCTGCTAAAGCTTTTCTAATGTCAAGTATCTTTTCCTTAGACCGTGAGATCGTGCAAGTCCCGGATACTGTAGGAATGCTTTGGGTGTGCCAAACGTCACAACATAACTGGGTGGCTATAAATGTGCACTACGGGTATCTCCGAAAGTGTCAGTTGAGTTGGCACGAATCGAGACTGGGATTTGTCACTCCGTATGACGGAGAGGTATCTCTCGGCCCACTCGATAATGCATCATCATAATGAGCTCAATGTGTCTAAGCAGTCAGTCACGGGATCATGCATTACGGAACGAGTAAAGTGACTTTCCGGTAACGAGATTGAATGAGGTATTGGGATATCGACGATCGAATCTCGGGCAAGTAACGTACTGATTGACAAAGGGAATTGTATACGGGATTGATTGAATCCTCGACATCGTGGTTCATCTGATGAGATCATCGTGGAACATGTGGGAGCCAACATGGGTATCCGAAATCCCGCTATTGGTTATTGGCTGGAGAGATGTCTCGGTCATGTCTGCATGATTCCCAAACCCGTAGGGTCTACACACTTAAGGTTCGATGATGCTAGGGTTATAGGGAAAGTTTTTACGTGGTTACCGAATGTTGTTCGGAGTCCCGGATGAGATCCCAGACGTCACGAGGAGTTCTGGAATGGTCCGGAGACAAAGATTTATATATGGGAAGTCCTTATTCGATCGTCGGAAGTGTTCGGGGGTTTATCGGTATTGTACCGGGGCCACCGAAATGGTTCCGGGGGTCCACCGGGAGGGTACACCTGCCCCAGAGGGCCCTATGGGCTGTATATGGAGGGGAACCAGCCCCTAGGTGGGCTGTGCGCCAAAACCCCCTAGGGCCCATGTGCCTAGGGTTGGGGGAAAACCCTAAAGGGGGCGCCCCTTGGCTTGGGGGGCAAGCCTCCCCCCTTGGCCGCCGCCCCCCCTCTAGATCCATCTGGAGGGGGCCGGCCCCCTCTCCCTTGCCCCTATAAATAGAGGGGAGGTGGGAGGGCAGCCACACCACATCCAAGGCGCAGCCCTCCCCCTCTCCAACACCTCCTCCTCCTCCCGTGGCGCTTGGCGAAGCCCTGCCGGAGTACCACGCTGCTCCAACACCACCACGCCGTCGTGCTGCTGCTGGAGTTGTCTTCCCCAACCTCTCCCTCTCTCCTTGCTGGATCAAGGCGTGGGATACGTCACCGGGCTGCACGTGTGTTGAACGCAGAGGCGCCGTTGTTCGGCGCTTAGATCGGAATCGACCGTGATCTGAATCGCTGCGTGTACGACTCCTCCAACCGCATTCTTGAAACGCTTCCGCATCTCGATCTTCAATGGTATGAAGATGCACTCCCCTCTCTCTCGTTGCTAGTCTCTCCATAGATTGATCTTGGTGATGCGTAGAAATTTTTTAATTTCTGCAACGATCCCCAACAGTGGTTTCAAAGCTAGGTCTATGCGTAGTTTCTATGCACGAGTAGAACACAAGTTGTTGTGGGCGTCGATTTTGTCAATTTACTTGCCGTTACTAGTCTTATCTTGATTTGGCGGTATCATGGGATGAAGCGGCCCAGACCGACCTTACACGTACGCTTACGTGAGACAGGTTCCACCGACTGACATGCACTAGTTGCATAAGGTGGCTAGCGGGTGTCTGTCTCTCCCACTTTAGTTGGATCGGATTCGATGAAAAGGGTCCTTATGAAGGGTAAATAGAAATTTTCATATCACGTTGTGGTTTTTGCGTAGGTAAGAAACGTTCTTGCTAGAAACCTATAGGAGCCACGTAAAAAAAACTTACAACAACAATTAGAGGACGTCTAACTTGTTCTTGCAGCATATGCCGTGTGATGTGATATGGCCAAAAGGATGTGATGAATGATATATGTGATGTATGAGATTGATCATGTTCTTGTAATAGGAATCACGACTTGCATGTCCATGAGTATGACAACGGCGAGAATATATGAGTTGTCTTAATTTATTGTATGACCTGCGTGTCAGTGAAAACGCCATGTAATTACTTTACTTTATTGCTAAATGTTAGCCATAGTAGTAGAAGTAACAGTTGGCGGGACAACTTCATGAAGACACGATGATGGAGATCATGGTGTCATGCCGGTGACGACGATAATCATGGCACCCCGAAGATGGAGATCAAAAGGAGCAAAATGATATTGGCCATATCATGTCACTATTTGATTGCATGTGATGTTTATCATGTTTTTACATGTTATTTGCCTAGAACGATGGTTGCTTAAATAAGATGATCCCTCGCTATAATTTCAAGAAAGTGTTCCCTCTAACTGTGCACTATTGCGAAGGTTCGTTGTTTCGAAGCACCACGTGATGATCGGGTGTGATAGATTATAATGTTTGAATACAATGGGTGTAAGCCAGATTTACACATGCAAAACACTTAGGTTGACTTGACGAGCCTAGAATGTACAGACATGGCCTCGGAACACGGAAGATCGACAGGTCGAACATGAGTCGTATAGAAGATACTATCAACATGGAGATGTTCACCGTTGATTACTAGTCCGTCTCACGTGATGATCGGACACGGCCTAGTCGATTCGGATCATGTATCACTTAGATGACTAGAGGGATGTTTATCTGAGTGGGAGTTCATTAAATAATTTGATTACATGAACTTAATTATCATGAACATAGTCTAAATATCTTTACAATATGTCTTGTAGATCAAATGGCCCACGCTAATGTTGCCCTCAACTTCAACGCGTTCCTAGAGAAAACCAAGCTGAAAGGCGGTGGTAGCAACTATCTGGATGGGTCCGTAACGAGATCATCCTCATAGCTGCCAAGAAAGCATATGTCCTTGAAGCACGCTAGGTGAAGCGCCCATTTTCCCAGCAACTCAAGAGGTTATGAACGCCTGGCAGTCGCGTAGTGATGATTACTCCCTGGTTCAATGCGGCATGCTTTACAGCTTAGAATCGGGGCTCCAAAAGCGTTTTGAGCAGCACGGAGCATATGAGATGTTCCAAGAGCTGAAAATGGTTTTCCTAGCTCATGCCCGGGTCGAGAGATATGAAGTCTCTGACAAGTTCTACAGTTGTAAGATGGAGGAGAATAGTTCCGTCAGCGAGCACATACTCAAAATGTCTAGGTTGCACACCCGCTTGTCTCAGCTGGGAGTTAATCTCCCGGATGACGCGGCTGTTGACACAATCCTTCAGTCGCTCCCACCTAGCTACAAGAGCTTCATGATGAATTTAAATATGCAGGGGATGGAGAAAACCATTCCTGAGGTATATTCAATGCTGAAATCAGCGGAGGTGGAGATCAAAAAGGAACATCAAGTGTTGATGGTCAATAAAACCACTAGTTTCAAGAAAGGCAAGGGTAAGAAGAACTTCAAGAAGGACGGCAAGGGAGTTGTCGTGCCCGGTAAGCCAGTTGCCGGGAAGAAGCCAAAGCATGGACCCAAGCCTGAGTGCTTTTATTGCAAGGGAAACGGTCATTGGAAGCGGAACTGCCCCAAGTAATTAGCGGATAAGAAGGCCAGCAATACCAAAGGTATATATGATAGACATGTTATTGATGTGTACCTTACCGGCACTCGTAGTAGCTCCTGGGTATTTGGTACCGGTGTGGTTGCTCATATTTGTAACTCAAAATAGGAGCTGCGGAATAAGCGGAGATTGGCGAAGGATGAGGTGACGATGCGCGTCGGGAATGGTTCCAAGGTCGATGTGATCGCCGTCGGCACGCTACCTCTACATTTACCTACGGGATTAGTTTTAAACCTCAATAATTGTTATTTAGTGCCAGCTTTGAGCATGAACATTGTATCTGGATCTCGTTTAATGTGAGATGGCTACTCATTTAAATCTGAGAATAATGGTTGTTCTATTTATATGAGAGATATGTTTTATGGTCATGCCCCGCTGGTCATGGTTTATTCTTATTAAATCTCGAACATGATGTTACACATATTCATAATGTGAATGCCAAAAGATGTAAGGTTGATAATGATAGTCCCACATATTTGTGGCACTGCCACCTTGGTCACATTGGTGTCAAACGCATGAAGAAACTCCATGCAGATGGACTTTTGGAGTCTCTTGATTATGAATCATTTGACACATGCGAACCATGCCTGATGGGCAAAATGACCAAGACACAGTTCTCCGAAACAATGGAGGGAGCAACCAACTTATTGGAAATCATACATACTGATGTGTGCGGTCCAATGAGCGTTGAGGCTCACAGTGGTTATCGTTATGTTCTCACCCTCACTGATGACTTAAGTAGATATGGGTATGTCTACTTAATGAAACACAAGTCTGAGACCTTTGAAAAGTTCAAGGAATTTCAGAGTGAGGTAGAGAATCAACATGACAGGAAGTTCTTACGATCAGATCATGGGGGAGAATATTTGAGTCACAAATTTGGCATGCACTTAAGGAAATGTGGAATTGTTTCACAACTCATGCCGCCTGGAACACCTCAATGTAATGGTGTGTCTGAACGTCGTAATCGCACTCTGTTGGACATGGTGCGATCTATGATGTCTCTTACCGACCTACCGCTATCATTTTGGGGTTATGCTTTAGAGACTGCCGCATTCACTTTAAATAGGGCTCCGTCGAAATCCGTTGATACGATATCGTATGAATTATGGTTTGGGAAGAAACCTAAGTTGTCGTTTCTAAAAGTTTGTGGATGCGATGCTTATGTCAAGAAACATCAACCTGAAAAGCTCGAACCCAAATCGGAAAAATGTGTCTTCATAGGATACCCTAAGGAAACTATTGGGTATACCTTCTACCTCAGATCCGAAGGCAAGATCTTTGTTGCCAAGAATGGATCCTTTCTATAGAAAGAGTTTCTCTCGAAAGAAGTAAGTGGGAGGAAGGTACAACTTGATGAGGTATTGCCTCTTGAACCGGAGAGTAGCGCAGCTTATGAAAATGTTTCTGTGGTGCCTGCACCGATTAGAGAGGAAGTTAATGATAATGATCATGAAACTTCGGATCAAGGTACCACTGAACTTCGTAGGTCCACGAGGACACGTTCCACACCAAAGTGATACGGCAACCCTGTCCTAGAAATCATGTTCTTAGACAATGGTGAACCTTCAAACAATGAAGAAGCGATGGCGGGCCCGGATTCCGACAAATGGCTTGAAGCCATGAAATCTGAGATAGGATCCATGTATGAAAATGAAGTATGGACTTTGACTGACTTGCCCAATGATCGGCGAGCCATAGAAAATAAATGGATCTTTAAGGAGAAGACAGACGCGGATGGTAATGTGACCATCTATAAGGCTCGGCTTGTCGCTAAGGGTTATCGACAAGTTCAAGGGGTTAACTACGATGAGACCTTCTCACCCGTAGCGAAGCTGAAGTCTGTCCGAATCATGTTAGCAATTGTCGCATTCTATGATTATGAGAAATGGCAAATGGACGTCAAAACGACATTCCTTAATGGTTTCCTTAAGGAAGAATTGTATATGATGCAGCCGGAAGGTTTTGTCGATCCTAAGAATCTTGACAAGGTATGCAAGCTCAGTAGCTCAATCTATGGGCTGGTGCAAGCATCTCGGAGTTGGAACATTCGCTTTGATGAGATGATCAAAGCGTTTGGGTTCTACAGACTTATGGAGAAGCTTTGTGTTTACAAGAAAGTGAGTGGTAGCTCATAGCATTTCTCATATTATATGTGGATGACATACTATTGATGGGAAATGATATATAATTCTTGGAAAGCATAAAGGCCTACTTGAATAAGTGTTTTTCAATGAAGGACCTTGGAGAAGCTGCTTACATATTAGGCATCAAGATCTATAGAGATAGATCGAGACGCCTCATTGGTCTTTCACAAAGCACATACCTTGACATGATATTGAAGAAGTTCAATATGGATCAATCCAAGAAGGGGTTCTTGCCTGTGTTGCAAGGTGTGAGATTGAGCACGACTCAATGCCCGGCCACGACAGAAGATAGAGAAAAGATGAGTGTCATCCCCTATGCCTCGGCCATAGGGTCTATTATGTATGGCATGTTGTGTACCAGACCTGATGTAAACCTTGCCGTAAGTTTGGTAGGAAGGTACCAAAGTAATCCCGGCATGGAACACTGGACAGCGGTCAAGAACATCCTAAAGTACCTGAAAAGGACTAAGGATATGTTTCTCATTTATGGAGGTGACGAAGAGCTCGTCGTAAAGGGTTACGTCGATGCTAGCTTCGACACAGATCTGGATGACTCGAAGTCGCAGACCGGATACGTGTATATTTTGAATAGTGGGGCAGTCAGCTGGTGCAGTTGCAAGCAAAGCGTGGTGGTGGGATCTACATGTGAAGCGGAGTACATGGCAGCCTCGGAGGCAGCACATGAAGCAATCTGGATGAAGGAGTTCATTACCGACCTAGGAGTTATTCCGAATGTGTCGGGCCCGATGACTCTCTTCCGTGACAACACTGGAGCTATTGCCCTTGCCAAGGAGCCCAGGTTTCACAAGAAGACCGGGCATATCAAGCGTCGCTTCAACTCCATTCGTGAAAATGTTCAAGATGGAGACATAGATATTTGTAAAGTGCATACGGACCTGAATGTCGCAGATGCGTTGACTAAACCTCTTCCACGAGCAAAACATGATCAACACCAGAACTCTATGGGTGTTCGATTCATCACAATGTAACTAGATTACTGACTCTAGTGCAAGTGGGAGACTGTTGGAAATATGCCCTAGACGCAATAATAAAATGGTTATTATTATATTTCCTTGTTCATGATAATTGTCTATTGTTCATGCTATAATTGTGTTATCCGAAAATCGTAATACATGTGTGAATACATAGACCCACAACATGTCCCTAGTGAGCCTCTAGTTGATTAGCTCGTTGATCAATAGATGGTTACGTTTTCCTGAACATGGACATTGGATGTCATTGATAACGGGATCACATCATTAGGAGAATGATGTGATGGACAAGACAATCCTAAGCATAGCACAAGATCGTGTAGTTAAATGCGCTAAAGCTTTTCTAATGTCAAGTATATTTTCCTTAGACCATGAGATTGTGCAACTCCCGGATATTGTAGGAATGCTTTGGGTGTGCCAAATGTCACAACGTAACTGGGTGGCTATAAAGGTGCACTACGGGTATCTCCGAAAGTGTCTGTTGAGTTGGCACGAATCGAGACTGGGATTTGTCACTCCGTATGACGGAGAGGTATCTCTGGGCCCACTCGGTAATGCATCATCGTAATGAGCTCAATGTGTCTAAGCAGTTAGTCACGGGATCATGCATTATGGAACTAGTAAGTGACTTACCGGTAACGAGATTGAATGAGGTATTGGGATACCGACGATCGAATCTCGGGCAAGTAACGTACCGATTGACAAAGGGAATTGTATACGGGATTGATTGAATCCTCGACATAGTGGTTCGTCCAATGAGATCATCGTGGAACATGTGGGAGCCAACATGGGTATCCGAAATCCCATTGTTGGTTATTGGCCGGAGAGATGTCTCGATCATGTCTGCATGATTCCCGAACCCGTAGGGTCTACACACTTAAGGTTCGATGATGCTTGGGTTATAGGGAAAGTTTGTACGTGGTTACCGGATGTTGTTCGGAGTCCCAGATGAGATCCCGGACGTCACGAGGAGTTCCGGAATGGTCCGGAGACAAAGATTTATATATGGGAAGTCCTTATTCGGTCGCCGGAAGTGTTCGGGGGTTTATCGGTATTGTACCGGGACCACCGAAATGGTTCCGGGGGTCCACCTGCCCCGGAGGGCCCTATGGGCTGGATATGGAGGGGAGCCAGCCCCTAGGTGGGCTGGGCGCCAAAACCCCCTAGGGCCCATGCGCCTAGGGTTGGGGGAAACCCTAAAGGGGCGCCCCCTTGGCTTGGGGGGCAAGCCTCCCCCCTTGGCCGCCGCCCCCCTCTAGATCCATCTGGAGGTGGCTGGCCCCCCTCTTCCTTGCCCCTATAAATAGAGGCGAGGTGGGAGGGTAGCCGCACCACATCCAAGGCGCAGCCCCCCCCCCCCTCTCCAACACCTCCTCCTCCTCCCGCGGCGCTTGGCGAAGCCCTGTCGGAGTACCATGCTGCTCCACCACCACCATGCCATCGTGCTGCTGCTGGAGTTGTCTTCCCCAACCTCTCCCTCTCTCCTTGCTAGATCAAGGTGTGGGAGACGTCACCGGGCTGCACGTGTGTTGAACGCAGAGGCGCCGTTGTTCGGCGCTTAGATCAGAATCGACCGTGATCCGAATCGCTGCGTGTACGACTCCTCCAACCACGTTGTTGCTGCGCTTCCGCATCGCGATCTTCAAGGGTATGAAGATGCACTCCCCTCTCTCTCGTTGCTAGTCTCTCCATAGATTGATCTTGGTTAATGTTTGGTTCATTTGTTGTGGTGTTTAGTTAACTGCTTGGTTCAATGTTATATTGTGCAATGTGGTGCTCAGTTAATTTTTGGTTCATTTGTTGTGGTGTTTAGTTAACTGCTTGGTTCAATTCTGCATTGCAATGTCCAATTGTCGTGGGTAGAATTTTGTATTGTTGTGCATGTGAGGAATAAATCGAATTTGGCTGCACTTAATACATGAGAAACATATACAAGTGCTATATTTCCTAGTTCTTAATCATGCTTGGTTTGGGTAAATGGGTTTTCCGTGTGGCTCCAATTAATCTGATGAATCTGCAATGTGCTTATTTTTCATCAACATATTTTACTGATAGCATGCGAATCCTTACTTAACCCGATGACTAACTACCTTATATGTGTTGCAGGGAAACAATGGGAAGCACTGAGGTTTACAATCGAGGTTAGCACGTGCATGGTCCATTGTCTAATAGCACATTATTGTGCAATTCCAGGAACCATTCTAATATTTTGGTTTTTAACAATTTGGTCTTGCACATGTAGGTCCTGTTGTGAGAGGTTTTGACCCACTGTTCGACCCTTTTTGCATATGGGGAAATGAGTTGTCTATGAATATCAATCAAATCAAGAAACTCATAAAGATTGTTAGGATAAAGAAATTAGCGACAAAAAACAACAAGATCTTTATCTGCACAATGAAGAAGACATCAGTTCACTACAAGATGGTACTAACTATTATACCTTGCCTATTTTTTATTCCTTTGCCCCATTTCCAATATAGAGAAGATACTTATGCACATCCTTGTTTTCAGGCCTTTTCAAAACAGTTCACTAATGATTACCTCTCAAACCACCTCTATGGTCAGGAGGCGAGGAAGGTTTTCATACAACACCCACGGTTCAATATTGAAGTGTTCCTGAAGAGGGTGAAGGACGGATGATCAATCATCCACAGACACTGGCCTGAAGTTGCAAAGACCTTCAACATGAATGAAGGCTCAATATTCGCCTTCTGCTTCAGTAGTTTTCCAGATGAGATTCATCTATCTATATACTGTCTATGATGCTAATATTGAAAGGTTCTACATGTTGCATGTGGAACTTGCTGCTGGTGCAGTTGTATAATGGGGTAGCTGAGTGCTGAAGCTATATCATGTTGTACTCTGATGTATTTCAATTATGAAATTATGCTTCCTTAATATGGAAATGAAATATATTGTGTGCTTAATATGAGTGTCAATTAGATTAATAAATGGATTATTAATAGTAGGGCAATTAGCCTGCCAATTGGGTTTTGATATTGCAAATGGTTGTTGAAAAAATACCGTGGGCGATGACCTCAGGCAACGCACACAGTTTCTAGGAATAAATCATGTTGGATCAATGAACAATCACACACGACTTTCTCTTGAAAACTGTTTGCGTTAGGCCACCTTGCGCAGAACGTTTACCACATAAAAATTGTGTGTGATGGACAGCCTTTGCCACACAGTTTCTTCTACGGACTGTGTGTGATACATTCAATAACGCAAACGATTTAACGGGAAAAATTGTGTGTGATGTACTTGTGAATGGAAATGTTTTCCTTGGAGCGACTGTGTGGGATGTGCATATGAACAGAAACGTTTAGCGGGGAATGACTGTGTGGGATGTACTTGCGACCGGAAACAATTTCCCCATATAATTGCATTTTTATCTCTACTGTACGTATTTCCGTATTTGAGTGCTCATCGGTCGCACACGACCTCATTTTGTCGAACGTGTGTGCCAGGAGGGCATATCCCCGACGGTTTCTGGGTCGTGTGGGAAGGAGCCATCAAGCCTAATGATGACGACACAGAGGAACTCTCAATGAAAGCACCAATGTCGGTGTCAAAACCGGCGGATCTCGGGTAGGGGGTCCCGAACTGTGCGTCTAGGCGGATGGTAACAGGAGACAAGGGACACGATGTTTTACCTGAGTTCGAGGCCCTCTCGGTGGAGGTAAAACCCTACTCCTGCTTGATTGATCTTGATGATATGAGTATTACAAGAGTTGATCTACCACGAGATCGGAGAGGCTAACCCCTAGAAGCTAGCCTATGGTATGATTGTTGTCGGTCCTACGGACTAAACCCTCCGGTTTATATAGACACCGGAGGGGGCTAGGGTTACACAGAGTCGGTTACGGGGAAGGAGATCTACATATCCATATCGCCAAGCTTGCCTTCCACGCTAAGGAGAGTCCCATCCGGACACGGGATGAAGTCTTCAATCTTGTATCTTCATAGTCCAACAGTCCGGCCAAAGGATATAGTCCGGCTGTCCGGATACCCCCTAATCCAGGACTCCCTCAGTAGCCCCTGAACCAGGCTTCAATGACGATGAGTCCGGCGCGCAGATTGTCTTCGGCATTGCAAGGCGGGTTCCTCCTCCGAATACTTCATAGAAGATTTTGAACACGAGGGTCGTGTCCGGCTCTGCAAAACAAGTTACACATACCACCGTAGAGAGAATAATATTACCACAAATCTAATCCACTGACGTATTTCACAGTGTGACATCACACCACGGCCAGGTCTTTATTTGAATCGTTTTTCATAACCCGTCTCAGCGTGTTTCACGAGGCGGTTTCCTTGGCACGTCTTGTCGAAGCAGAGATCGTGTCCCCTTTATTACGGGATTCTCATCAACACGGATGTGGGTAACCCAAACACGCCCGCTGGTATGACCCCTCGATGGGAGGTAAGTCCCAGACGGTCACGAGGAGGGCACTTGGTATTCAACCTCTTTATAAAGAGACCAAGGCCTATTCTTTTCTTTAGATCTCAATCGAATTCGCCTCCCGCCTCGAGTTCCAACCCCCGAAGCTCAGGTTTAGGCGCTTCAGACCTCGAATTATGTCCGGATCCAACCTTCAAGGTCGGTGGATGCCTTCCTCCGTCACGGAGGAAGACATAAGAAAGCTAAGGGAGGCCAGGTACCTGACCGGCGAAATCCCGCATAGGCTGCCTGCTCAAGGGCAGGTTATTCCCACTCCCAAGCCGGGTGAGAGCGTTGTGTTCGCATCTCACTTCCTCCGAGGGCTAGGCTTCGCGCCAGATCCCTTCGTGAGGGGGCTCATGTTCTATTATGGGCTGGATTTTCACGATTTAGCTCCGGAGTCTATCCTCCACATCTCATCGTTCATCATCGTGTGCGAAGTTTTCCTCCGGATTACTCCTCACTTCGGACTGTGGCTCAAGACCTTCAAAGTAGAGCCGAAGACGATCGAGGGGCGGCACGCAGAGTGCAGCGGCGCCGTAATAAGCAGAAACTCCGATGTCCCATGGCCCGAGGGCTCTTTCCAGGAGGTGCCCAGTTTATGGCAACAAGAGTGGTTTTATATCACAGCTCCCAGGGGTACCAAGTGGGTGGCCAAACCTGTCTTTCGCTCGGGTCCCCCGCCGCGACTATCGTCATGGGTCAACAAGGGGCTGGACTGGGGGCCAGTAAAGGATGTGCCCCTATTGCAGGGCCGCATTCGAGATCTCCTTGAGAGAGATGTCAGTCTGGTCGTGGTGATGCAAGTCATGTTAATTAGCCGAGTCCTGCCCTGCAAACGTCGTCCTCTCCGCCTGTGGGAGTTCAATCCAGAGGGACCGCGAGCTCTTCAAAATTTCCTCGGCATGACGCCTGAGGAGATGTACAAATTGTTCTTCGGACCACAAATAATGTGTCTGGACACCACTGAGGATGCAGGTCTGAGCTGTAATCGCCCGGATACCCAAGTAATTAGCCCGCATCCAAACACACTGTCCGTTCATTTAACACAACATTGCCCTAAAAAGGCCGCTCACTGACCAGGATTGGATAGCGAAGGCAAAGTTGATCAGGTGTCCGGGCCCCCAACCGGAGACCTCACCAGATCCTGTGTTAACCAGGATGCTGGAGAATGCCCTTATCAAGCGCCTCCAGGAGAAGATAAAGGGGGGAACGAGGAGGCTGGCGCCTCCACGAAGGAGGTAAGCCAGGAAGGAGGAACTAAAACTTTCTCTCCCCAGGGAAAGAAGAGGACCGCCTCCGAGGACCCGGAGACAATGGTCTCCAAACGAGGGAAGAAATCTTCGCCGAAGGGTCCCGCCCCGGGGGATACCCTGGCCGCACTATGCCCTCAAGGGGATCAGCCCTCCACCAAGCTGTAAGTAAAAAAGGGTACTTGATAATGAAAATATCTTGCCTTACTTCTGAGGAAGGTAATCGAAGCATTTATCTTGCAGTTTGGATCTTAGCCCTTCTCAGCAGAGCTCATCTTCGGGGGATATGATGGAGAGCGAAACGCCTCCCCCTGCCATGCCGCCTTGTGAGGCGGGCGACCCCGAGGTGTCGTCACGGAGGGTTTCTCCTGATCCGGCAAGGCCAAAGGTCAATCCTATGGCCACCCGAAGCCCTCAGTGTCCGGCTCTTGAAGAGAGCAATCAGAAGAGTCCGGTACCGTCTGGTGTGCGGTCGGACGTACTGAGGGATATGCTAGAGCGAGCAGCTATATCAGAAGAGCACCGCACGTTGATGAGTTCGGTGATTGAAAGGATTTCGTCCGCCTAAAGCGGGTTGCATGAAGCCTTTACGAGTCTACTGATGGGCTTTGAGGTACGCAAATTGATGTACATTTTTGGCAGTACCGCACACTTTTAGATGCGCCCTGTGTAGATAGTAGCCCCTGAGACTCTGGGTGCTGTCGAAGAAGACGGCGCCCAGAGGATCATAGTCCCAGGAATAATCTTGCCGCCTTAATATGCAGGTGGCGAAGTGTCCGGTGGCCAGCCGGATTGATGAGTTTGCCGAGCTAAAGCGGCAGCTTGACGTGGCAGATGCTGACATCGTACTTGTCAACAAGCGGCTTGACGAGGCACAAAGTATGTGATTCCCCTGGTGACACATGGGAAGAGGATCATAATGCCACTATCTATAACATGTGTGTTAATGCAGATGGAGCTGCGGCCGTGGAGAACCTTCGGGCGGAACTTGCCCGAGCCAAAGAACAAGCGAGAAAAAGTGATGCGGCTGCCCTAAAGGCAATCGAAGAGCTGAAAGCCGAAAAGGTTGCTCACTGCCAAAGCAAGGAAGAAATGGCCAGGATGGCCGTGGAATTGAAAAATGTCAAGGACCGTTGCAAGCTTCTTGAAAAGGAAGATCAAGCGAAGAAAACAGACCTGGAAAAGGCTGCAACGGCGGCCAAAGACATCCGCTCTGCAATGAGAGCGATGAAGGAGGAGCTGCGTCAGGCCGGAGATATTGCGGCTGGAAAGCCTTTTATGCTGCAGATGAAGTTCGGAGATCCTAAGTATGCACCTTTGGACCGGCTGTGGAGCTCTGCGGACGCATATCTGGATTTAGCGGCAAGTGCTGCCGATGCGGCCGAATACTTCCGAGATCAAAAAGATCGCGAAGTGGAGAAGCTGTTCTAGTCACAATTTAATGACTCAGAGCGTCCACTTCCATTGACTGATCGGTTGGCCGAATGGGCCGAAGTGAATAGATTGTCCGGACTCGCCATGAGGTCTCTTGTGGATCATTTGTGGCCGGGAAGGCCAAAGCCGAACAGTTATTTTAGTTTGGTGCAGCAGTTCCTTGGTGCGGTGCCGCATATCAACGCGATGAAGAGGTCGGCGTGCATAGAGGGTGCGCGGATGGCCTTTGCCCGTGTGAAGACATACTGGGCGGAGATGGAGGACACCGCCATTGCAGCCCGGGATTCGGACGAGAGCCGAGTACCTGCCGAGCACTACTTTCGAGAAGTTCTTGAGGGCGCTCGTTCAATAGAAGCGCAGTGCTCGAAGAATATTATGTTTTAAGGACATGTATTCCCATTGACAAACAATGTTTTGCTGAATTGTAAAGGCTATTTTATACTTTTGCCTAAAAGAATTATACTACCTCCTGTGCGGCCGTTCATGTATATATGTATATAACCTGAAAGATGGCTGTCGGTGTCAAAACCGGCGGATCTCGGGTAGGGGGTCCCGAACTGTGCGTCTAGGCGGATGGTAACAGGAGATAAGGGACACGGTGTTTTTACCCAGGTTCGGGCCCTCTCGATGGAGGTAATACCCTACTCCTGCTTGATTAATATTGATGATATGGGTAGTACAAGAGTAGATCTACCACGAGATCAGATAGGCTAAACCCTAGAAGCTAGCCTATGGTATGATTGTTGTTCCCCCTATGGACTAAAACCCTGCGGTTTATATAGACACCGAATAGGGTTAGGGTTACACAGAGTCGGTTACAATGGTAGGAGATCTACATATCCTTATCGCCAAGCTTGCCTTCCACGCCAAGGAAAGTCCCATCCGGACACGGGACGAAGTCTTCAATCTTGTATCTTCATAGTCTAGGAGTCTGGCCAAAGATGATAGTTCGGCTATCCGGACACCCCCTAGTCCAGGACTCCCTCAGTAGCCCCTAAACCAGGCTTCAATGACAACGAGTTTGGCGCGCATATTGTCTTCGGCATTGCAAGGCGGTTTCCTCCTCCGAATACTTCATAGAAGGTTTTGAACACAAGGATAGTGTCCGGCTCTGCAAAACAAGTTCCACATACCACCGTAGAGAGAATAATTTTTCGCACAGATCTGCTGACGTATTCCACGGCGTGACGTTTAGCGAGGCGGTTTCCTTGGCACGTCTTATCAAAGCGTAGATCATGCCCCCTTATTCCGGGATTCTCATCAATACGGACGTGGGTAACCCAACCGTGCCCGTTGGCACGCCTCTATCGGCGAGTCCCAATCGACCACGGGAGGGCTCTTGGTATTCAACCTCTTTATAATGAGACCAAGGCCCTCTTCTTTTTCCACCCTCCATCGAGTTCGCCTCGCACTTCGAGTTCTAACACCCAAAGCTTCAGATTTAGGCGCTTCGGACCTTCGACGATGTCCGGCTCCGACCAGCTCAGCCGATGGATGTCTTCTTCCGTCACAGAAGAAGATGTGCTAAAGTTGCGAGACGCCAGGTATCTAACCGTCGAGATCTCGCATAGGCTGCCTGCTCCAGGGCAGGTCATTCCCACTCCCGAGCCCGGCGAGAGCGTGGTGTTCGTGTCTCACTTCCTACGGGGTTTAGGCTTCCCGACGGATCCCTTTGTGCGGGGGCTCATGTTTTATTATGGGCTGGATTTCCATGACTTGAATCCGGAGTCCATCCTCCATATCTCGTCATTCATTGTCGTATGTGAAGCCTTCCTCCATATTACCCCTCACTTTGGATTGTGGCTCAAGACCTTCAAGATGGAGCCAAGATGATCGAGGGGCAACAAGCGAAAGTCTGGGGCGGTCATAAGCAAGTGTCTTGATGCTCCGTGGCCGAGGGCTCTTTTCAAGAGGAGCTTGGTTTGTGGCAGCGGAGTGGTTTTATATCACCGCTCCGGGGGCACCAAATGGGTGGCGCCACCCGCCTTCCGCTCAGAGTCCACCATAGCGGCTGGCATCATGGGTCAACCGGGCTCGACTGGGGCCGTCCAAGGCGTTCCTCATTGCGGGGCCGTGTTCGAGACCTCCAAGAAAAAGAGATCAATCTGGTCGTGGCGGCGCAGGTTATGCTGATTCGGCGCCTTCTGCCCTGCAAACGTCTTCCCCTCCGTCTATGGGAGTTTAATCCAGAGGGACCACGAGCTCTCCAACATTTTATGGGCACGACGCCCAAGGAGATGTACAAACTGTTCTTCGGATCACAAGAGAAGTGTCCGGACTTGACCGAGGATGCAGGTCTAAGCTGCAACCACCCAGATACTCAAGTAAGTAACCCTATAACCGGACAGGCTGTTCATTCATTTATCATATATATGCCCTTTAAGGGAGCCGTTTCTTGAACAGGAGTGGATAGCCAAGGCAAAGTTGATAAGGTGTCCGGCTCCCCTCCCAGAGACCACGCCGGATCCCATGCTGACCAAGATGTTGAAGGCCGCGCCTTTTAAAGAAGGCGAAGGGGGGAGCAGGGAAGCAACTGCCTCCAAAGGAGGCTTTCAAGGAAGAGGGATCGAGGATCCTCCTCCAAGGGAGAAGAGGACCGCTTCGAGCGACCGGAAGCCAAGGCCTCAAAGCGGGAAAGAAGTCTTCGTCGAGAAAGTCCGGCGCCGGAAGTATCCCAGCCGCACTATTTCCCCAAGGGATCAGCCCTCCAAAAAGCCGTAAGTAAAAAGAAGGGGTCCTGTGAATAAAGAACATCCTGTATTTATTTACGAAGATAACGAAATTGTACCTTGTAGTTCGGATCTCAGCCCTTCTCGTGAGCTCGTCTTGAGGATCTTCGTCCGGAGATGATAGAGAGCAAACGCCTCCACCTATCGCGCCTTGCGTGCGGCGGGCGACCTCAAGTGTCGTCACGGAGAGTTTCCCAGTCCGCGGGGCGACGGTCCGGCGCCAATCAAGCGGCGGTCGGAGGAGCTGAAGGACCTGCTCGAGCGGCGTATATCTCGAAGATCACCGTGCGCTAATGGCTACGGTAATTGAAAGAATTGCATCCGCCGAGGCGGATTGCATGAAACCGCCGAAGTTCTTGTGACGGGTTTGAGGTCTGAAAAAATGATGTACCTTCGACAGATTATGCATATAGAATGCGCCTGTATAGATAGTAGCCCACGAGACTCGGTATCTGTCACTGGCGACAGCGGCGTGCGAGGATCATAATCTCGATACTAACATGTCGCCGTTCCTATGTAGGTGGCGGGCGTCCGTGGCTAGCCGGATGATGAATTTGCCGAGCTAAGCGGCAACTTGACGTGGCGGATCACGGACATCGCTCTAGTTAATAAGCGGCTTGACGAGTCACAAGGTATCGACTTCTCCGCGGACACCGGTAAGGGAGCTTGACGCCCATGCGTTACAACATGTATGCTTAATGCAGATGGTGCCGCTGCTATGGAGAGCCTTCGGGCGGAGCTCGCCCGAGCCAAGGAGCAAGCCAGAAAAAGTGATGCGACTGCTTTAAAGGTGGCCGCAGAGCTAAAAGCTGAACAGGCTTCTCACAACCAAAGCAAGAAAGAGATGGCCGATATGGCCGTGAAATTGAAGAATGCTACTGACCATTGCGAGCTTCTTGAAAAACAAGATCGAGCGAAACAAGAGGACCTGAAAAAGGCCACCACCGAGGCCAAGGATACTCGCTCTACGATGAGAGCTATGAAGGAGGAGCTACGTAAGGCCGAAGATATTGCGGCTGGAAAGCCCTTTCTGCTGCGGAGGAAATTCACGGATCCTAAGTACGCTCAATTGGACAGTCTGTGGGGTGCGGAGGATGCTTATCTGGACTTGGCGGCGAGTGCATGAGCGGCGAACACTTCCGAGGTCAAAAGGATCACGGAATGGAAGAGCTTTTTGGTCGCAGTTCCATAGTCCGGAGCGTCCACTTTCGTTAACCGATCGCTTGGCCGAATGGGCGGAGCTGAATAGGTTGTCCGGACTTGCCATGAAGGCTGTGTGACTCATTTGTGGCCGAAAAGCCCCAAGCCGAAGAGTTATTTTGGCTTGATGCAACAGTTCCTTGGTGCGGTGCATATATCGATGCAATGAAGCGGTCAACATGCATAGAGGGAGCGCGGATGGCTCTTGCCGTGTCAAGACATCTTGGCGGAGATGAAGGCCACCGATGTTGCATCCCAAGATTCGAGACGAAGCCAGTACCGCCGAGCACTATTTTGAGGAAGTCTGCAGGCGCTTCGTTTAATAGAGACGCAGTGCTCGAAGGATATTATGTTTACATGACATGTATGATTTGTGAAAACAATGTTTCAATATAATATAAGAGCTTTTTATACTTGTGCGTTCAAGTATTAAAACGCCTCTGTCTGACCGTTGATGTATATGTATATATAACTTTGATAGATGGCAGTCTTGACTTCACCCCACGCACATAGTGCGGGGTGTTTACAAAAAGGCGCATTTTCAAACTTAATCCAACGTCTTGGTCCTGTGAAGGAGGTGATAGCGTAGCAAACTAGGCAACCGGACTATAATGCTTTATCACTTTCACTTAGCCATAGGAGTTCGATGGTGGGGCTACTATATAGCCCCTAGGGGCACCGCGCTCTCCCGAATTCGGGGCGCGTATGTGCCTGACCGGGAAACGGCCCTTCGCCAATGCGGGGGAATTCTAAACATTCCGCTGGGCCATCGAGTGGTTGACCAGTCTCACGCTATATCATGACAAATCAGTTTTAGCTTTCTCGACCGAGGTGCTCAACCCAGCTCAACCGGGCACAATCGCGATGGTTCTCCTAGCGCTACCTTAGCCGATATAACGGAACGTAAGGTACCAAAACATGGGGCCGGCAAACCCAACATTTGACCAAAGACATGATTAGGAGCTGATGCATATAAGGCCTAACTCGAGGGCGCCAACACTCCCTAAGGTATTCGGTCTTTATGAAAACAGGCAGAATAATGCCCTAAGCCCCAGTGTCCAGCACGCAAAAATTCTGGTTTGGCCGATGCCAAAACGCCAGCCTCCTCCTCGGTTATAGCAAAAACCGGGAATGTGTATCAACAAGAGCAGTAAAAAGGTTTACAGGGGTCTTAATCTGAAAAGAATCCTTGCGACGGGTCCCTGCTGCACGTCTGCGCCTGTGTCTCCGTTGTGCAGTATCTTGGGCGGGTGTAGTACGGTGTTCATCTATAAAGAGAAGAACTTAGTTGAAAAGAAAAATATCGTGCGAGAAATGTACTTTATATTGAATAAGCAGAGTGCAGTTCGGAAGGTGAATAAAATTGAGCTTTATTGTCTCTTGTTGTGCGTGCGTGCAGCCCTTGTATGGGGTATGCCGCTAGTAAGCGCGGACTCGTCTAGCCGTGTCCGGGTTTGAATGACCTATTCAGTGCTTTGATTAGCGGGCGGATTGGTGTGGGACTATCAAGGCAGTCTCACGTTCTTCCGTGCTCGAGTAACATAATACTCCCTTTTAATGAGATGATGCCGCGTGGACGGGCATTTTAAGTGTAAGAGATGCATAATGCGGTATTGCGTTAAAGCGGTAGCTTCACGCCCAAATAGTGCTTGATAGCTACTTTGAATGGGGCGATGTGGAAGGTTAACTTTTCGGCGGAAGTTGTCGGATGGGCGAACACAACTTCTAGCAGATAGGGAGCCCGTACAATGGGCATACAGGCTGGCATTACCCCTTTGAAGGAGGTGTTGCTATGGCGAATTTTGGTTGGGTCTATCCCCATTTTGCGGTTGTGTCCTGATATAGCAGGTTTAGATCGCTACCTCCGTCCATTAGGACTTGTGTAAATTGGAGTCCGTCGATTATAGGATCTAATATCAAGGCAGTCCATCCTGCGTTCGGATACTTCGGAATAGTCCTGATGATCGAAGGTGATTGGTTTTGACAACCATCGTTGGGACTCTGCTGGGATAGACCGTGCGGCACGTGTTTCTATGGGCGCCGCTCTGTTTTCCCTTTGTCACTTGAAGTGAGTTCACTGTTTTGACTTTTGTGGGAAATTCTTTTGTTTTCCGGGCTCTGCTTGTGGTGCTCGTCATCATCCTCACTTGGTGTGTCGAGCCCTTGTGTTCGGCGTTGAGTATGCGGAATGCTTGAAGACCCAACAATCTCTGTGGGTATGGTTTGCGAGCTTCCGGAGTCTTGTGGATTTGGCATATCTTGTCCAAGATTTTGTTTAAGTTGGATAGCTCATCGCTATTGTCCTTAAGGGGCAGTTTTTTATTGTTCTGCCGTGAGCTTTTGAATCCGGCATTGACTGCCGCGCTCTTTGGACCGTTCCCCTTGATCCAAGCGCTGGTCCTTGCTGCGTCGTGGTTTCCCATTTCTATCCTCGACTTGGATGTACTTGGGTGTTGGTCTGCATCTTGCTAGCCAGCTATCCTCTCTCGCATAAGCGGGTCATGAGGCTTGTTAGTGCGGCCATTGTTCTTGGCTTTTCTGGCCAAGGTGTCCAGCGAGCCATTCGTCTCGGACGTTGTGTTTAAAAGCTGCTAAGGCTTGGCATCCGGACGATCGACTATTTGGTTCTTTTGGTGAGAACCTGTTCCAGAATTTTGAGCTGACTCTCCGGGCTGTTGGGTTATGTGACTTAGATCGCTCTGCGTCCGGAGGTCGGACATAGGTTCCCCAAATTGGCCGAAAAGCATCCTCAAGCTCTTCCCAACTACCAATGGTGTTTTCGGGAGGCTTTTAAGCCAATGCCGGGCTGGCCCTTTGAGCTTGAGGGTAGGTATTTTATGGCGTGGAGATCATCTCCTCGGCCATGTGTATGTGGAGGATATAATCCTCAATCCGAAATCCGAGGTCCGGCGTTTACGTCGTATGCCTCTATGTTTACGGGCTTGAATCCGCTGAAATTCATGATCCAACACCTCATCGGTGAAACATAGAGGTGTCTGGCGCCCTATATTGGGTGTGCCGTGATGTTCGGATATTTGGCGTGTTGTATTGCTCGCTGAACTTGTTTCCTTGGCCCGTAGATAGATCTAATCTGGGCCATCCTTTTGAGTCTGAATCCTTATGCGGATCGCGTGCGGCTTGTGTCTTGCGCGCTTGCCGCTTTCACGTTTGCCATGTGGTCGTCTATCCGACCCGCGGCCTCTTTGTTTTTGATCGTGGGGCTCTCGGCCTCCTCGTCGGTCGAAGCGATAGTTTGCGCTTTGTGTAGCTCTTTGCTTGGCGGTGTCGCCATATTTGTCTGCGGTGTTGAGTAATTTACTCCATCTTATTTGGAGTCGTATTCCGTTGTTACGAGCCTCTGTTTACGCTTTTTTCAAGCTATCGCGATGGCGAGGAGCTCTTTGTGGAGGTTCTTGATCCAATAGCGTGTCCGGCGTGAGATCGTCTAGGTATTGTCCTTGCCGGGGACGGGTTGTTTGTCCAAGTTCGCTGTTCGGATGGTTGCTCAATGGCATGTTAAGTGTCACCGGCTCACCTGCTCTATGGCTGGAGTACGTGTGGGCGCTATCTTTGTCGAGGTGGGGTTTTGGCGGCGCTTACGCGCCGCTTTATTGCTTCGAGGAATTTTCTTTCGTAGCGTCTAAATGCTTCCTTGTTATCGCTTCCCTTAGGTGTGTCCACCATATATATATATCGTAAGTTGAGGTGGCCATCCGATTGCTCTGTGGTATTGGTTCTTGTAAATCTCCGGCGTCGTCGTCCATATCATCGATGTCCTCGAAGTCGAAATCGAGCATGTCTGTTAAGTCATGGGCGGTGGCTACAAAGTGGGAGGTGGGTGGGCGTTGAATTTCTTCATCGTCGAATCCCAACCTTCGACCGTGAATTCGGCCAGGCTCCCCGATAATGAGAGAGACTTTAATGAGTTCAGGATATCGCCAAAGGCGAGAGCTGAAAGATGTCCGCGGGCGGTGAACTCCATAACCGGCGCCTAGTCGGATTCGGCGGCGGTAGCGGGGAGGTTGGTCCGGAAAGGAGTCCGGCACACAGGAGTCACGAGCTTTGCAAAGGACAGAGGATGGTGTTCGGCTCAATCGCCGTAGAGACTTCAGCCCTGGCGGTGTCAACCAACCGTCCTCGTCGGTGAAACCGGCTCCGGATTAAGGGTCGGGCGGGCACTAGTCACGGCCTCGAGGGCCTTTGTTCGGTAGCGAGCTAGATCGTACCCATCGAGAGCGGTCAGCGGCACGCTCGGCATGGCTCGAATCCGTCGAAGATCAAGTCTCCGCGGACATCGGTCGTATAGTTCAAGCTTCCAAATCTGACCTGATGGCGGGGCGTAGCTTCGATCTGCTCCAGATGGCCTAGCGAATTGGCCCATGATGCAAAGCCGCCGAATCTGAAGATCTGTCCGGGAGAAAAGTCTCACCACTGGACTGCGTCGTTCTTGATGATTGAAGGAGCCATCGAGCCTATAGGTGGCGACAGAGGAACTCTCAATGAAATGACCAATGTCGGTGTCAAAACCGGCGGATCTCGGTAGGGGGTCCCGAATCTGTGCGTCTAGGCGGATGGTAACAGGAGATAAGGGACACGATGTTTTTACCCAGGTTCGGGCCCTCTCGATGGAGGTAATACCCTACTCCTGCTTGATTAATATTGATGATATGGGTAGTACAAGAGTAGATCTACCACGAGATCAGAGAGGCTAAACCCTAGAAGCTAGCCTATGGTATGATTGTTGTTCCCCCTGCGGACTAAAACCCTTCGGTTTATGTCGGTGTACCAAGGTAGGGGTACCTTAGTACCCCGAACACGAAACACGAGCGATTGCAGCGTCGCGACAAGTCTTGCCGGCGTCCCCAAGATCCTCAGCGGCTCCTTTGGAGCCATTCAAGAACAAAGTAGTCAAGACCCCGACAAGAGGAGCTTGCCGGGAAGGCCACTCGGTAGCGAAGGAAACAAGGCCCGGCAAGAGGAGCTTGCCGGGAAGGCTTAAGGCGCTGAATCCCCAAGCGCGACAAGGTTCCTGCCGCGGCAAAGGCGCTTGCCGGGCGGGCGACCTCTCTTCATCTCCGCTCCAGCTCACCCGCCAGCGTGTCACCACGGGCTCTCCCAAGTACGCTGGCGTGTCGACGGGCTGTGCAGCCAGCGGGGAGTAGCGACAAGCGGCACGACAAGCCACCATCGTGGCGAATGGAGGCGCCTTAGCGGTCCGTGTTACACTTTGTTAAGGCGATCGAGGCGGGCATTGATGACCCTTGTCCCTTGCCGTCGAGTTAGGTATAGATTCTTGTACCTTTGTACAAAGCGGTGTACCAACCTATGTTTTTACCATTGTAACCTTGTCTACTTGCCACATGTGGTAACCCCTTATGCCTATAAAAGGAGGCCCAAGGGCAGCGTAGAAAGGGTTCGGCTAGTTTCGGTCTAGCTCGACAGTTCATCACATCCATACAACAACCACACTCAGGCTGGGTCTTGTAGCTCCCATTGCTCCCTAGCAAGAACATAAGATAATCCACAAAGCAGCAAAGAGGAGTATTATCTCTCCGGAGAGCTCGAAGCTGGGTAAACCCCTCGTGTGCATCGCCTCGATCCGCTCTTTGTGCAATCTCCGCCCCCCTCCGAACCACAAGGGATCCAGGTCCCATAGGTGCTCGTGGGGCATGATCAGTTCACCCCCGACATCTTTGGCGCGCCAGGTAGGGGGCGTCGAGGCTGTGTGAATCCGATCCGGCGGTCGCACGAGCAACTTCCTCGACATCTCCATCGACATGGCGCCGAAGAAGAAGCCTTCGGCAGCAGCTGAGCCGTCCGCGTCGAACCCACCACCACCGGAGCCGTCAGGTGGTGGGGGAAACGCTGGCGGAGGGACCGTCGTCGTCGAGAGAGCCCACGATGCCGCCAGATCCAAGGACAAGGTGGCGCGAGCGTCAGCGTCGAATCGCACAGCGTCCGTCGCGAGGCGCGAGACGGCAAGCGTCATGATCTGCGCGACACCATCGCTCATTGGATCAAGGCCAAGCCGGAGGATCAAGAGGCCCTCGAGACCCGCATGCACCTCGGCATGCGATGCGAGTGGTGGAGTACGGTCGCTTGGGGGATGCTGCTCCTCCTAACATGGTTAGGAGTCCGAGCACATCCGTTCTTCGCCCGTCGCCGTTGCCGCCAACCACACCAGCGGAAGCCTTGGCAAGAGCTCGATTGCTTCTAGATTACCCTCCAGCGGCCGATAAGGTCGGCGAATGGAGGGCCACAATTCAAGTCTCATCGGCCGCTAACGGCGACATCCCATGACAACCGAAAGTGCCGCGGCGCGGCGGCGACAAGGCGCGAGTCGATGGCGGCGAGACTTGCGAGGTGCACCCACCGTACACTCCCCTTCCGAAGGCCAAGATCGCCGACTCGCGGATCTACCTCGGCGGTGACTCCACGGCGTCGTCGGATCCGCGAGCTCGTCGCGACCAACGCCAAGTTCTTGAGAGCGGCAAGAAGAGGGCGCTCGAACCCGTATCGGCGCCAAGAGAAGCGCCGTCGATCGACCAGCGATCCGGGCCCGCTGTCTATATGCATGCGCCAGAAGAACGAGCGACTTGCCGTCTGTGATGGGTTGCCCTGCGTTCACTCGTGAGCTGCGGCAAGTCCGGTGGGCCGACAAGAAAAACTTCAAACCAGGCGTGCGGAGAAATGCGGCGGCAGGACACACCCATCGGAGTTCCTCGGCATCTACACCATCGCGGTGCAAGCTGCGGGGGCGAGGCGATAAGATCCTCGCCAACTACTTCCCTTGGTGCTCAAGCCAAGCGTCGGATCTTGGCTCATGCACTTGCCGGATAGCTCTATTTCTTCTTGGGCAGATTTGTGCCACCAGTTTGTTGGCGCCTTCACGGTGACCACAAGCCTCATGGCCGGGAGAGTGATCTCCACTTGCTTGCCCGTAGGAAGGAGGGAGTCTCTGCGCAAATTCATCCGAGAGATTCATCGAGTACACTACAACATCCTGAGGCGTCCACCCTGCTGCGATGTCGGTGCATTCCATCAAAATGTCTGAAATCGCGGGATGAGGGAGGAGATGGCGATGTGCAAAATGAAAGATGTCGTGAGCTCATACGGCCGACAAGTGTGCCGCTATTTGAAGAAGGAAGAAGACTCCCAGGAGAGAATGTGGGAGCAGAATCTGACAGTGAGGGGATCGCCCCGGTAAGAAATAACCGGCGGCGGAACAACAGGAGGAAGAAAAACCAAGAAGTACTAGTTGTCGAGCAGTCCGGCAAGGATGGTGCCGCCAACAAGGCCAAGGCCGGTGGCTCCGGCAAGGAGGTTGCCGTTGAAGCCGACCGCCAAGCTGTGGCGGCCGCCGACAAGCCTGACAGCTCCAACAAGCAGTACTGTAAAATCCACCGCACCAAGGGCCACGATCTCCAGAGCTGCAAAAAAGTCGAGCAGCTTGTTGAGCTCTGAGAGAGCTGAATCTGAGCGCGAGACAAGGAGAAAGCCCAAGAAGGTGCAGGTGCAGCAAGTAAGAAGAGACCGGTCGAGGAGGGCGCCATGGCAAGGCCAAGCAGCGGCAAGGAGACAGACCTCCCGTGGCCACGACAAGGAAGAAGATGAAGATGAAGATGATGAGGACGATGAAGGCGATGAGACTGATGAGCAGGAGTTTCAAAAGGCAGCGGAGGTCCTTTGCGTCGGCGGTGGTGCGTCTCTGCATACCTCGCACCGCCAACTCAAGCAATGGATGCGTGAGGTCAACGCAGCGTAGAACCATCCATAGAGTCACGCAAACCTCTCGAAATGGTCCAAAGACGCCCATCATCTTTGACATTGAGGATCACCCTGATCGCATCACCGCAGTCGGGTGCCTACCGATGTTGGTCTCACCAACCATCCGCAACCTCAAGGTCACAAAGATGCTGGTTGACGGCGGGGCCGGCCTGAATTTGATCTCCTCTGCAGTGCTCCAGAAACTTCAGATCCGTGACAGCGAGCTCGAAGAAACTGGTACTTTCCAAGGAATCAACCCAGGAAGGAGCAAGCCCAAAGGGAAGATCACGTTGCCGGTAACATTCGGCAGCGAGCTCAACTTCAGAACTGAGAGGGTCACGTTTGACGTCGCCGATTTCCCATTGCCTTACAACGGCATACTTGGCCGTCCAGCACTCGCCAAGTTCATGGCCGCCTCTCATTATGCATACAACCTACTCAAGATGCCCGGCCCGATGAGCGTCATTTCTGTCCATGGTGACAAGAAAGACGCACTTATCTGCGCCGACAAGATTTACCGGGATGCAGCAGCCGTGACAGATAGCAAACCACTTACCGCTGAAGCTCCCGGGGGGAAGAAGACCACTAGGTCCGGCAAGAGCTCTGTTGCCCACTCCGGCAAGCGCACCTCTTCGGAGTGCTGCGCTACCGTCGAGGACGCACCATCGAGCTCCACCGGCAAGTGCAACAAGACGATGGCAGCTCCGCCAAAGACCAAGAAGGTGCCCGCCAAGGAGGACGGCACTGGTGGTACCTTCACCATCAATGCCACGCTTGATCCTAAATAGGAAGCGAGCTCGTTGCTTTCTGCGGGCGAATGTCGATGTGTTTGCATGGCAACCATCGACATCCCGGTGTTCCCGTGAAAGTAATTGAGCACCACCTAGCTGTCGTCCTCACGCGGCCCGTCAAGCAAAGAGTTAGGAAACAGCGGTGGGCGCCAAGAATTCATAGCGAAGAAATCAAGAAATTGGAAGCAGCGGGGCTTGTCGGAGGAGTCCTCCACCCCACGTGGTTGGCCAATCCGGTAGTGATACGCAAGGCTAATGGGAAATGGAGACTTTGTATTGACTTCACAGATGTTAATAAAGCTTGTCCCAAGGACCCATTTCCCTTGCAGCGTGTCGACCAGATTGTTGACTCCACGGCTGGATGCGATCTGCTTCGTTTCTTGATGCATATTCAGGATATCATCAGATCTTCATGGCGTAAGAGGATGAAGAAAACCGCATTCATTACACCATGTGGCACGTCTTCGCTTTATACGGATGCCTTTCGGTTTGAAGAATGCTGGTGCAACCTTTGCAAGGGTAGTCCATGATGCTTTTGGACCTCAGATACACTGAAATGTAGAAGCCTACATGGATGACATAGTGGTCAAGAGCAAAGACAGGGCAACCCTGGTTCAAGATTTGGATGAGACGTTTGCAAACCTGCACAAGATCAACCTCAAGCTCAACCCCGAGAAGTGCGTGTTTGGAGTCCCTTCCGGCAAGCTTCTCGGGTTCTTTGTATCTCAGCGGGGAATTGAAGCCAATCCCGACAAGATCAAGGCCATTGAGCAGATCGAAGCACCAAAGCGCGTCAAGGATGTCGAAGGCTTGCGGTTGCGTGGCTGCTCTCGGCGAGTTCATCTCTAAGTCTGCTGAACGCCGCCGTTTTCAAGATTTTGAAAAGGCAGGTCAATGAAATGGACTCCCGAAGCGGAGGCTGCGCTGCAGGACTTGAAGAGATACTTGTCCTCCGCTCCAATACTTGTCGCACCTAAGTCACAAGAGAAGTTGCTGCTGTATATAGCGGCAACCAATCAAGTGGTTAGTGCTGCGTTAGTAGCGGAGAGGAAGGCAGATGATGAGCCGGCAACCGAGGCAAGCGCACCCAGCGACAAGCAAGGGGCTTCACCGTCAAGCTCTGGTCCCGACAAGGACGGATCAGCGCAGGGTTGCGACAAGATACTGAAGAAGATGGTGCAGCGCCCAGTATACTTTGTCAGTTCCCTTCTGCAGGGGGCTAGATCAAGGTACTCTGGTGTGCAGAAGCTACTTTTCGGCCTCCTCATGGCCTCGAGAAAGCTGCGCCATTACTTCCAAGCACATGAGATAACAGTTGTCACTCGCTTTCCGCTGAAGAGGATTTTGCAAAATCCAGAAGCAACAGGCAGGATTGTTGAGTGGGCGCTGAACTGTCAAGCTTTGGTCTCAAGTTCAAAGCACTTCAACTATCGAGCAGGGCATTGGCAGAATTCATAGCGAGTGGGCGCCAACGCAGGCGAAGAGATTCCGGAGACGAGCATCCCGTCAAGGAGGCAAATAAAGAATGGCTGATGTATTTTGACGGTGCCTTCTCGCTGCAAAGGCGCCCGGTGCCCGGCGTCTGCTTATCGCACCCACCGGGAGCACCTCAAATACATAGTCCAAATGCACTTTCCCAAGGAACAAGCAACAAATAATCTGCAGAGTATGAAGGCTTGCTTGCGGTCTCGAGATTGCGGTGGACCTTGGGATCGAGAAGCTCATTGTCGGGGAGACTCGCAACTCGTCGTCCGCCAAGTAAATAAAGATTATCGAGTTCGTTGATGGAAGCGTCGTCGATGAAGTGAAGAAGCTGGAAGAGCACTTTGAAGGCTCGCAAATGGAACACGTTCCAAGAGTGCGAGCGATATAGCTGATGGCCTCTCCAAATGTGCCGCACTTAAGTTACACTGTGGAACCAGGGATTTTTGTGCTCAAGCTGACTCAGCCAACCGTGACACCATCAACGGGACAGAGCAAAAAGAAAATTGGTTTCGGTGACTACTTTCCGCGAGCTCTCGAAGCCGCCGCCAAGAAGGTCCCTAAAACCGGCGCAAAAATCACCGAGGAGCGATCTGCTCCGACAAACCATCTTGTTTGTATCGTTGAAACAAACGCTCCCGACAAGCTTAGCTCGGCAAGCTTGACGGGATCATCGAGCTCCGCGGACCCGCAGGTCCTTGCCGTAGAAGCTGATGGTCCCGCAGTGATAGATGAGCCTTTAGTCCTTGTTGTCGAGCCACGAGCTCCAACATGGGCACATCGAATCGTCCATTTCCTTGAGAGGAGAACTTCCCAAGAGCAAGAAGAAGCGGAAAAAGTAGCCCGGTAGTCAAGTATGTACCAGTTTGTTGACAACATCCTGCATGCAAGTAGACTCAGCGGAGTGAAATTGAAGTGTATTTGCGAGAAGATGGACGAAGCTGTTGGCGGAGATACGGAGGCATATGTGGTCACCACATTGGCGCCAAGAGCACTTGCCGGCAAAGCTTTCCGGCAAGGTTTCTTCCGGCGAAGCCCTCCAGATGCTGGCGCACAAGTAACCAAGTGTGAAGCGTGCGGTTCCATTCAAGACAGATACACCAGCCAGCTCAAGCTCTCCAGACGATCCCTTTATCCTGGCCCTTCTCGGTGCAGGGGCTCGACATCCTCGGCCCTTTCCCCGAGCTGTCGGGGCTTTGAATACTTATGCGTCGCAATCGACAAGTTCACAAAGTGGCGGAAGTGGAACCAGTGAGGAAGGTGACAGCCTGATCGGCCGTCAAGTTCTTGGTCAATTGTTTGCCGTTTTGGGATTCCTAACGGATCATCACCGACAACGGCACACAGTTCACGAAGTCGCATCTTCATGCAAGATGCCCAAGATCTTGGCCCCAAGATCTGCTTTGCTTCCGTTGCTCATCCCGAAGCAGCGATCAAGCGAGAGAGCAAACGCTGAAGTGCTGCGAGGACTCAAGACCGAGAACTTCCGGCAGGCTGCACAAGTCTTGGAAGGAACTGGATCGAGGAGCTGCCGATGGTTCTTTGGTCGATCGGGGCGACGCCAAATCGAGCCAGCGGCGGACACCCTTTGCTCTAGTCTCACGGAGCAGAGGCAGTTCTCCCACGGAACTCGTATCATACGGGTCACCTCGAGTGCTCGCTTATGATGAGCTTGAGCAAGAGCAGCTGCGACAAGATGACGCTGCTCCTCGAGGAAGATCGTCTTGAGCTCTTTGTCGAGCTGCTCGTTACCGGCAAGCTTTGCGTCGCTACCATAGCCGCAAAGTTAATGCGGAAGCTTCGAGGAAGGCGACCTTGTTCTTGGCGCGTTCAATCCGCCAAGAATTCCAACAAGTTGGCCTTGAAGTGGGAAGGCCCTTATCGGGTGAAGCGAGTCACTAGGCCCGGCGCTGTCATGCTTGAGACCGAAGATGGCTCTCCTGTGAGCAATTCTGGAACATAGAGCATCTTCGCAAGTTTTACCCATGAGGCGCGTTTGCGGAACCCGTTTCGGCAACCACCCTTTATACAAGTCTTGCCGCTGTTGCATGTAATCCTTTGTACAAAGCGAGGCGCAGAGACCCAGCGCATCGATAAAGCCTATGGTTGCGCACATTTTGTCAATACATGCTCTCATAATCTTATATGCATGTATTTACTAACATTTTGTGCAGCATCCACATCCGATGGCGATAACGAGCCACTAGGCTACATAACTTTATTTTCTCTTCTTTCTTCTCAAACAAGAAGAAGGTTCATCCGCCCACAAGTTAACCGGGAGGGGAGGAGAAGATAATAGTGTGGGCATAAGCGTCGCTCGAGGAACTGTCGCCTTGCGGAAAATGGACAACGAAAAAGCTAAGTTGCTAAGTTTAAACAACCAGTTTTAAATTTTTAAGTTATCTTCCTCGAGCGATAGTACTTTGTATGGAAAACACATGCGCGGAGGAACCAAATCGTGATGGTCGCGCCCTTACTTTGTTTCGAGTCCGCTCAACAACTTAAGTGAGCTGCGGCTAGTCCGCGACAAGGTTGCTTGTCGGTAGCGACCCGCCAAAGAGGCTCTTGAAGTTCACTTTTCGGCGCTTTCGCGGCAAGGGTGCTGCACCGCAAGTTCCCCGAAGCGTGGGGTAAAAAGATACAAGGGAAGAAATCGAGCAAAGGAAATAACAAGGCATTCGATTGCCTAAGATAGTGTATATTACAAAATAACTTATCGCGGCGCTAGCTAAATCGTTCTCGAACTGAAATAACAGCGAAGAGAAGAAAGGTGTGCGGCATCAAGCCCGGCAAGCCGAGTTGCCGGGGCTGCGGCAAGCCGAAGTTGCGGGGCTGCGGCAAGCCGAGTTGCCGGGGGCTGCGGCAAGCCAGAGTTGCCGGGGGCTGCGGCAAACCAGAGTTGCCGGGGGCTGTGGTATCAGATAAGCCTTTCGTCTTTTCTCAAACATCCCTCTTTCATTAAAGACATTCTACTCGGATACAGTCCGTGGAGAGTGAAAAACATGAAAGAGAGGGTTACAAGTTTTTAAATGCAGATAAGGCCCGAAGGCTTACAAATTAAAAAGATAAGATGCCCGTAATCCTTTTTCCGTCCCTATCTTCAGGAGGTAGGTTAAGGAGGCGGGAAGGGCAAAAGGAGCGCCTCGCTGAGCTACAGTGCGAAGGCACCAAGGGAACATGCCGGGGCTCTCCGAGGGCTTGACGGGGCGGGCGCGCGCGGGTGGCTCGAAGGCAGGCGGCAGGACATCAGCCTGCTGTCGAGGGCACTCGCCTCGTACTCCGACTTGACGGCCTTGTTGCCATCCCTCTTCCCTTCCGCAGCCTCCCTCACGCCAGCCGCCCAAGGAGACGACCCGGGAGTTCAAGGAGCCGCGACACGGATGATGGGGTCGCCCGGTGGCCTGCAGGGGCGCCCGACAACTAGTTGGGCCCGCTACCCTCGTCGTCGCTGTCGCTCTCCTCCTCGCCACTCTCGCTCGAGGAGGAATCTTATTGTCGGAGGAGCTATCCACGCAGCACCTCGCCCGAGTGCCAAGATCCCGAAGACCTTGACGGAGAGGAGATCACCCTCCATTAACTTAAAATGGAGGTAAACCCCGCCAACAGGTTGTGGATGCGGGCGAACGTCTTCCACCCACGATCAAGATACATCACATTAGGGGCTGGGAATACAACGCGGACTCGCGTGCCGCTGATCCCACAGCCCCTCATGTGCAATCTCAATGTCTCGGGTGGATCCGACTCCATCGCGCTCGCAAACGGAGCAGGAAGCCGGAGGCGACGACGAGGCGCCCGGCGCAGCTTGACGAAGAACTCGCAAGGGTCGTCCCCCGTATGGACCGCCGCGGGGAGGGGAACCGCCGGCGGGGGCGGAGACGGCGCGCCGCCAAGCCCACCTCTTCCCCGAGTGCCTCGAACTCGTCCACGACCTCGCCCCCGGAGGGGAACCGCCGACGGAGGCGGAGACGGCGCGCCACCTCGTCCGCCTCTCCCTCGGGCTCCTCGACCTCGTCCACGACCTCGCCCCCTCCCTCTTCCCCTTGTGGCTGGCTCTGCCACCCCGGGCGTGGGATTGGGAGGGGTGCGCTGTCTAGCAGCGACCCTCGCCGCCACCGATGGAGAACCAAGGTTCCCTTTCTCCATGGCGAATGGGAGAAAGGGGAGCGGCTGAGGAGAGGAAGGGATGGGAGAGTGCGGGCTTCTGCGCTCCCCTTCCGCCCTTCTTAAAAGGAGCAAGGTGGGGCTCGGCCGCCCCACTCAGCGAATCAGGGCATGGGGAGAGCAGGGCATCGGAGCAGACTTGCTGCCTCTGTCGCAGAACGCCCAGCTTCCCACTTCCACCGCCTGTGACCCCGAGAGCATGAGAACCACGTGGCGGAGGTGCAGAACTGAGGCGACGGATGAGGCGACCTCACCGTCGCCCACTTCCCCACGACACCGCAATCGGCGCTTGCGCACTTCGGGGACGCGGCGGATCTGGGTGGATCTGGTTTGGACCCGTGCCGCTGCGTGCCCGTGCCTGTTTTGGGCCTGGCCCAACAGCGCTTCGGCACACTGTATGGCCCAGCCGGGGCTCTGTCGGTGTACCAAGGTAGGGGTACCTTAGTACCCCGAACTGGGCACGGCGATTCTGGCGTCCATGCGACAAGTCTTGCCGGCGTCCGCCAAGATCTCGGCTCCTTTGGAGCCATTCAAGAACAAAGTAGTCAAGACCCGGCAAGAGGAGCTTGCCGGAAGGCCACTCGGTAGCGAAGGAAACAAGGCCCGGCAAGAGGAGCTTGCCGGAAGGCTTGGCGGGCGCTGAATCCCCAAGCGACAAGGTTCCTGCGCCGCGCAAGGCGCTTGCCGGGCGGGCGACCTCTCTTCATCTCGCTCAGCTCACCCGCCAGCGTGTCACCACGGGCTCTCCCAAGCTGGCGTGTCGACGGGCTGTGCAGCCAGCGGGAGTAGCGACAAGCGGCGCCGACAAGCCACCATCATGGCGAACGGAGGCGCACTTAGCGGTCCTGTTACCTTTGTTCGGGCGATCGAGGCGGGCATTGATGACCCTTGTCCCTTGCCGTCGAGTTAGGTATAGATTACTGTACCTTTGTACAAAGCGGTGTACCAACCTATGTTTTTACCATTGTAACCTTGTCTACTTGCCACATGTGGTAACCCCTTATGCCTATAAAAGGAGGCCCAAGGGCAACGTAGAAAGGGTTCGGCTGGTTTCGGTCTAGCTCCAGCTTAGTTCATCACATCCATACAACAACCACACTCAGGCTGGGTCTTGTAGCTCCCATTGCTCCCTAGCAAGAACGCAAGATAATCCACAAAGCAGCAGTAGGAGTATTATCTCTCCGGAGAGCTCCGAAGCTGGGTAAAACCCCCTCGTGTGCATCGCCTCGATCCGCTCTTTGTGCAATCTCCGCCCCCCTCCGAACCACAAGGGATCCAGGTCCCATAGGTGCTCGTGGGGCACGATCAGTTCACCCCCGACAGTTTATATAGACACCGAATAGGGTTAGGGTTACACAGAGTCGGTTACAATGGTAGGAGATCTACATATCCGTATCGCCAAGCTTGCCTTACACGCCAAGGAAAGTCCCATCCGGACACGGGACGAAGTCTTCAATCTTGTATCTTCATAGTCTAGGAGTCCGGCCAAAGATGATAGTTCGGCTATTCGGACACCCCCTAGTCCAGGACTCCCTCAATGGCAGTCGTCGGCTTCAGCCCCCACGCATATAATGCGGGGGTGCTAGTAGAAGACGCATAGTCACACTTGATCCGACGTCTTGGTCCATTAAGGATGTGATAGCGCAGCGAGCTAGGCAATCGGACTATGATGCTTTAACACTTTCACTTAGCAATAGGAGTTTGATAGTGGGGCTACTATATAGCCCCTGGTGGCTCCGCGCTCATCCGAATTTGGGGCGCGTACATGCCTTGCCGGGAAACGGCCCTTCGTTAAGGCGGAGGAATCCCGAAGATTCCGCTAGGTCATCGAGTGGTTGACCAGTCTCATGCTATATCATGACAGTCAGTTTTCGGCTTTCTCTACTGAGGTGCTTAGCCTAGCTGAACCGGGGCACAATCGCAGTAGTTCTCCCAGTGCTACCTTAGCCGATATACCGAAACGTAAGGTACCAAAACATGGGAGCCGGGCAAACCCAACATTTGACCAAAGACATGATTTGGAGCTGATGCATATAAGGCCAAACTCGCGACGCCGAACACTCCCTAAGGTATTCGGTCTTTATGATGTAAACCGGGCTAAACGGTGCCCTTTTGTAATAATCCCCTAGTGTCCAGGTACGTGCAATATTCTGACGTGGCCACATGCCAATACGTCAGCCTCCTTCTCAGTTGTACTGAGAATCCGGGGGATGAGTATCAACAAGAGACAGTAAAAAAGGTTTACGTAGGGTCTTAATCTAAAAAGAATCCTTGGAACGGGTCCCTGCTGCACGTCTGCGCCTGTGTCTCCGTTGTGCCGTATCCTGGACGGGTGTAGCACGATGGTCATCTGTAAAAGAGAGGAACTTAGCTTAAAAGTAGTTGTGCAAAAAAGGTAGGTTATACTAAATAAACCATATGTAGATCAAGATAAGAGAAGTTGAGTCTAATTGTCATGCGTTGAGCCCCTTGTATTATTATAGGGGTATAGCCATCAAACCTGCATCAATTATATATAGTCACACTGGACTCGTCCAACCGTGTCCATGGTCTTAACGACCTGTGGGATGCTCCATTTGGTGAGGCCGTCTAGTGTGCGGCTGCCAAGGCAGCCGCACGGTCTTCCGCACGCAAGGAGCGCTCAGTACTTCCATTTACTATAATGATGCCACGTGGACCGGGCATCTTAAGCGTGAGAGAAGCGTAATGCAGTATTGCGTTAAAACGAGCGAAAGCTTCGCGTCCGAGTAGTGCTTGATAGCCATTTTGGAACGGAGCGATGTGAAAGGTTAACTTTTCGCATCGGAAGTTATCGGGAAAGCCGAATATAACTTCTAGTAACAGGGGTCCCGTACAACGGGCCTCTGGGCCTAGCGTTACTCCTTTAAAGGTAGTATTGCTATGGCCAATTATTGTTGGGTCAATCCCCATTTTGCGGACTGTGTCCTGATATATCAGGTTTAAACCACTGCCGCCGTCCATCAGGACTTGTGTAAAATAGTATCCGTCAATTATTGGGTCTAACACCAAGGCAGCCCATCCTGCATGCCGGATACTGGCCGAGTAATCTCGATGGTCGAAGGTGATCGGTTGGGACGACCAGTAGCAGGGCTCCGCCGCAGCGGGCCCTGGGGCGTGTGTCTCTAGGAGTGCCGCTTTGTTTCTTCCCTTCGTCACGTGTAACACATTTACTGTTTTGACTTCTGGTGGAAAATTCTTCTGTTCCCCGGTGCTTTGTTTGCGAGGCCCGTCCTCGTCTTCACTTGGTGTATCTAGCCCCTTGTGTTCGGCGTTGAGTATGTCGGACTGCTTGAAAACCCAACATTCTCTGTGGGTATGGTTTGCAGGTTTGTCGGGGGTGCTATGGATTTGACATATGTTGTCCAAAATCTTGTTTAGGCTGGACAGTTCGTCCCTGTTGCCTTTGGGGCGGCAGCTTTTGCTGACGCGCCGAGAGCTTTTGAATCCGGCGTTTACCGCCGTGCTCTTCGGGCTGTCTTTTTTATTCTGGCACTTGTTTTTGCTGCGTCGTGGTTTCCCGTTTCCATCCCTTACTTTGGATGTACTTGGGTCGCTGGTGCTGCATCGGGCTAACCAGCTGTCCTCGCCCGCGCAGAAGCGGGTCATGAGGCTTGTTAATGCAGCCATTGTTCTCGGCTTTTCTTAGCCGAGGTGTCTGGCGAGCCATTCGTCTCGAACGCTGTGTTTAAAAGCTGCTAAGGCTTCGGCGTCCAGACAGTCGACTATTTGGTTCTTTTTGGTAAGAAACATGTTCCAAAGCTTTCGAGCTGACTCTCCAGGCTGTTGAGTTATATGACTTAAATCATCTGCGTCCGGTGGTCAGACATAGGTCCCTTGAAAATTTGCCCGAAAAGCGTCCTCGAGCTCTTCCCAACTTCCAATGGTGTTTTCGGGAAGGCTTTTAAGCCAATGCCGGGCTGGCCCTTTGAGCTTGAGGGGTAAGTACTTGATGGCGTGGAGATCGTCTCCTCGAGCCATGTGGATGTGGAGGATATAGTCCTCAATCCAGACCCCAGGGTCTGTCGTTCCGTCGTATGCCTCTATGTTTACAGGTTTGAATCCCTCTGGAAATTCATGGTCCAGCACCTCATCGGTGAAACATAGGGGGTGTGCGGCACCCCTGTATTTGGGTGTACCGTGGTGTTCGGAATTTTTTTGTATTGCATTGCGTGCTGGAGCGCGCTGTCTTGGCTCGTAGATGGATCTAATTGGGCCATCCTTTTGGTGCGAGTTCTCGCGTGGATCGCATACTGGCTTGTGTGCGGCGTCGTTTGTCGCTCTATGTTGGCCACGAGGTCGTTTATCCGACCGGATGGCTGCTTTGTTTTGTGGTTGCGGGGGCTCTAAGGCCTCATCATCGAATTCAGGTAGTAGCTTTCGCTTCGGGTAGCTCTTTGTACGATGACTACCGCCATACTTTTCCGCATTGTTGAGTATTTTACTCCATCTACTTCTGAGTGTATCTTGCGCCGCCTTGAGATTTCGCTTTTGCTTTTTCAGACTTCGCGCAGTGGCGGCGAGGCTTTGATGGAGATTCTGTTGTTCCAGGTGTTTGTCCGGTGTGGCATCGCCCGGACTGTTGTCTTCACCGGAGACCGGTTGTTCGGTTTGATTCTCCGTGTTGCCATGGTCGGATGGTTGTTCGTCGTCCGATGGCTCACCCTGCTCTATCGCTGGGTCTGTATGAGCATTGTTCTTTCTGAGGCGGGATTTGGAGCGGCGCTTGCGCCGCCGCTTTGACTGCTTCTCGAGGGAACGATCCTTCGCTGCGTCCTTCCGTTCCTCGTCGTTATTTTGTTTGGGTGTGTCCACCATGTATACATCATATGATGAAGTAGGAGTCCAGTGCCCTGTGGGCAGTGGTTCCTGTTCGTCTCCTGCATCGTCGTCCATACCGTCGATGTCATCAGAGTCGAAGTTGAGCATGTCGGTCAAATCATCGACAGTGGCTATTAAGTGGGTGGTGGGTGGGCGGTGAATTTCTTCGTCATCCGCATCCCAATCCTGCCGGACATAGTCCGGCCAGGACTCTCCTGACAAGGAGAGAGACTTTAATGAGTTCAGTATGTCGCCGAAGGGCGAGTGCTGAAAAAGGTCCGCGGAGGTGAACTCCATGATCGGCGCCCAGTCGGATTCGACAGGCACGGGCGCGGGCGGTTTGGAGTCCGTGGTCGGAGAAGAATCCGGCAGCTTGGAGTCACGGCTCCTGTAAAGTGTAAGGTTGGTATCCGGCTCGATCGTCATTGAGACTGCGGCCTCCGTGGTGGGGTCTAGCCCCCCGTCCATGGATGGCGTGATTGGCTCCGAATTGAAGGTCGGAGTGGCTGCAGGTGCGATCTCCTAGACGCTGTCCGATGGCAGAGCTAAATCATGCTCATTGCGACCGTGCGGCGCACTCTGCAAGGGCTCGAATCCGTCGAGGATCAAGTCCCCGCGGATGTCGGCCGTGTAGTTTAAGCTTCCAAGCCTGACCTGGTGGCCAAGGGCGTAACTTTCAATCTGCTCCAGATGGCCGAACGAATTGGCCCGCAGTGCAAGGCCGCCGAATACAAAAATCTGTCCAGGGAGGAAAGTCTCACCCTGGACTGCATCACTATCGATGATCGAAGGAGCCATCAAGCCTAATGATGACGACACATAGGAACTCTCAATGAAAGCACCAATGTCGGTGTCAAAACCGGCGGATCTCAGGTAGGGGGTCCCGAACTGTGCGTCTAGGCGGATGGTAACAGGAGACAAGGGACACGATGTTTTTACCCAGGTTCGGGCCCTCTCTGTGGAGGTAAAACCCTACTCTTTCTTGATTGATCTTGATGATATGAGTATTACAAGAGTTGATCTACCACGAGATCGGAAAGGCTAAACCCTAGAAGCTAGCCTATTGTATGATTGTTGTCGGTCCTACGGACTAAACCCTCTGGTTTATATAGACACCGGAGGGGGCTAGGGTTACACAGAGTCGGTTACAGGGAAGGAGATCTACATATCCATATCGCCAAGCTTGCCTTCCACGCCAAGGAGAGTCTCATCCGGACACGGGACGAAGTCTTCAATCTTGTATCTTCATAGTCCAACAGTCCGCCAAAGGATATAGTCCGGCTGTCCGGATACCCCCTAATCCAGGACTACCTCAGCGACGGTTCCAAATGCCGTCACGGAAAGGGGTAGAAAACCATTTGTTTAGGACCGACACGCACCAGTGTTTGCTCTCTTATTTTGCAAGTTTCACATGAAGAGGGAGATTGCCGGCAGCTGTAATTCTGGAACGGAAAGCGATATATCAAAGATACCTATTCTGCACTCCAAATGGCCTGAAATTTTATGGAGATTTATTTTGGAATATATAAAAAATACCGGCAAAATAATTACTAGAGGGGGACCCACCAAGCAACCCCAAGCCTCGGGGCACGCCCTACCCCCCAAGGCGCCCCTCCCCCGAGCTTTTGGGGCCCCTGGCAGGCCTCCTAAGACCATCTTATGCTATATGATGCCATTTGACCTAGAAAAAGATCAAGAGGAAGGTTTTGGGATGAAGCGCCGCCGTCTCGAGGCAGAACCTGGACAGGAGCAGTTTTTCTCTCCGGTGGAGCGATTCCACCGGGGAAACTTCCCTCCGAGAGGGTAAATCGAAGCCATCAACATCACCAACGATTCTCTCATCATGGGAGGACCAATCTTCATCAACATCTTCACCAGAACCATCTCATCTCAAACACTAGTTCATCTCTTGTCTTCAATCTTTATCTCAAAACCTTAGATTGGCACCTGTGGGTTGCTAGTAGTGTTGATTACATCTTGTAGTTGATGCTAGCTGGTTTATTTGGTGGAAGATTATATGTTCAGATCCTTAATGATATTCAATACCCCTATGATTTTGAACATGAATATGATTTGTGAGTAGTTACTTTTGTTCTTGAGGACATGGGAGAAGTCCGGTTATAAGTAAGTATGTGAATTTGGTATTCGTTCGATATTTTGATGATATGTATGTTGTTGCTTCCTTTAGTGGTGTCATGTGAACATAGATTATATGACACTTCACCATACTTGGGCCTAAGGGAAGACATTGTGGAGTAGTAATTAGATGATGGGTTGCTAGATGGACAGAAGCTTAAACCCTAGTTTATGCGCTACTCTGTAAGGGGCTGATTTGGATCCACATGTTTCATGTTATGGTTAGATTTATCTTAATTCTTATATCGTAGTTGCAGATGCTTGCGAGAGGGGGTAATCAAAAGTGGGAGGCTTGTTCCAGTAAGAACACCACCCAGGCATTGGTCCACCCACATATCAACTTATCAAAGGAGCGAACACGAATCAAATAAACATGATGAAAGTGACTAGATGAATTCCCATGTGTCCTCAAGAACACTTTGCTTGCTATAAGAGAAAGCTCTGGCCTGTCCTTTGCTATAAAAAGGATTGGGCTACCTTACTGCACCTTTTTTTACTATTGCTACTTGTCACTTGTTACGAATTATCTAGCTATCAAACTATTTGTTACCGAATTTCAGTGCTTGCAGAAAATACCTTGCTGAAAACCGCTTGTCATTTCCTTCTACTCCTTGTTGGGTTTGACACTCTTACTTATCGAAAGGACTATGGTTGATCCCCTATACTTGTGGGTCATCAGCCACCAATGACAGTCAATTCTGACGGATCTCGGGTAGGGGGTCCCAAACTAGTAGTCTAGATACGATGGTAATAAGGACATGAGGTTTTACCCAGGTTCAGGATCTCTTCAAGAGGTAATACCCTACGTCCTGCTTTTGCTTGTATTGATTAGGGATGGAGTACGAAGTATAGGTGATCTACAATGAGAATGTTGTTTGCATAAAATATGGTCTATCGATTAGCCTAGCATTGGTATAAGTTACCGGAGACCTAGAATAACAGGAGTCCTAGTTGGCTACGTCAATGAAGATGAGTCCTACACAGATACAGAGCCCTTTGTCTTGAACGCCAAGGCTTGAGGAGTCTTCTGTATAATCATCATGGGCTGCTCGAAGTGGCCCAGACAGAACCGACAAGGCGGGTCGTCATCTCAGCCCACTTGCCCGGGAGTCGACATGGTAAGAGCACCCCTACCCGGGATACCATCAATAAGGCTCAGAACCAAGAACCACAACAGCTAAACACCACATCCATAGAAAACCACGTGAACAGAATCATCATCTCTTGTCATTTGGCTAAGAGCATTCATCGTGATTCTGCCACTACTGCAGGATGCTGCTAACGCGACACTATGATCAGAGACCCTTTGACGAAACTGTGTGCGATGCATTAATCACAAACGGTGATGTATAATAACCGTAAAAAAATATGCAAAACGGTTGCGATGGCGGAGCCATTAAACACGGTTCGGAGTTTAGTTGCGTGTGCAATGCAGGGCATACGGTTCAGTTTAACTAACTGTTTGCGATGAGGAAGAAGAACAGAAACGGGCAGCCAGATGAAGGCGTGTGCTATATACGACATACAATTCACTCGGATTAACTGTTAGTGATGAGGAGGAACAATAGAAACGGGCAGCCAGATGAAGGTGTGTGCGATTGAGGGCATACGCTTTGGAAGGATTAACTGTTTGCGATTAGGCAACACAACAGAAACGGTTAGTGAAATCAAAGTGTCTGCGATTGACGGCATACACTTCACACAGATGAACTGTTTGTGATTCGCCACAACAAACAGAAACAATTAGACAGATCAACGTGTGTGTGCTAGACGGGCACACATTCTAATTAAAAGAAGCGTGCGCGATGGTAATAACAAGCACGCACGGTTGTTGGAACAAGACGTGTGCTGACATTGCCTATTGCAGTGCACCCTATGATGCAAACATCACGTACGCGGCCGAGAAAGCGTGCCCACGTTACGCCGTTCGGGAATAGTGCCGCATTTAGAAATTATGGAACCGTCAATAAATTTTGAGCCTGCGTCCCATCACATTCCAAATTACAACCACTCTATATTTAAGTGCAAACCTGTTCACACTGATCAAAACCTAAACGGTCTCCCACTTAGGAGTGTATTAGTACTCGGTTATAAATACTACTACTCCAAGATGACTGCACATTCCTCCTCAACTCCTCATCCAAAAAAACAAACAAGTCATTCATCATCGTTCCCTTCCATCTGCCATGGCCAGCGTGAGTTCTGGGTCGAGAGATTGCCACCAGGAATGAGCATGGAAGCGGAAACATGAGAGATGTCCCGCCTCACCGCCAAAGCAACGACATGTCCCGTCGCACGACTGTAGCAGCACATAGGTCTGTCGTGCCGCCAAAGCAGCACAAAGGTCCCGCCGCGCCGTCGATGCAGCGGACTGGTCCGGCCGCACCGCGGAAGCAACAGAGATGTCCCGTCGCGTCGTGAATGCATCAAAGATGTCCTCCCGTGTCGCGACAGCCTGGGAAAATGTCTCGCGGGCAGGCGAGGACTCTTACAGGCACATGCATGCGATCGTCCATAGCCAGATGGATCAGATCTCCGGCTGGGCAAGGTTGCGGGATGACATGAAAGCCTCGTTTGAACAGGCTACCGGCGTCATCTGGTAACTAAGGGAGGGCAATGCGAAGCTCCGGGCCAAGCGCGACCTACTGAGGGCAAAGATCGTCGGAAGTGCGGAGCAGCAAGAGGAGACCACTGCCTTGTTGAAGAGGACCGGTGTCATCGTCGAGAAACTTATTGACGAGAATGCCATGCTCCGCATCAAGTGCAAAAGGCTGGTGGAGGAATACATGGATGTTCTCAAGCAGCATGTTGAGGACACGAAAAGAGTTCATCGCCGCTCGCCGCGGAGACTAGTTCCCGCGGCCTGCAGCAACGCATCAAGAAAGTAGAGATGAACGAGCCAGATCGTTATCTTCCTTCTTCTTTTGCCCTTGTGTATTTCGGGCGTTGCCGCATGTGGCTTTTTAAAGTATCTTCCTAAATATGTAAGACAATTTATCCAGTGTCATCGTCCTTATAGTCATCAGTCTTGCTATAAGTCGCATTCGATGCTATATAGGTTCGTCGGATCTTACATCTATCCATGCAAAACTTTCTTTTCATATTTTCTTTTCTCTCTCTTAAATCTCAGTTGAGTGAGACATAGCCACGCCGTGAAACAGGGGCTCGGGCGCCATTCATGGAGATGTTGGGAGGGAGGTGGGCGGCAGATAGAGGTCAAAGGGCTCTCCTCCAGATGAGCACGTGCAATGGATCTGATCGGACGCCTCCCGTACTCAACTAGCAACCCCGCACGACACCTCCTAGCCAATAAAAAAGGGACGTGTGGCGGCACGTAATTGGTAAGTAGAACGCCCACAGTTTCAATAATACTTGTGTTTCTAATTTGTAACGTGACAACACTTGTTCCAAAATGACTTTGTTGATTGTTAATGTGTACCCTTTGCAAATCGAATAGAGAAATTACCACAGCATGTTGGTGCCATGTCATTACACCATGCCAAGTTTCATGATTTTCAAGCGAGTTTTGGATTTACAGGAATTTTAAAACCAAGTTTCTCGATGTTTCTGGTCGAGCCAAGATGCCTAGATGTTTGAATTCCATTCCCACTTCTTCCATGGGACCTAGAAGTTCGCCCAAGTACACATAAATGATTTTCCAACTAAATTTTGTGCACTGGAGCATGCACTTGTACTTCAAATTTGAATTATGTGCATTAAATGCCTGGAAAATCAATTAATGTATAAAAGGCCAAACGAACCTGGAATAATTTAAAAATTTAGCATGAAACTCCTATTTGGTCTAAGCTGCCTGTGTAAAAAAATCAAGGCGGAGAAGGCAGTGTATGTCGTTTCGCACATGGAGGTGACACGTTCCCTCTCGGAAACATGAGCCTTCTTGAGAGAAACTCCGGTTTGCAAGAAGCTTATACCAAAGCTTGTCCCAATTTGGCCAAAAAAATTACCATAGCATGTTGGTGCCATATCATGACACCATGCCAAGTTTCATGATTTTCAGGCATGTTTTGGATTTATAGGAATTAAACCAAGTTTCTTAATATTTCCAACTGAGGCACGACGCCCAAATGTTTGAATTCCACTCCCATTTCTTGCATGGGACCTACAAATTCACCCAAGGACACACATGTGATTTTTCAACCAACTTTGATGCACTGGAGCATGTGCTTGTAGTTCAAATTTTAATTATGCACATTAAATGACCAGAAATTTAGTTAATGTATAAAAAAGGCCAAATGAACCAAGAATAAATTCAAAATTTAGCACGATACTTCTATTTGGTCTAATCTGCCTGTGTAAAAAAATTAAGGCGGGAGAAGGCAGTGTATGTCGTTTCTCACACGGAGGTGACACGTTCCCTCTCGGAACCACGAGCCTTCTTGAGAGAAGCTCCGGTTTGCAAGAAGCTTATACCAAAGTTTGTCCCAATTCGGCAAATTTTTTTACCACAACATGTTGGTGCCATGTCATGACACCATGCCAAGTTTCATGATTTTCAGGCGTGTTTTGGATTTACATGAATTAAAAAACCAAGTTTCTCAATCTTCTCGGCCGAGCCACGACGCCCAGATGTTTGAATTTCATTCTCATTTCTTGCATGGGACCTAGAAATTCACCCAAGGACACACATGTGATTTTTCAACCAACTTTGATGCACTAGAGCATGTGCTTGTAGTTCAAATTTAATTATGCACATTAAATGACCGGAAATTGAATTAATGTATAAAAAAGTCCAAACGAACCCGGAATAATTCCAAATTTTAACACGACACTCATACAGTTCTATGTTGCCTCTGTAAAAAATCAAGGGGGAGGCAACGTATATCTTTTCGCACACAAAGGTGACACGTCCCCCCTCGGGAACCACGAGTCTTCTCGAGAGAAGCTCCGATTTGCAAGAAACTTATACCAAAACTTGTCCAAATGCGGCCAATTTTTTTACCACAGCATGTTGGTGCCATGAAATGACACCATGCCAAGTTTCATGGGTTTTAGGCGAGTTTTGAATTTTCAGGAATTTAAAAACCAAGTTTCTCAATATTCCCAGCCGAGCCACGACGCCAAGATATTTGAATTTCATTCCATTTCTTGCATGGGACCTATAAATTCACCCAAAGACACACATGTGATTTTTCAACAAACTTTGGTGCACTGGAGCATGTGCTTGTAGTTCAAATTTGAATTATGCACATCAAATGCCTAGAAACTCAATTAATGCATAAAAATGCCAAACGAACCCGGAATAATTCCAAATTTAAACACAACACTCATGTAGTTGCATGTTCACTGTACATAAATGTTCTAGCAATTCAAACACCATCCTTTCCCTCTGTAATACCAGTTTGTCTTTCAAAATATAATGAAAAAAATCAGGTATACCACAAAACAGTTTACTAGAAAGAATCGTGTGGGATGCGATATAAAATATCTAGGCGCACCGTCTTGTGTTGCTTACGCAGGAAGCTTCATCGTCTATATTTCACCGCCCGCGCTTGAACCACACTTGCGCACCAGTTTCTCGCGGCACCAAACGAAATTTTTTCTGCCACCGCAGAAATATCTATCTCCCCGCCCCCTCCCTCCCACCAAAAGCCGCATTTCCATTGTTTCTCCTTGCTTTCCAAGTTCAAACCTTCACTGTTGCTTACTGGCAGCCCAACCTCCTCGCCGGCGAACCTTCTTCTTGCAGCGCTGCCTCCTCGCCGGCTAACCTTCATCTTGCAGTGTCGCCTCCTCGCTGGCGACCCTTCTTCTTGCAGTGCCGCCTCCTTGCCAGCGACCCTTCTTCTTACTACGCGGCCTCCTTGCTGCCGACCCTTCTTCTTGTTGCGTGGCCTCGTCGATATGGTCAGGTAATCCACACTCCACCCACACCATCCTCCTCCTTCCCCGTCCCACATGCCCCGACCGATGGCGCGACACCTTCCGCCGAAATCACTGTCCTTGTCCTCCAATTAAGTGCCGCCCACATCCATTTTGCACGCAGTATAACGTGGAGCTTAGTAGCATCTGATAGCGGAGAAGCAAATCACGGCCGCACGCACGCACGAGGTCGCTATGGCTGCCATGCGTGCCGACCGCCAGATCTTGGAGGAGCACCTCGTGTTCGAGGCCATCGTCGACACCGCCACGCGGTTCTCTTCTTTAAAATACAGTTTGTGTTGTTTTCTCGAGGCCACCGCCAGTGCCTTCTAGTGATTTGTCCTCTGTAATGTTAGTATGCAATCTAATATTCAGTTAATAGTTTGGTCCTCTAAAATGTAATGTTCAATTAACAGTTTGGTCCTCCAAAATGTAATGTTCAGTTAACAGTTTGGTCCAACAATTGCTACATTTCATAGTACTGTTCTCAAGCATTCTTTGTTTTATTAATTGTCTTATCTTCTAGTACACATTTTTCTATTCTGCAATGTCGTGCTCAGTTAACTGTTTTGGTTCATTTGGTCTGCTGACCATTTAACTGTTTGGTTCAATTCTACAATTTGATTTTCATTTGCTATGGGTACAATTTTGTATTGTTATGCATGTGAAAAATAAATCGAATTTGGCTGTACTCGATACATATTCTACTGATAGTATGACAACTCTCAGTTAACCTGATCAAGATCTTCCTTATGTGTGTTGCAGGGAAAGAATGGGAGACAGTGCGGTTTACCATTGAGGTTTGCTCATGCACGGTCCTTTCGCTAATAGCACATTATTGTGCAGTTGCAGGAAACATTCTAACATTTAGGTTTCTTACAATTTGGTCTTGCACATGTAGCTCCTGCTATCAGAGGCTTAGACCCACTGTTCGACCCATTTTGCATATGGGGAAATGAGATGTCCATGAATATCAATCAACTCAAGAAACTCATAATGATTGTTAGGATGAAGAAACTTGCGACGAATAACAGCAAGATCTTTGTTTGCACAATAAAGAAGACATCAGTCAACTATAGGATGGTACTAACTCTTTTACCTTGGTTTTACCCCTTGCGCCATTTCAAAATTTATAACAACGATTTATGCACATCTTTGTTTTCAGTACTTTTCAAAGCAGTTCACTGATGATTACCTCTCAAACCACCTGCATGGTCAAGAGGCGAGGAAGGTATTCATTCAACACCCACGGTACAATATTGAAGTCTTCCTGAAGAGGACGAAGGTTGGGCGGGCAATTATCCATAGCCACTGGACTTAAGTTGCAAGGACATTCAACGTCACCGAAGGCTCAATATTTGCCTTCCGCTTCTGCAGTTTCCCAGATGATATTCGTCTGTCTATTTACCGTGTATGATGCTACTTTCCAAAGGTTTTCGATGTTGCATGTGAAACTTGGTGCTGTTGTGTAATGGCGTAACTGAGTGCCGAAACTATCTGATGTAATTAGATTATGAAATCCTGGTTGCCGTTATACGGATATGAAATATCTGGTGTGTTTTATAAGAAATATTAATTTGATTACTGCATGGATTATCAATAATAGGCTAATTACCCTGCTTATTACGGTTTTCTATTGCATAAGGTTACTCAGACATCACCGTGGACGATGAAATCAAACAACCAACATGGTTTCTAGAAAGTAGGTGTGTTCGATCAACTAACAATCACACACGGCTTCCGGCACAGAACTATTTGCGTTAGGCCACCTTGCACAAACGTTTCCACACAAAAAACTGTGTGTGATATACATACAAACGGAAATGTTTTTCTGGGATTCACCGTGTGGGATGTACATACGAACGGAAACGATTGGGTTTCGATGCCTCTCCAGATCGCACACGAGCTCATTTTGCCCCAGCTTGTGTGCTAGGAGGGCCTATCCCTGACAGTTTCTGGGTCATGTGGGAAGGACCCCCCTATCGCCCACACTCACTTGGCGACGGTTCCAAACGCCGTCGCAGAAAGGGGTTAAAAACCGTTTGTATAGCACGTCTCGGCACCAGTGTGCCACCATAGTATACTCCCAAGCAGATTCCTCCCCGTAAGATGTACTAGACCAACTTTTTCAAGCAGGCATTAGTTCCTATTGCACCTTGAGCTTCAATAGTAACAATTCTTGAAATCTTTACAATTTACCACTTCCAGATCCTGAAACAACCTTGACTAGTCCCTCGGGTACCGAATCACCAGACCCCAAACCTGTTTCATAGATACCCAAGTTCTTCTATTGAAAACAATGGCACTTTTGTAGTTCCACGGTTCCCATGGGATATCAAAGAATGCTCCACTCAAATGTAGATTCTTTTCATTGCATATCTAATATTTAGCCATAGATTCAAAATCAAGGATATTCACATCAAACACTAATCTAAAACAAGACCACACATTTCTTACAACAAAACATTCAAAAAAGAGATAATAAACTGACTCAATCTCCTTGTAATGAATACATTCTAAAGGTTTAGCAAGACCTCTTCTTCTCAGTTTGTCACAAGTGATTGCCGTATTTTGCAAAAAATAAAACCTTGAATCTTAGGGGGGACTTGAGTTGCCAGAGCAAAGCCCCCCTAAACTTGACGATGGCATATAAAGATATACAAGAATACACCCCTTTACACTCAAATTACCAAAGTAGAGAATCCTTTTGACCAATAAAGGAAATCGACTTACCTACATTGACTAGATTAAACCATAATTTCATCATCTCATGTGAGAAAATCCTTTTAAAGGTACATTTTAAGGTCTGACCATCCCAAATATCAGCTATAGTTTGGGTCTTCTCATTAACTAAAATATACATACTCCAAAATTGAGTAGGTAAAGGGGCATTACAAACCAAATATGTAGCGACCTGACCCAAAATCGGTCAAGTCTCTGTGTCTGTACCATCCCAAGATCATGCTGGCACTCACAGTACATTGATGAAATAATCAAAGTTCAATCACACCTGAATTTATTACACGATTCTCATATAGAGTCTTTATTACAATAGAATAAATTCGGCCGAAGGCCAACTCATGAGAAATAAACTAAGTAAAGCTGCGGAAGCGTAGAAGAATAGCGAGTCCATCCGACTCCATAGGGCAATCGCCAAGCGCGGATCGTAGCCTCAATCCTGATCGGAATACTCCTCTGCAACATAAGACGTTGTAGTCGTGTAGGTCAGCATTTTGAATATGCTGGCAAGTCATGAAGAGAGAACAATAATAAAATTACTAACACTATATGCAATTTGGCAGTGGGGCTCTAAGTTTCATTATTTTGCGAAAAGCCAGTTTTTCCCTACTACAGTGGACTTGCTTGCAAATACTACAAAATAGTTGGTAGTTATTGAGATGGTTCCGCCAACCAATGTCTCATTCCCAAATTATTAAGTCATAACCCCCTCAATTAATTTATTAATTTTAGTGTTGAGATTTCGAATACTTCCAAGTTCCAGAGGCTCAAATTATACGTAACGGGGACACGGCTAATCGATTAGATCTTTTCTCTGCAGAGGTTTGCGACTTTACCCGCAAGAATCGTTCCCTCCTTTTAAGTCTTCGCACTTCATGGTGTTTGAAGACGGACGAACGTAAACAGGGTCTTCCGAAGAGTTCTTCGGCCACTGCCGTACCCATCCAATCCTCGCTCTTCTACATCTCGTAGTACCGTCCGCCGAGTCACAACTAGGGTTGACCAAGCCGAGCCCATAATGGCTTGCGGCTGCATGTAAGCTTCCGGTCAATGGGGTATACATCCGCCTCTTCGTGGCTGGGTGAAGCTTTCCGCAAGATGTCATGGCACTTCTCCATGCATCCCGCCAACCACCTGGTTCTCCAGGGTGCCCGTCAACCGTCCTCCACCCAATGAGTGAATTCCGAAGTCCATCTTGAGCTTGAAGTTCATGGGGTTGTCATCGTCTTGACTCTCACATCTCCCTTATGAATTCTCTCAACCAACCCCGTCTACGAGCATAGCAAAAGTAAACTACTTCGTCCCGGGTCATGGTAACAAGGGGAATTGGTTCATCCTACCTCATGATACTACTCAAGAACATAACTTCAAAATTTTAACTACTGCATGCATGGTGGGGAGGTATACTTCTAATGCAATAAAATCATAGGTATTGTAAGGAACATGATCAATGACTTGCCTTGCTGACGATCTTCGTAAGCTAGGGACTCGTGGTAGCAAGCTTCGCACTCCGGAAATTCTACCGAGGCAAACAATAACCATAATAAGCATAAAGCATATGATCACTTAACATAACATCATAGTAACACAACACACCAAAACAAACGAATCAAAACCCAAAGGAAAACTCAAAAAAAAATCCAACTCAAAGTTTTTCCTACTTCAAGCAACAACTAAGAATAGTTTTATATAGCAAAATTTTCTTAACATAACCTAAGCATGGATCTTTGTTAACTTAACAGAAAAGAATGCATCATGCAACTAGGAGCAAAAAGAATCACTTTAAAAGCTATTATAAAACTCCTATTAGGCCTAAAGAAAATTCTAATAAGAAAATAAAATAAAAGTTTTATTTATTATAAATAAAAGTTCATGCTCTAAAGTTATAGAAACTAACCTAGAATAATCTATCACATATGAAAAATAAATTTATTTGCTAATTAAAACAATAGGAAAACAGTAGCTAGCTAATTAATTAAGAATAACGTGATTCTGATTAAAACTATTTTTTATTAATCCTAAAATGCCCAAATAAATTCCTACGGTTAGGCAATGTCAAAACAAAGTTGTGACAAAAAGAATCACTAAAAATAATATTCCTAACCCCTTTTATAGCAGATTTACTATTCTGTCTAAATCTAAAATAAAGCAATTTTAAATAATTTTAACATGGCAAATTATATTTTCTACAGAAACTACAAGAAATTTGCAAACCAAAAAAAAAGAATCACTTAAAAATATTAAGTAGATTAAAAGATATGAATTTTTCAAATCTGAAACTATTCTGTTAAAACAGAAAACGAAAAATAAAGAAAAACGGGCTAATGGGCCTATCTAGCGCCCTGGGCGTAATTTAACTAAACGGGCCCTAGGGTTAAACCGAGTCGGCGGTTTAAATAAAAACCTAACTAAAATAAACCGGAACTAACCGGGACAAAACCGGTTTTTATAAACTAACCTAATTAAAACGTACCCCTTCGGGGGATCTAATCTAGGCCGTCCGATCGGGATCTAACGGCGAGGGGGGACTCCGTCGACTTACCGGGCGGCGACGGCGACGGCGGCTTTCTCGGGCGTGTAGTGCTCCGTGACTCCGGTGGTCGGGGCGTCGGCGGAGGTCTCCGCCCAGTGCGACGGGCGAGGGGTTGGTTTGGTGGAGTCAGGCGAGCTCGGGGTGGCGGGTGGGTCGGGTGGAGTTAATGGCGGCGGCGCTCGGGTGCTCCGCGGCGCTATGGAGGGAGGAAGAGGTCGGCGAGGGGAAAACGGGTCGGGGGCTATATATAGGCGGGCGGCCTCGACTTGGACGACGGGCTCTGTGGCGAAGCGATTCATGGCGGATCCCGGATCTCACGGAATCTCCGTGGGCGGCGGCGCTGGTTTGCGTGGGCGAGGAAAGGCGACGGGGTGGGGCCACTGTCGGTGAGAGGGAGGGGGCGCGATTGTCGGGGGCGAATCGAACGGTAGCCGATTCAGGCGAGGGGTCGGTCGGGCGGTTGGGTGGCGCGGTGGGCCGCCTGGTCGGGCGCTGGTGGGCCTCGGCACTGGGTCGGGTTGGCTGGCTGGCTCAAGCGCCTGTGGGTTTTCCTTTTCCATTTTTTTTTGAAAATAAAAATAGAGAAAATATATAAAATATAAATATTTTATATAGGACATATATATATCAAAATGATCAGGGGAATATTCCCTATCATTTGAACATTTTTCCAAGGGCAAAATCTAAACTTTATAAAAAATCATTTTTCTAAAATTCCAAATAAAACTCAAATTTGAATTCAAACTTTTTGGCAATGTATTTCCTCTGATATTTTTGGAGTGTCATGTTTACTCCTCTCATACTTTTTCTCAAGTATTTATCAGGCATAGTTTTTGGAATGATTTCCACTGCCAAAATTTGAATTCAAATTCCAACAACTCCAAAACTTCTGAACTTCAAATGCCACTCAAATTCAAACAGAATGCATAGATTCTTAGCTATAATTGTAAAACATCCTATTTGGGATGTTACAAACCTACCCACCTTAAGATGAATCTCGCCCTCGAGATTCGGGTTGGCTAGCAAATAGGTGCGGGTGATCTCGAAGGAGGTCTTCTTCTCGCTCCCGGGTGGCTTCCTCCTCGAGTGATGACTCCACAAACCTTGCAAAACTTGATGATCTTGTCATGCGGGTGACTCTGTTCGCAGTCTCGAGAATTCGGACGGGTTTCTCCTTATAAGTCAGATCACCGTCGAGCTGTATGGCCTCTAGGGGCACTGTGTCTCTCAACGGAATATCGGCCATGTCGGCATGGCACTTCTTTAGCTGAGAAACATGGAAGACATCATGAACTCCGGACAATCCTTCCGGCAATTCCAACTTGTAAGCAACTTCTCCACGACGTTCGAGGATTTTGTAGGGGCCAATGAATCGGGGTGCTAACTTTCCTTTGACACCAAACCTCTTGATTCCACGAAGTGGAGACACACGAAGATATGCTCGGTGTGACGCCCCCGATTCAATCGTACACTAATCATGCACGCAAATGTGTACGATCAAGATCAGGGACTCACGGGAAGATATCACAACACAACTCTACAAATAAAATAAGTCATACAAGCATCATAATACAAGCCAGGGGCCTCGAGGGCTCGAATACAAGTGCTCGATCATAGACGAGTCAGCGGAAGCAACAATATCTAAGTACAGACATAAGTTAAACAAGTCTGCCTTAAGAAGGCTAAAACAAACTGGGATACAGATCGAAAGAGGAGCAGGCCTCCTGCCTGGGATCTTCCTAGGTTACTCCTGGCCGTCGTCAGCGGGCTGCACGTAGTAGTAGGCATCTCCAGAATAGTAGTCGTCATAGGCGGTGGCGCCTGGCTCCTGGACTCCATCATCTGATTGCAGCAATCGAGTAGAGGTAGGGGAAAGGGGGAACAAGGCAACCGTGAGTACTCATCCAAAGTACTCGCAAGCAAGGAGCTACACTACATATGCATGGATATATATGTAAAGGGCCATATCGATGGACCGAATCTGCAGAATGCCGTAATAAGAGGGGATAGCTAGTCTTAACGAAGACTACGCTTCGACACCGGTCTTCTGGCAGCATGAGGAGGACAACGGAAGTCCTCCAAGTAACATCACATAGCAATAATCCTACCCGCAATCCCTGCTCATAACCTCGAGCGAGAGCAACCACGGTTGTATCGGCACTTGGAAGGGTGTATTTTATCAAGTATCCGGTTCTAGTTGTCATAAGCTCAAGGTACAACTCCAAGTCGCCCTGTTATCAAGATCACGGCTATCCGAATAGATTAACTTCCTGCAGGGTGCACCATCTTACCCAAAGACGCTTGATCCCATTTGGCGGACACACTTTCTGGGTCATGCCCGCCGCGGAAGATCAACACGCCGCAGCCCCACCTAGGCACAACAGAGAGGCCAACACGCCGGTCTAAACCTAAGCGCCAGGGTGCAGGCCCATCGCCTCGAGCACACTCCGCACGCTATGCGTCTGTGGCCGGAAGCAGACCTAGCCCATCAGCGTTCCACCAATCCGGTAGCGCGCCCGTCGTGACGTCTGAAGTATTTCGTGATACCACGGCGCCGGATACCCATAACTACTCCCGCGTAGATGGTTAGTGCGTATAAGCTCGTAGCCAACCCGGATCAAATACCAAGACCTCGTTAAGTGTGTTAAGTAACCGTGAACGCCGAATGGCCAGCCCACCTCTCTCCTAGGCGGTCTCAACCTGCCTGTTGCTCGCCACAAGTAACAATCGGGGCGTCGGAACCCAGCCCACCTCTACCGGGATGGAGCCACCCGTCCTTTCAAATTTCATCTCCGAACAATACCACGTAATGTAATAGTGTACAAGATATAGTATATACCCGTGATCACCTCCCGAGTGATCACGGCCCGATAGTATAGCACGGCGGGGCGGACAAGGATGTAGGGCCACAGATGAAAGTACTAGCAACCTATACTAAGCATATAGGATTGCGGGTAAGGTAACAATGTAGTAACAAGGACAAAGCTATGCAAAGAAGATAGGAGTATCTGAAAACAGAATATGCTACACTACTCTAATGCAAGCGGTATAGAGAAGAGTAGGCGATATCCGTGATCAAGGGGGGCTTGCCTGGTTGCTCGGCAAGAGAGAGGGTCGTCGGTGATGTAGTCGATCACAGGACATCAACATCGGTCTCGGGGTCTACCGAGAGAAGAGGGGAAGAAACGATAAATACATAGCGAGCAAACGCATAACAGACAACGAGCGAGCTAGGCGTGTTCTAACGCAGCGATAGGCGATATTGGCGAAGGGGAAACATCCGGAAAGTTTTCCGATGCGACGTCTGTCGATGGATGAACCGAGAGGAAAGTTTGCGAGTTCGATAGGTTAGGGGTGTGTGGCGACGAACGGACTATGTATCCGGATTCGTCTCGTCGTTCTGAGCAACTTTCGTGTTGAAAATATTTTAATCCGGATTACGGATTAAAAGATATGATTTTTAAAAGATTTTATTAATTTCTGGAATTTAATTAATTATTTAATTAATTTTCGAAAATGTATTTATGACATCAGCATGATGTCATGCTGACGTCATCAGACAACCGGGTTGACTGAGTCAACTCTGACAGGTGGGTCCCGCATGTCATTCTCTAATATCTAATTAACCTATTCAAAGTTAATTAACATTAGTTAATTAAGTTTAATTAGTTAATTAAGTTTAATTAGCGATTAAGTTTAATTAATGAGGTTTAATTAAGTTAATTAATTCTCTAATTAATTAATTAACATTTTAGTTATTATTTTAATTATTTATTTTTCTTTGTCTTTTTGTTTTTATTCTGGGGTTAGGCCCCACATGTCATTGGCCCCAGGAGGCCTAGTGGGTTCGGGTTATCGGGCGGGGGCACGGGCGCTCGCCCAACAGGGTCGTCGAGGCCATGGCCTCGGCCGATGGCAGCCAGCGGAAGGCGGCGTCTTGGGGAACGGGCGAGCGGCACAAAAACACGGGCGCGGCGGCCAAGGCCGAAGTGGCGGGCGGCGCGCGCCACGGACTAGGGTCTGCCGGGCGGGCAAGGCGCCAACCGGGGGAAGCGGGCGAGGCCAAGCGTCGCCCAGCGGGCGAGGCTGCGGCGGCCACGACGCGGCGCCGGGGGGGCGGGCGGCGGCGTGGGGAGGCGGTGACCACGCACGACGGGACGGGAGGAAGAGGGACGCGTGCTCACTTTGGGCGTAGGGGTGGCAGCAGGCGCGGGAGGAAGACGGGACGACCGTGCGACGGGGCAGTCCGGTGGGGAGGAGGTAGCAGGCGGTGAGGTAGTCCGCGAGAGGGATGATGACGGGCGGCGTCCGACGAGGGGGGCTTCGGGAGGCTGGCGCGTCGTCCGTCGAACGGCGCGTCAGGGGAAGTCCGCGGTGGTCGGGCGAGGAGGCTCCGGCGAAGGAGGGGCGAGGAGGCGAGGCGACGGTGGTGGCGTCGAGGCATGGGGGAAGGGGCACGGCCGCGGGAAGAGGCGTGAGGGACGAGGGCGGGGCCGGGCGAGGCGAAGGGGTCGGGGTCCTGCCTCGATCCGGACGGGGAAGGAAGAGAGGTCGAGGGGAGTGGGGATCGATCCCATCCGGATGGGATCGAGCGAGGGGGAGCGAGTGGGAACGGTGTGGGTTAGGGTTTGGGGTTCCAGGATCGGGGAGCGTGGGTGGGCACTGGGCCTTTTGCCCGATGGCTCTGTTGGCTAGTGGGCCATTCGCCCGAGGGAGGAGGGTCCTTTTCTGCTTTTATTTTTCTTCTTGTTTTCCTTTTATTTATTTTACCTTTCTACTTTTCTATTTTATTTTAGTTTTAGCAATTTACTAAAGTGGCACCTAATAGAATTTACAATTTATGCCAACGCCACAATAGTTTATTACTTATCACAGATTAGTCTTGAAAATGTTTATTAAATTTTAAAGCACTTAAATAATTGCATTTGCTACTGTTTTATTCATTTTAGAGTATCTAAACATTTTATAAAAGTGTGGTTCCTCCACCATAATTACTTATGAATTATTTGGAACCACCCGAACACTTTAGTTTTAATATCTGAAAATTTTTATTGTTTGACTTTATTTTGAATTTGAACTTGAATCGGATTTGAACTAACGCGAGTTTATCCACGAATCGAGGTGACGTGGCATCATTAGCGGGATTATCAGTAGCGTAATTACCCAAGGCCACAATTCTCCTCCACTACAAGAAATCTCGTCCGAGATTTAAGAGGGAGCAAGGGGAAAGGTCTGTTACGATAATCTAACGGATCTTCACGAAGAAGTTAATCCCTTCGTTGATGTCTTCAATCCTTTATTCGATGCATCATGATAAGCTGGTCATCATTTCTTGGGAATTCCATCGTACTTACGAAAAGATAAGGGCAGCTCACTACGACATAATGCTTTTGAGGGAAACAATCAGGGTTAACCCATGAATTAGTATAAAATTATCTCTCGAGTTGAACATATGAAATACCTCGAGAGTAAGGTACTAAGGTACCATAATAGGCTCCAAGCGGGTAGGTAGTTGCTCAAGTCCGAACGGAGTGAGAAAGGGGTTGAGTAGCGAGAGTAAGTGTCGCGTCCCGATACGAGAATAGATCACTAGTTAGGTGGCCCGTGAAATACATACGAGTCCACGCGGAGGAATAACTTTGGGAACAGGGGGTGTACAGAGAGTCGGGTTTCGATCCTGTGAAAACTGTGGGTTATGGGCCCACCATGTGGTTAAAAGTAGAAGGTTGGTGACATCTTGCACGATCATGTAAGCAAGGCATGCGAGAGGAGAGTCTGGGGGGTCATGTCGGCAATAACATAGGTACCAAGGGCGAGGGACGAAGAGAACCATTCTCCTGCTCGTTGAACGAGGCGGACCAATAGGCAAGGTTCTCGCCCATCGGTGGTTACCGAATGTCATCAACAATAGTAATAGGTTTTATTTACGAGTGGTACAACGAGGTGCTTACCTAAGCAGGGGATGATCACCGCTAGATTATATAGGTCACAAGAAAGGTTCAAATAACCAATGGAAAGTAAAATATGATTATCATATTAAATGAACAATGGAAAGGAAAATGTGTTTAAACACATATTTCGTGGATATATCCTTACCAAGGATAAGCGAGCATGATATCCATGACAGGATATAATGTAGAAAACCCTTTAGGTAAGGGAGAGAAATTAATGACATTACCCATACAACGGTGTTCGGATACTTGAGCAAGAAACATTTAGCCTTGGGCTTGAATGTTCTTGTTGAAAATCGAGTACCACGTACATGTTCTTGAGATAGCAATGACTTGGTCTTCGTGAAGATCAGACTTTGGAATCACGAAGGATCCATCAGAATAACTTGTAGAACCAGATTACACTTCCTCATGGTTGAATGGATAACCTCGCTGAAAAGGAAACTATAATGATAGGTCCTCCACCGGGGTGCTAGGCATGACATCATGCTACCGGTTCATCAAAGGACCAATAACATAAACCTTGAAAGTTGTCCCAACCATCATATCGACCGAGTTTGAGATCCGATTGGTGTCGGGATACCTCAGACTTAGGATACCTGAGAAGACAAGGTGCAACGCAAATTGACGAGATGACATTGTAAGATTCTCGGGAAAATGAACTATGGAGTGATTTCCGTAACAAAAGTCCATCATTAACCCAAGGAGAGGACAAGGAGGTTTCTGGTGAACTCAACGGTAATTCATCGAGATTCCCAAAAGATGGATTTCCACAATTAAGTGAACAAGGAGATAACATTTGTCACTCAAATGATATAAGGAAGTATGCTCGAGGAAAACATACACAATTAAACATTGGTTGAAAGGTGCCCAAATATGGGTTGGGTTGCACGACCAATGTCAAGGGTGATTCAATAATCAATAACCTAAGAATGAACTTTCGATCGTTAACTTCAAAGCAATAGGGTTGCTCAAGTCCGAACTCAAACAACACCGCTCACTTGATGGTATTAACACGGGACCAAGAAAGAAGGGTGATGGTGAGAAGTATTTCTATGTCAAGAATTCTCAAGAGGTGGAGCAAATCTCAGAACATTCTTGACATAAAGGATGGTAATACTCCAAGGTAAAGAAGAACAATTGCTGGATAGCAAGGATCTCAAGGTATAACACCCAACATGAACAAGCTTGTGTTGGTGGGAAGGCAATAGAGTGGTCGGTGATTATACAAATCATCGAGGGCAAGGATGGTATTTCTCATCATGAATTCAATTGATATCCTGGATGAGCTCAGAATGTTGATGATCACGACACCTTTGTCGCGAGAGTTCATGAAGATGTAATCGATCGGCGATTTACATCAAGTCAAAGTAATGATGAAGTGAAAGGTTATTGGAACCAAGGGTACGGCACAAACTTGAAACCAAGCTCGTTGTTCAAGGCGAAATGATATGACGATGAGGATCGACGTAAGGTTAATTCATCGTCGAACATTGTGCTCCGAGAAGAAGGACCGGTAGCACAGTTAGAATCATCACGACAATGATATAGCCAAACAGGCTAGGAATGGCGTGATCGGTTACAAATTCATACTTAAAGAAGATTATCAAGTGTCGTTGAACCGTAATGCGACTCGGTTCGCTTATCGGTGTCTTTGAGTGTATAATAACTCGAGCCCGTGAAAAATTGGAATCAGTGGGAAGGTAGCACTTGATGAAGAACTCATAAGAAGTTATGTTGTTCCATGATAATCTCGAGATACCGGGGTAATACTCGGCGACATATCAAAGTAGAGGTTGGACGGGGTTATTGCTCTACGTAAGACAAGTACTCTAACTTGTCTCGAGAATTAGAATCAAGGAGAACAAACATGGTCGGAACCACGGTTGCGTAGGATCAATTCACAGATACCAGATGATATTTACCAAGAAAATAGTTATTATTACAAGAAGTTTCCAAGACAGGATCTACATCGTGTCCATGGGCATGAACACAAGTTCAAGGTCGACTCCACTTCTTCAATGTATAACCTTCCATTCACTTCTCTCTTTGATAAAGGCATTAGTGTTGAAAGTTGTACCTGGTGAAATACCAGATGAGTATGACTCGTGAAAACTTCCGAGTTCACACATATAAAGGAAGACATAGGTTCAACCCGGCAGGTATCATGGAAACCTATACCGTAATCTTTAGAAATAATTAACTCAAGCTCAAGGCGAGCATGGTTGAGAAAGCAGAGGATACAATTTACCAAAGGCATTATGTATCGTGGAAGGTCTCACAAAGTTATTGAATATGAAGGATGCCGACGGGTGAAATCAATAATGGACCCGATGGTCCAAAAGGGTCCGACGTGAGCATCAAGATTTAACTAGAGGAAGAAGAATGCAAGGAGATCAAATTATAGAAACAATGACTAACTCAATTGTCAAAAGCAAAGGAATTATGATTCCCAAATCAAGGGATCGAAGCAATGCTCGATTAGGGATGGATAAGTTGAACAGCCTTAGGGTACAATCAATCGACAATTGGATTGGTCGAGAACCAATTCCAGCTTAAAAGAATGGCAGCTCAGCCGGAAAGGTAATTTATAAGGATCAATGATGATTATGGTATTTGCAAACATATTGAGTCAACAGACCCAAAATGATAATGACAAGGAATGTCAATATGACTACGAGACTTATGGGATTAACCATAATGCAAGCAAGCAAGAATTCCAAGAGCCAAAGGCTCCAGAGGATTCTCGGAAGCTCGAATTTTATTTTGAAGGCTTTTGTGAAACACATGAACAACTGGGGATGAGCGGATACTCGACAAGTGCGAGGATTTATAAGGGGTATTCATGTGACAAGAACTGCTAGGCAGTAGGCACAAAGTATTCTCGGAACAATAGAGAAAACTTCGGGGTATCTTGTAATAACAAGATCAACGGGGGATGATCGTATGAATGGCAAGTGTAAGTAGTTTTCCATACGGATTTATCGGTGGTCGGGAATAGCAAAAGTGATGGGCACAAAGTCTCGAGAGAACATCAGAGAGTATCTTCGAATCTTCCGATGTAGCGAGCGATCATCTGAAGTGAGGGCTCTCCGGAGAAAGTACTTGCGAGAACCTAAAGTTAGTTTTGTTTTTAGCAAAATCGTTTAACCCGAACAGAAGAGAGTTCAGAATCCCAGAGTAAAGATCGAGGAGTAAAAGATCCTAATACCACCCGATGGCGATGTGGGCCCGTAAGGCACACAGCCATGTTAGTAAAAGTTTTGCAATGTCTAGACTCGACTTCGGCCAAGGAGTTGGAAGGGGGATTCCTACAGCAATGGCTCGATACCAACTTGGACGCCCGATTCAATTGTACACTAATCATGCACGCAAATGTGTACGATCAAGATCGAGGACTCACGGAAGATATCACAACACAACTCTACAAATAAAATAAGTCATACAAGCATCATAATACAAGCCGGGGCCTCGAGGGCTCGAATACAAGTGCTCGATCATAGACGAGTCAGCGGAAGCAACAATATCTAAGTACGGACATAAGTTAAACAAGTCTGCTTAAGAAGGCTAAAACAAACCGATACAGATCGAAGAGGAGCAGGCCTCCCGCTCGGGATCTTCCTAGGTTACTCTGGCCGCCGTCGGGGCTGCACGTAGTAGTAGGCATCTCCGAGTAGTAGTCGCCATAGGCGGTGGCGCCTGCTCCTGGACTCCATCGTCGATTGCAGCAATCGAGTAGAGGTAGGGAAAGGGGAACAAGGCAACCGTGAGTACTCATCCAAAGTACTACAAGCAAGGAGCTACACTACATATGCATGGATATATGTGTAAAGGGCCATATCAAGGACCGAATGCAGAATGCCGAATAAGAGGGGATAGCTAGTCTTAACGAAGACTACGCTCGACACCGATCTTGCGAGAACATGTAAGAGGACAACGAAGTCCTCCAAGTAACATCACATAGCAATAATCCTACCCGCAATCCCTGCTCATAACCCCGAGCGAGAGCGACCACCGTTGTATCCGCACTTGGAAGGGTGTATTTTATCAAGTATCCGGTTCTAGTTGTCATAAGCTCAAGGTACAACTCCAAGTCGCCCATTATCAAGATCACGGCTATCCGAATAGATTAACTTCCTGCAGGGTGCACCATCTTACCCAAAGACGCTTGATCCCATTTGGCCGGACACACTTTCCGGGTCATGCCCGCCGCGGAAGATCAACACGCCGCAGCCCCACCTAGGCACAACAGAGAGGCCAACACGCCGGTCTAAACCTAAGCGCCAGCCAAGGGTCCGGGCCCATCGCCTCGAGCACACACGCGTTATGTGACGTGGCCGGAAGCGACCTAGCCCATCGAGCGTTCCAGTCCAATCCGGCCACGGGCGCTCGTCGTTGACGTCTGAAGTGCCGGTGATACCACGACGCCGGATACCCATAACTACTCCCGCGTAGATGGTTAGTGCGTATAAGCTCAGAGCCAACCCAGATCAAATACCAAGACCTCGTTAAGTGTGTTAAGTAACCGCTAACGCCGAGCAGGCCAGCCCACCTCTCTCCTAGGCGGTCTCAACCTGCCTGTCGCTCCGCCACAAGTAACAATCGGGGCCGTGGGGAACCTGTGCCCACCTCTCTGAGGATGGAGCCACCCGTCCTTTCACCCCATCTCCAACAATACCACGTGTAATGTAATAGTGTACAATATATAGTATATACCCGTGATCACCTCCCGAGTGATCACGGCCCGATAGTATAGCACGACAGCATTTGACAAGGATGTAGGGCCACAGATGAAAGTACTAGCAACCTATACTAAGCATATAGGATTGCGTAAGGTAACAATGTAGTAACAAGGACAAAGCTATGCAGCGGTATAGGAGTATCCGAAAACAAGAATATGCTACACTACTCTAATGCAAGCAAGATAGAGAAGAGTAGGCGATATCCGTGATCAAGGGGGCTTGCCTGGTTGCTCGGCAAGAGAGAGGGTCGTCGGTGGCGTAGTCGATCACGAGGACATCGAAGATCGGTCTCGGGGTCTCCGGAGAGAAGAGGGGAAGAAACAGAAATACATATCGTGCAAACGATAACAGACAATGTGATGCGAGCTAGGCGTGTTCTAACGCAGCGATAAGCGATCTTGGCGAAGGGGAAACATCCGGAAAGTTTTCCGGTTCGGACGTCTGTCGAGACAGATGAACCGGAGAGGAAAGTTTGCAGGTTCGATAGGTTAGGGGTGTGTGGCGGACGAACGAATTGCGTGATCCGGATTCGCCTCGCTGTTCGAGCAACTTTGTGTTGAAAATATTTTAATCCGGATTACGGATTAAAAGATATGATTTTAAAAGATTTTATTAATTTACGGAATTTAATTAACTATTTAATTAATTTTCGAAAATGTATTTATGACATCAGCATGATGTCATGCTGACGTCATCAGACAACAGGGTTGACTGAGTCAACCCTGACAGGTGGGTCCCGCATGTCATTCTCTAATATCTAATTAACCTATTCAAAGTTAATTAACATTAGTTAATTAAGTTTAATTAGTTAATTAAGTTTAATTAGCGATTAAGTTTAATTAATGAGGTTTAATTAAGTTAATTAATTCTCTAATTAATTAATTAATTAATTAACATTTTAGTTATTATTTTAATTATTTATTTTTCTTTGTCTTTTGTTTTATTACGGGGTTAGGCCCACATGTCATTGCCCCTGTGGAGGCCTAGTGGGTTCGGGTTATCGGGCGGGGCACGGCCGCTCATGAGGTCGTCGAGGCCATGGCCTCGGCCGATGGCAGCCGTAGAGGGCGGCGTGGCGGTGGGCGAACGGGCGGCGCGCAGCAAAGGCACGGGCGCCGGGCCAAGGCCGGGCCGGCGGGCGCCCACACGGACTAGGTCGCCGGGCGGGCAAGGCGCCAACCGGGGGAAGCGGGCGAGGCCAAGAGCGCCCAGCGGGCGAGGCCAGTGCGGCGACGACGCGCGGGCGATCGCCGAGCGGGCGGCGGCGTGGGGAGAGGGTGACCACGCACGACGGGACGGGAGGAAGAGGGACGCGTGCTCACTTGTGGCCGTAGGGGGGTGGCAGGGGGGGAGGAGGAAGACGGGACGACCGGCGACGGGGCACGTCTGGTGGGGAGGAGGTAGCAGGCGGTGAGGTAGTCCGGAGGAGGGATGATGACGGGCGGCGTCCGAGCGAGGGGCTTAGGAGGAGGCCGATCGTCCATCGGGACGAACGGCGTCAGCGAGGGGAAGTCCGTGGTGGTCGGGCGAGGAGGCTCCGGGCGAAGGAGGGGCGAGGAGGCGAGGCGACGGGTGGTGGCGTCGAGGCCGCGGGGGGGGGGCACGCCGGGGAAGAGGCGTCTTGAGGGACGAGGGCGGGGCGGGCGAGGCGAAGGGTCGGGGTCCTTGCCTCGATCCGGACGGGGGAAGGAATAGAGGTCGAGGGGGGGGGATCGATCCCGATCCAGATGGGATCGGGCGAGGGGAGCGAGTGGGGAACGGGTGGGTTAGGGTTTCGGGTTCCAGGATCGGGGGCGTGGGTGGGCCACTGGCCTTTTGCCTGATGGCTCTGTTGGCTAGTCGGGCCATTCGCCCGAGGGAGGAGGGTCCTTTTCTGTTTTTATTTTTCTTCTTGTTTTCCTTTTTATTTATTTTACCTTTTTACTTTTCTATTTTATTTTAGTTTTAGCAATTTACTAAAGTGGCACCTAATAGAATTTACAATTTATGCCATCGCCACAATAGTTTATTACTTATCAGATTAGTCTTGAAAATGTTTATTAAATTTTAAAGCACTTAAATAATTGAATTTGCTACTGTTTTATTCATTTTAGAGTATCTAAACATTTTATAAAAGTGTGGTTCCTCCACCATAATTACTTATGAATTATTTGGAACCACCCGAACACTTTAGTTTTAATATCTGAAAATTTTTATTGTTTGACTTTATTTTGAATTTGAACTTGAATCGGATTTGAACTAACGCGAGTTTATCCACAGTAACCGAGGTGACGTGGCATCATTAGCGGGATTATCAGAAGCGTAATTACACTCACACTCGGTCTCCCGCTTCGTAAGTTACTTCCTTGCGTTCTCGTCGGCATAACTCTTACGTCTCGATCGAGCTATCTTGAGTCTATCCCGAATCAGCTTGACTTTCTCTTGGAATCTCCGATAAGATCGGAACCGGTGTGATCGATCTCCAACACCATCCCATAGCAATGGTGTTCGCACCTCCTTCCGTATAGAGCTTCGAAGGGCCCTCTTGAGACCGGATCGATAATCGTTGTTGTATGAAAACTCTGCGTATGGCAAATTATCATCCCAGTGGATCCATAGTCTAGCACACAAGCTCTCAACATGTCCTCCGTAATCTGGTTGACTCTCTCGGTCCGTCCATCTGCTCATGGATGAAAAGCTGATCAACTCCACCTGCACCCAAAGTTTCATGCAATCGATTCCAAAACTTTGAGGTAAACTGTGTTCCTCTATCGACACGATACTCCTCGGAACTCCATGCGGACATACGATCCTGGTCATGTATATCTTGGCCAACTTAGCACTGGTATAGGTAGTCTTCACGGAATGAAATGAGCTACCTTGGTCAATCGATCAACCACTACCCAGATTGAATCATAACCTGAACGGGTCCCGGTAATCCTGTGATAAAATCCATTCCAAGTTTTTCCCATTTCCAATCGGAATCGGCAAAGGTTGAAGTAACCTCGCTGGCTTCGATGTTCGCCTTTACTGCTGGCAAACATCGATATCTTGCTACGTACTCGCAATATCCTTCTTCATACCGCCCACCGTAAACTTTCCTTCAAATCCAGATACATCTTGGTGTTACCGGGGTGAATCGAGTACGGTGAATCATGTGCCTCTTGAAGAATTAGCTTCCTGAGTTCGGGATCATTGGGCACATAAATACGGTCCTCGAACCATATAGCTCCGTATTCATCCTTACGGAACCCTTTAGCTTTTCCCTCATTCATCTTTTTCTTTATCTCATCAATTTCTTTGTCCGACCTCTGGGCTTCACGAATCCTTTCAGCCAAAGTGGACTGAACTTCCAGAGTTGCAACATATCCTCTAGGAACTTTCTCCAGTCGGAGATCTCTGAGGTCATCGACTAACTCCTGGGGTAATCCTCCTGCTATAAGAGTGTTCACATAACTCTTACGGCTCAAAGCATCTACTACAACATTAGCCTTACCTGGGTGATAATGCAATCTCATGTCGTAGTCCTTGATTAACTCTAGCCATCTCCTCTGCCTGAGGTTCAACTCTTTCTGCGTGAAAATATACTTCAAGCTCTTATGATCTGTGAAAACATCACAACGGTTTTCGATAAGGAAATGTCTCCAGGTCTTGAGTGCATGCACTACGGCTGCTAACTCCAAATCATGTGTGGCATAATTCATCTCGTGCGGTCGTAGCTATGCGGAGGTATAAGCTACAACTTTTCCTTCCCGCATGAGTACTCCTCCGAGTCCTTGACGAGAAGCGTCACAATATACCGTAATCCTTGTGTATGTCCGCAAAATCAAGATTGGGCAGTAACCAAACGCTTTCTTCAATTCCTGGCGGCTTCACAATCCTCGGTCCAAATGTACTTGGCCTCCTTCTTCAACAGCTCACCATGGGCTTGGCAATCTTCGAAGTTCTCAATAAACCTCCGATAATATCCTGCGAGTCCGAGAAAATCTGCGGATCTCCTTGATCGAGGTGGGCGATCGCCAATCGGTGACTGATTCAACCTTGGCGGGTCAATGCTATTCCTTCTCCTGAAATAACATGTCCGAGGAATCCGACTTCCTTCAGCCAAAATTCACATTTATCGAACTTGGCATACAACCGATGTTCTCAAGTTTCTCCGAACTAGACGCAAATGTTCCTCATGCTCTTCCTCGCTCTTGGAGAGAATCAAGATATCATAGATGAACACCACGACAAACTTGTCCAGATATTCCATAAATACCTTGTTCATCAAATTCATGAAGTATGCAGGGCATTAGTCAATCCAAATGACATGACGGTATACTCATATAAACCATACCGTGGTGAATGCTGTTTTGGGTATATCCTTTTCACATATCTTCAATCGATGATACCACGATCAAGATCGATCTTGGAGAATACCTTGGCTCCAACTAGCTGATCAAATAGATCATTAATCATCGGCAGAGGGTACTTGTTCTTGATGGTCACGTCGTTCAACGAACGATAATCAACAACCATTCTCGTGGTTCCATCCTTCTTCTCTACCAAAAGAACTGGAGCTCCCCAAGGTGATGAGCTTGGCCGAATATATCCCTTCTCCAATAACTCATTAATTTGGTTCTTGATCTCTTTCAAATCGCTCGGTGGCATCCGATAGGGTCTCTTGGATATTGGGGCTGTGCCGGCAATAACTCAATCAGAAATTCAATGTCTCTGTCGGTGGCATTCTGGTAATTCCTCGGAAATACATCGGAAAATCTTGCACCATCGGCACTTCCTCCCGAACAACTCCCGTGAGGGAATGCACTGATTCTTCATCGGGATACGCCTGGATACATACTTGATCCTCTTCGCTCCGGGGTGGTGAGCGTAATAGACTTCTTGAACACGATCTATGTTTCCTTCAAACTTCGTCAACCAATCCATGCCTAGGATTACATCCAAGGTCCGGGTTTCCAATACTATGAGGTCTGCGGGAAATTTATGGTTTCCGATGTTGAGGGTTGCATGACACCTAAGCTCGCCATCATTTCTCCTCCTGCGAACCGACGCCAAGGGGCTTCTAAGGGTTTTAGTGGGCAACCCATACTTTTCCACAACTACCCTTGATATGAATGAATGCGTTGCACCGTAATCAAAGAGTACCAATATCGAACGTGAATTCAATAAAACTTACCAACCACAATTGTCGGCTGATCATAGACGCCCTCCACGCCAATGTGGTTCACCCGAGCACGAGGGAAAGGGTTGGGCTTCTTCACTGAGCTTCCATTGCCGCTTCCATTCCTCTACTTGGCCTCCGGGCGTCGGTGGCATAGTGCCTGTTTTCGGCACTTGAAACAGTGATGTGACTCAGATCCTTGAATGAGCCGGGCAGACGATGCTGGTTGCCATTACCGCTTTCCATTGCCTCGCCTTGTTGTCCTGGTTGCGGTTGTCCCCATTTCCTCCATGGTTATGTCCTCCATGGTTGTGATGGGTATGCCCTCCCGAGTATGGGGCATATCGGGCTTCGCGAGCTCCGAGTTGTATTTCCCTGGCTGTACTTCCGCTTGCGCTATCAATCTGCTGCTGCTTGCCTTCAAGTATGGTGGCCTTGTCTACCAGCTCACGGTAGTTAGTGAAGGTAGCCACCATAAGCTGCATTCCCACTCGTCATTGAGTCCTCGAGAAACTTCTCCCGCTTATGCATATGTGGCGCATCATCCGGCATAGCGAGCTAACTTGCTGAACTCATCCACATCTTGCCCCACAAGACGGTTCCCCGGGCGTAAGTTGCGGAACTCACGCTTCTTGAGACTCATGGCTCCAAATGAAACATGAGCGGTGCGGAAAGCTCATTGAACCGATCCCACGTGATGGTGCCGATGGGATAAGTGGCGTGTAGTTCTCCCACCAAGAAGCTGCAGGTCCATCAAGTTGATGTGCGGCAAAGCGCACCTTCTCTCGCATCATCGCATCCAACAAAGACTAACTCTCTTCCGACCTTGCGGAGCCAATCGTCGCCACAATCGCTCAAGGTTTGCTAGAGAACACCGGCGGATTCAGCCTTAGGAATCGAGTCAAATTGTCAACAGGGGGTGGTGGCGGTGGATTGTTGTTGTTGTTGTTGTTGTTCTGATTCTGAATGAGCATCTGCATGAGGGCATTCTGCTGCTGGAGCAGCTGGGTGAGCTCCGGCGGGAAGTTGAGACCGGTGTCACGTCTCGGAGGCATCTGGTGTTTTGGAGTGGATGAGAAAATTAGAATAGAACAATGGTCTAATGAGAAATAACACTACCCATATAAATGCACAATCATAATCACACCAATCATTTATTCAATCCACTCAAACATGGTTCAATCTCGATTACAAAATGCTCACGACTAATCGAAAATAACGGCCTAACTGATCGACGGAAAAGTAAAATAACATGGCGGTCGACTAAATGTCTTCATCAATTATCCTTGCGTCCTCTGGTGCGGTGTCCTCCGGTGTGGCGTCCTCTGTTGCGGCGCCTCCTCTTGCGGCTTTCTCCAGTGGAGCTCCCTTCATAATCCTGCTCATTGCTCACGAGAGGTCCGTCATCTCCACTCGGAAAAAGGTCCTCTCCCAAGTCCATCTTTTCCTCTAATGCGGCAACATTCATCTTCAGGTTGTCGACTCTCTCCATGAAGTCCGCGATTTCTTCCTCATGGTCAAGGAAGTCTGCGTGTGCCTTCTCCTCCAGCCTCGAGCTTCACGGAACAACAGCCTCCTGTGTACCTTTGAGTTACGGCGAGTCCGGATCTCCTGCTTCTGAGGAGACACTCCAAGTCTTGGACATATGAGAGAATGGAGTCGTCCTCTATGGTACGGATGATATCTCCATTCCTTGCTCTGCGAGAAACCATGGCGAGGTCTGATGGATCGAGCTCGGCCCTGTACTCTTCTCGAGATGTCCAAGTGCACGATAAATCGCCATGTCTCTTCCGAGGATCCAGTTGAAGTCGGTAAACTCAAAGTCAATAGGCTCAGATGTCCTCCGAAGGTTCTCCTCGAATATGCACTTCAATCTCAGAGCGGTATCCGTCGGAAGTGCATTGGTAGGCTTCCGTGATCGAGGGCGAGCAATCTTCACTTCTTCACGATCTGGACCAGCTTCCGCCGAAGGCATCGCCTCATCTGGCCGCAAAACTCCGGTAGCAAACCGGGGTGAATTCGCGCCATCTAGAATGTTGAAAATCGGAGAGAAGTCGAAATGAACAGGGAGAATTACAGAATGATAAGGATAGAAATAGTCTCTTCCTATGGCTTTCCGATCCTAGGGTTACGTCCCGGTCAGGCAGTGTGCTCGATACCATCTCTGTGGCGACTGAACCAAAATCGGTCAAGTCTCTCGTATCTGCATTCCATCCCAAGATCATGCTTGGCACTCACAAGACATTGATGAAATAATCAAAGTTCAATCACACCTGAATTTATTACACGATTCTCATATAGAGTCTTTATTACAATAGAATAAATTCGCCAAGGCCAACTCAAGAGAAATAAACTAAGTAAAGTCTGCGAAGCGTGAAGAATAGCGAGTCCATCCGACTCCATAGGGCAATCGCCAAGCGCAGATCGTAGCCTCAATCCTCGATCGAATACTCCTCTCGCAACATAAGACGTTGCAGCCGTGTAGGTCAACATTTTGAATATGCCGGCAAGTCATGAAGAGAGAACAATAATAAAATTACTAACACTATATGCGCTTTGGTGTGGGGCTCTAAGTTTCATTATTTTGCGAAAAGCCGCTTTTCCCTACTACAAGTGGACTTGCTTGCAAATACTACAAAATAGTTGGTAGTTATTGAGATGGTTCCGCCAACCAATGTCTCATTCCCAAATTATTAAGTCATAACCCCTCAATTAATTTATTAATTTTAGTGTTGAGATTTCAATACTTCCAAGTTCCAGAGGCTCAAATTGTCCGTAAATCGGGACACGGCTAATCGATTAGATCTTTTCTCTGCAGAGGTTTGTGCACTTTACCCGCAAGAATCGCTCCTCCTTTTAAGTCTTCGCACTTCATGGTGTTTGAAGACGGACGAACGTAAACAGGTCTTCCAAGAGTTCTTCCGCCACCGCCGTACCCATCCAATCCTACCGCTCTTCTACATCTCGTAGTACCGTCCGACCAGAGTCACAACTAGGGTTGACCAAGCCGAGCCCATAATGGCTTGCGGCTGCATGTAAGCTTCCGGTCAATGGGGTATACATCCGCCTCTTCGTGGCTGGGTGAAGCTTTCGCAAGATGTCATGGCACTTCTCCATGCATCCCGCCAACCACTGGGTTCTCCAGGGTGCCCACAACCGCCCTCCACCCAAGAGTGAATTCAAGTCCATCTTGAGCTTGAAGTTCATGGGGTTGTCATCGTCTTGACTCTCACATCTCCCTTATGAATTCTCTCAACCAACCCCGTCTACGAGCATAGCAAAAGTAAACTACTTCGTCCCGGGTCATGGTAACAAGGGGAATTGGTTCATCCTACCTCATGATACTACTCAAGAACATAACTTCAAAATTTCAACTACTGCATGCATGGTGGGGAGGTATACTTCTAATGCAATAAAATCATAGGTATTGTAAGGAACATGATCAATGACTTGCCTTGCTGACGATCTTCGTAAGCTAGGGACTCGTGGTAGCAAGTTTCGCACTCCGGAAATTCTACCGAGGCAAACAATAACCATAATAAGCATAAAGCATATGATCACTTAACATAACATCATAGTAACACAACACACCAAAACAAACGAATCAAAACCCAAAGGAAAACTCAAAAAAAAAAAATCCAACTCAAAGTTTTTCCTACTTCAAGCAACAACTAAGAATAGTTTTATATAGCAAAATTTTCTTAACATAACCTAAGCATGGATCTTTGTTAACTTAACAGAAAAGAATGCATCATGCAACTAGGAGCAAAAAGAATCACTTTAAAAGCTATTATAGAACTCCTATTAGGCCTAAAGCAAATTCTAATAAGAAAATAAAATAAAAGTTTTATTTATTATAAATAAAAGTTCATGCTCTAAAGTTACAGAAACTAACCTAGAATAATCTATCACATATGAAAAATAAATTTATTTGCTAATTAAAACAATAGGAAAACAGTAGCTAGCTAATTAATTAAGAATAACATGATTCTGATTAAAACTATTTTTTATTAATCCTAAAATGCCCAAATAAATTCCTACGGTTAGGCAATGTCAAAACAAAGTTGTGACAAAAAGAATCACTAAAAATAATATTCCTAACCCTTTTATAGCAGATTTACTATTCTGTCTAAATCTAAAATAAAGCAATTTTAAATAATTTTAACATGGCAAATTATATTTTCTACAGAAACTACAAGAAATTTGCAAACCAACAAAAAAGAATCACTTAAAATATTAAGTAGATTAAAAGATATGAATTTTTAAATCTGAAACTATTCTGTTAAAACAGAAAACGAAAATAAAGAAAAAACAGGCTAATGGGCCTATCTAGCTACTACAGGCGTAATTTAACTAAACGGGCCCTAGGGTTAAACCGAGTCGGTCGGTTTAAATAAAAACCTAACTAAAATAAACCGAACTAACCGGACAAAACCGGTTTTTATAAACTAACCTAATTAAAACGTACTCCTTCGGGGGATCTAATCTAGGCCGTCCGATCGGGATCTAACGGCGGGGGACTCACGACTTATCGGGCGGCGACGGCGACGGCGTTTCGGCGGGCGAGTGCTCGGCGACTCGGTGGTCGGGGCGTCGGCGGAGGTCTCCGGCCGGTGACGGCGAGGGGTTGGTTTGGTGGAGTCAGGCGAGCTCGGGGTGGCGGGGTGGGTCGGGTGGAGTTAATGGCGGCGGCGGCGCTGGTGTGCTCATGAAGCGTTATGTGGGAGGAAGAGGTCAAGAGGGGCGAGGGGAAAGCAGGGGTCGGGGGGTATATATAGGCGGCGACCTCGACTTGGACGAGGGCTACTGGCGAGCGATTCATGGCGGATCCCGGATCTCACGGATCTCCGGCGGGCGGCGCTGGTTTGCGTGGGCGAGGGAAGGCGACGGTGGGGCCACTGCCGGTGAGAGGAGGGGAGCGTTGGTCGGTCGGCGACCGAGCGGTAGCCGATTCAGGCGAGGGTCGGTCGGGCCGGTTGGGTGGCGCGGTGGCACGCCTGGTGGCGCTGGTGGGCCTCGGCTGCTGGGTGGGCTGGCTGCTGGCTAGCGCCAGGGGGTTTCCTTTTCCATTTTTTTTGAAAATAAAACAGAGAGAAAATATATAAAATATAAATATTTTATATAGGACATATATATATCAAAATGATCAGGGGAATATTCCCTATCATTTGAACATTTTTCCAAGGGGAAAATCTAAACTTTATAAAAAATCATTTTTCTAAAATTCCAAATAAAACTCAAATTTGAATTCAAACTTTTTGGCAATGTTTTTCCTCTGATATTTTTGGAGTGTCATGTTTACTCCTCTCATACTTTTTCTCAAGTATTTATCAGGCATAGTTTTTGAAATGATTTCCACTGCCAAAATTTGAATTCAAATTCCAACAACTCCAAAACTTCTGAACTTCAAATGCCACTCAAATTCAAACAGAATGCATAGATGCTTAGCTATAATTGTAAAACATTCCAAATAGGAAATTTGGGATGTTACAAAATATCCTCCCAAATAAATGTTGCATATTTTGATGGGTTATCACTAAATGCCATGATATGGAGTATACTACATGCAGTGAATTAATACGGACATATCTTGAGGTGTTATCTCTACTCCATATTAATTCGTATCCTGATATTTACATATATCAATGAATTAATACAGTCATATCCTGCCTCACATTCATGTAATCAATTCTGCTTCATTTTTTAGCAAATAATAACTTGGCACAATTAATTTTCTACATTTGTTTACGACTAAAAACTTCATCACCTGAACAATGTACAAATAAGACTACACTACTGTAAAAAATACTAATAAGACTACACCCTCTTTTTTGCTTCTCCTTCCATTGGCTGGTTGGTAATTAAGAGTGAGGGTGCTAGTAAAATGGACAAAAAGAAGATAGTACGGCCATCTAGATCTAATAGATATTAAATTAATCACCCATAACATAGCAAAAAGGGCAGCGAATTATACATGAGAAGAAATATGTTGATATGGAAATCTTACCAATAAGCATAATACTAAGTTGGCGGAATATGAAGCAATATTCTATCCAAGAACAAGAGCAGCCATTATTTTCACTGGAATGCGAGGTGCGTCGGTTGTAGTAACATTTGCAACTATTGTTTCTTTCATTGCATGAAACATTGCGCACATTTATTTTGAGAGAGAACATATATCTTTGCGATTTATCTCCTATAGCTAGTAGCATGCTATGTAATCGAGAAACTTCTTCAAGTATTAACTACGAGTATTAATTGTGCACAAGAAATATGCGAAATTTATGACAAGATATGCATTTATGGTAGGATATACACCGCGGATTATCTTTGCCTAAAATTTAATTTACATTGATGTGTAATTCTTTAGTTAATAAAGGACCACAATCTATATGCTCAAACTAAACAATTTGAGCTAAAAGATATGAAGACACGACATGGAGCAATGTTATCTCGATGATCAACAGTAAGAAATGTTTTCACCCCAACCGACGGAACACATTTACGACTAAAACGCGTGCGGCGTGATGACGCATCATCTCTTGCAAAACTTGCTCATATAGTTTTTCTTGAGGGGTAACTTGCTCATATAGTTACACATAAGTGGCGCGAAAGAAATGACGTAGAAGATCGGTAAAGCTTCTCATATACTTACATGCAATGTGGCGCGAGATATATGACATAGAAGGCAACGGTAAATCTCTCACATACTTCCATATAAAATGGCGCGAAAATGTGATGCAGAAGATAATGGCAAAGCCTCTCATATATTTAAATTAGAAAAATGGCGCGAAAAATACTGAAAATCTAGATCTCATCCTCATTTGCTATTTGTTAAGAAAAATGGCGCGAAAAATACTGAAAGCCTGCATCCTCATTTGCCATTTGTTAAGAAAAAGGGCACGAAAAAATACTGAAAGTCTGCATCTCATCATCATTTGCTATTTATCAATATATACCATGCTAAAAAGGGTGTTAAACACATCAAACTTTTGGCTGTCTAGGATTTAAGGGCATGTTTGACATAAACAGGTTGTTGACAGCGACAAGCTTAATAAACAAGGTTGAAAACTGGTGGACCGTTTCCAAGAGGCAGCGACGCCCAACTCCAAACCCCGTGCCGTCTTCTATATAAACCCCGTCTTCCCCCTCCCCGTTCCACCACCATCCTCCCACCCATTCCCCTCAAAACCCCCAAAGCTGGCCCAAAATAATAGTATACCGTAATTCAAACACGAGGCCCTCGCCGGCGTCGTTGTCCCCGCGGCGACCAACCAACGGCACGGCGACCCACTCCGCGCGCGTGGCCGCCGGCAACCGCTTCGTCCTCGGCACCGGCGGCCCGCGCCGGCAATGGTGCTCGACCGCCCCGTCGGGCGCCCGGCCTTCCGCAAGCCCGAGCACCGAACCCTAGCCCCGCCGCGTGGTACGGGCCCTCCGCCTCCCCCGCCGATTCCGCCCACGCCGGGGGTGTACCTCCGGGGGCCTCCTCCGCTCCCGCCTTCCGGTGCCATCCTGCCGCGCCCGATCGTCGTCTGCCTCGATCTCGCCAGGATGAAACAAATGGATTCCTCCCGGAGCTCTTCTCTTATGAAGGTGAGCCGCCGAAGCGTTGAGCTTGCGCGCTTGCCGTTTGGTCGTATCTTGTTGTTTCGTGCCTAATTTTGGGTAAATTTTTTTTTTGCGAGGTTCAGTTCCTTGAGGATACGGGGGTTTCGCCCTCGGAGGAGGAAACCCGGAGGAGGGAGAGGATCATACTCGAGCTCCACAAGGTAAGGGCAGTTCGTCTTTTGGTTCAAAGCTTGCAGCTTGCAATGTGGGCTGGAATTCGACCTGTAATCCGGTTGTGACTGTTGCAGATAGTTATGGATTGGGCGAAAATGGTGGCGTTCAACCAGGGGGGAAAACCTTGGATCACATCAGGCACGGTGTTGACCTTTGGCTCCTATGATTTAGGGGTAAGCACTGAACTCGAACCTGTGCACGATTTGTTGTGCCTTTTTATGATGGTGTGATGCTAGGCTGATCTACTACTATATGATATATCAGTTGAATAATCTTTAGTTTTGAAGGTCAATTTCGTTATCTGTTTTATGTCATGTTCGATTTAAAATCCTAGCATTGTTACCTAAAAATGTCAACGATATTCGGTAAGTGCTCAAGCATTTCACCGATGGGTCCTGGTGATCATCGTATGTGAGTTGCTACTGGAGAGCCTTGACTTTGTTTGTTTGCAACTTACTGTTGACTTGTAAACTGCATCTGTGCTATGTTAGGTTAGGGTCAGCGCAGAGTGGGTCTTGCTACATCCTTAACTTCTTTACCTATTATCATGACTTTGGTAGTGTCTGGACTAAGGAAATGAGCAGCATGATTTGGTGCTTGGCAGAATGATGCTCTGTTTGACTGCAGTACTATTGCACTATTGATATGATGCAAAAGAAACAATGACTGGTGAAGCAGTCAAAATGTATGATTATAAGTATAAGTGTAGGATCGTGTTGACCAGTTAATCACATGTGTAGGTTTCACATCGTTTATGAGCTGAGAGATGATATATTTTAATTTTTAAGTTGTTCATGTCCAACTTAATATTTGTTTGTTGATGTGGCATAAAGAAACTGATCTTGGGATGGTTAAGATGGATATGAGAGATATTGTATCTTGAATCTGCTCCTACTGATAACATAGTTACATGTGTATATATGTACAACACCGAAGTAGTTTATACTTAATAGCCTGAAAGACATAAACTCATAAATGTTTCGCATAGGTAACGTTCAGGGAATTAGAAATCTTGCTAAATATGATCTCTATGTTTATCATATGTAGTTTTTGAAGTGTGGATGTTTTACTTATGCATACAATATTCCTCAATTCCCTAAGGTGGAAGGAATCAGTGAAGTCATTAAATCTCTCCATGAGCTGGAGTTGTTTGTTTTTTCGAGAATATTATTAACGAGCAATATCCCTTGTGTTAAGTTTGAATATATTGGTTTGGTCAATCTGTAATTGCATGTAAGCACCTAGACTGGGTAAACTTAAGGACTGTAATTGGATTTCCATGTTTACAATATTGCCCCTGTATCCAATGCATTTTCCCTTATAAAATTGTGGTTTATCTTTTGGTAACAAGCATTGTTCTCTTTGAAGGCATATGGACCTGAATCTGATATTGATGCAGTCTGTGTTGGTCCTTGCATTGCATCATTACAAGTGAGTATATTTCTCAATTTTCCGTTTATCTAACAGTTTTGGGCCTTTGCAATCACCCCATGAGGTGTCCATGTGTTAACTTGCAGCATCATTTCTTCGTTGTCCTGCGACAAATGCTTGAAGCAAGGCCAGAAGTATCAGACTTGCATTCTATTGAAAGTGCTAGGGTTCCGTTGATGCGCTTTAAATTCAACGGTGTGTCAGTAGATTTTCCATACGCCCAGCTGCCAGTTATCAATGCTGCAGAGGCAAGTATCTTAAAATTGTGATGATTACACGTCTTAGGTTACATGTTATCTCAATTAGTGTTTATTGAATACTTTCTATTATTATGTGTTACATTTCTTACTTAGGTGACTTAAATTTATTCAACTTCTTTCTCAAAACAGCTTCTGTAACATCTCTGGCGTAACTATCTAGAACTCCTAATGATGTCCTGAAGCTAATATGTAGGATTTATATTTAACTCCTTATAAGATCATATGGTATTATGGTTTCATTTTGCGTTGCTGTACCTTGATAAGCCATATTGAGTTATTGACCGCATCTTTGGTATTATTTCATCTAACCAGGCGTATATTTGACTAAAGCAGTGAACAGTGACCTAGATATTCTCCCCAAGTATTTCTCAAGCCATAACTTTAATTCATCAACTTTTGCATTTTTATCTTAACACGCTTTTAGCCTCTTCATGTTTATGTTCTTAGCCACACTTAAACGGGTCAAATGTGATACAATTTGTGAAAACTGCTATGTTTATGTTCTTATGGGTATTATCATATAGCCACTCTGCTGGGCACTCTTTCTCATAGATTCAACATTGGTTTTCATTATAAATTTAAGCATTTGCTGAAAGAAACAATTGAGCATAATATCTGGTGATCAATTTAAGCTCTCACAAGCTGTATTTTCTGCAGGCTATACATGCAAATGATCCCCGTTTGCTAGAGAAAGTTGACGAGGGAAGCTGGAGATGTCTATCTGGAGTTCGTGTTAATAGACAAATCGTGCAATTAGTTCCAAATATGAAGGTCTAACAACAGTCTCAGTAGATTTATTTACATCACATCATTGTTGCCATTCTTTACTTTTTCTTCCTTGTATTTTTTTATGTTTCCGGGCTTCTGGCATTATCCCTGTTCAAGTGCTGATAGTTGCTGTGCTGTGTTTGCACATTCTGTGTACTTTTTGTTTGTTTGTCTGGCATGCACCATGGCATGAATATATGTGTCATTCGATGTGTTTCCAAAACCCTTCTTTCTTATTTTATTAATTTTCTTCTTTTCTAACTTTTTGAGTTTTGATGCAGAAATTTCAACTTTTGTTGCGCTGCCTTAAACTCTGGGCAAGAAAAAGAGGAATTCATTGCCATGTACGTGGTTTGCCTTTTCTCTATTTATACTTATGTATGTTTATAGTGTTATTTTTGGTCTGACTTTTATCCTCAATTGTATGATGCCATTTTCAGCTAGTTGGCTTCTTTGCTGGAATTCATTTGGCGGTTCTTGGAGCATATGTTTGCCGCAGACATCCAAATGCTACTGCCAATACTTTGTTGTGTAGGTTCTTTGAGATATTTTCTCACTGGCCCTGGCCTCTTCCGGTGTCTTTGCATGAACAAACACCTCTTTGGAGTCCTGATGGGTGCTCTCTCATGCCCATAGTGATGCCCTGTTATCCACCAGAATTTTGTGCCTCTAATGTCACAAAAAGCACTTTCAACAAAATCAAAGAAGAGCTTTGGCGAGGTTTATCTTTGACCAAGGTATGCCTATTTATTCTTTATTTGGTCCTACCTAATTTATGCCACACTGTTCTCCAAAAAAGTTGTTTGCCTGTTTGGTATCTCTAGAGTAAATGTAGAAACTTTGAATTTTCTTTTATTGCAACTAAGTTGTAGAAGAGTCATGAGTTTTAATATGCCTGGTATGCCCCAATACCTTCCATTTCTATTCTTGCTTTATTGCCATGATGGAATTTAAACCTAAAGTAGTGTATAACACTTTGTTACTTGAATTGGGTTTGCTTTTATGCGTCAAGGTTTCAAATAAGCAATTGGCTCACCTATTTTTATTTTCTTTATTGTTTCTTCTTTTTGAGTGGTCCTTTTCTATTCCCCTGTTCCCGTTTTTTTTAAATTGATGAGTTAACTTGTTTCATTTGAAAATTTGATAGCTTCGTTGATCCGTCCAAAATTACAGAAGTTGTAATTCTTGTACAATAATGTTCCCAGCAACTTAAATAGGCCATGTTCCATATTGTTTCACCACACCCATCGATCTGTTACTTGTTAGACCTGTACTCATTGATAAAAAATAGGGTGCCATGTTTGCTTCATTTGATTTGTTGGCATCCTATCTTAATCTCTCTTTTGCTTTGAAATGATTTAACGGAAGTCCAACTTTAACTGGCATGATTAGTTCTGTGTAGGTGGTTTCCTTATTGAACTTTTAATAATGCGGATTGATAGGAATTGATGATGTATGTTGTAAGATCTGCAGTGAAGCAAAATGCATTGATATATCCATGACACGTCTAAATGATTGCGGACTTCAGTTTTAAGGCTTGCTTGCATTCATGAATAGGCAGCTGACAATGGCACATTTGTCAATTTTACAGGATACAAGTAGTGTTGATGTCGACTGGAATTGGATTTTTGCGCCGTTTCCATATGGTGCAAAATATAAGCACTTCCTTCGCATAGTTCTCTCAGCTCCGACAACTGAAGAGTTGCGTGATTGGGTTGGATGGGTGAAATCACGATTCCGCAGCCTTATTCTCAAGGTTATTTTTCACCGCCTGTTTGTTTTATGTTCACATTGCTGTTTGCAAGCTTTAATGTTGATTGTGACCTCTCCTAACTGATGTTATGCAGCTGGAAAGCCTTAACATTGGTTGTGACCCAAATCCCTCAGAGCAAGTGGATCATACCATCGGTGAGCCAAATGCTGTATTCTTGTGGGGTCTCATCATGTATAGTAATACTCAGATCTGTACAACTTCTCTCAAAGAGGACTTCATGAGAAGTGTCACCAACAACATCTATGGAAAGGAAAAGTGTGCTCATTCGGACATAGAATTGTCTGTTGTCGGTATGCCTCAGGTGCCTAAAAGCATGTCTGATCATCCGGCCTACTTACAGAAACTGCCGAATCTGCCACCGCGAATGCTGGGCTACCCACCGATGAGGCAGGGCTGCAATGCAGTTGGTTAAGACTCCCTTGTCTTCTCAAACCTGTGAATATCCAGATGAGAATAGGTAGAACCTGAGTTTCTTCAGCTTTGAAGGGCGTTTGCAGCATCAGATGGCATTTCTGGTGGTTTTTGTGGAGTTGGGGCTTGTTCATTCCTCAGCGCAAGGAATATGGAAGTGTGTTTGCTGGAGCTGGCTGCTGAGAGATGGAATTTTTTGCCCTGAAGCTTCCAGGGTGCAGTATATTCATTCGGGCGGCTTATTCCTGTTCTGAGGCTTGTAGCAGGTACATGTACATTCATGTACACAGCATAGCAATTGGTATACAAATGAGAGAGATATAGCAGTGTAGGAAGTGTGTGTAAAACTGTAGGTGTAATGTTTGGTACCCAGCAGCAAAATGTGTAAGTCGCCTTGTATGGTCAGAGCTGTTTTGCTGGGTACATCAAATGTAGGGGGTGTTGTGGAATGTGGATGGCGGAGAATGCCATCCATTCTTACTTGTTGTAGTCTGCAGAAAACTGCTGCATGTACTGCTGTTAATGAGTTGTTATGTAGCGAACCATCTGGATGAATGAATGTTCCTGTTGTTGTTTACTCTTGCATTATCTTGGGCTTACTGTTCAGTGTAGTTTTTAATGACATTTTTAACTTCTAAATGAGTTTAAGGGCTTGCAGCCCTGAGGAATGTGGATGGCATTGGGTGTCACATTGATAGTGATCTTGTTCAGCTTTGTTGGTTCTGTCAACAAGATATGTGAAGCCCGGAGGAAGATTGGACCAATATGGTCTTAGCTTAATCTTTGAGCATTTCTTCTTTGGCCAAGAATCTTGAATGTGAAACGGTGTAATTTTTATATGTATTTAATACTTTTATTTTTACATGTCCACTCCTTTTAATAGCATGGGATAACAAGATATGCCATATCGTCACCATCTGACTTGTGTTTGGTTTGAGGAACTAGGAACGCTATGATCCCAAAATGTTCCTGGTTTGACTTCGAGGAGTAGCCAGACCTGGCCGTTCCTCGCCGAGATCGGAACAGTTGAAAATAGTGCGGGCGATCCCTTGTTGCTTAGATGATCAAGTCCACCACCACAATGAGACATCTCTGTTGCTTTGGGTGTTTTTAGTGGATGCATGAAATCATCATCAGACAGCAGTCAGGTGTCTGTCTAACACCAGTTCATTTATTTATTATTACTGTATTATTGTTTTCTTGGAAAAGAGAGAGGGTTTTACCAGTTTATTTTTTGTCTGGTGCCATCTTGATATTAAGTCATATATGCAAAAGCATAAATATTTGTCTTTTCGTAGGATTCAAATTCAGTGAGAAGTTTTTGTGGAGCAATGGAAATTTTTTGTTTCTGCCGCTCGAGTTTTTGCCCATTTTCCTTATGCCACTCTAGCTGTTAACATTTCACTTTTTCCACTCTGCTTTTGATGATACATCACAATTGCCATTCCATGGCAAAAACATTTTTTTCAGAGTGACAATTGTGATAGATCGGGGTGACAATTGTGATGTATTGTCAAAACCTAAGAGTGACAGAAGTGAAATATCAAAATTTTGCTTTCGCCACAGAATGATAATTATGATATATTGTCAAAAGCTAAGAGTGGCAAAAAATGAAATGTCAAATTTTAGAGTGCCATAAAAAAAATGGGCAAAAACTAGAGTGGCAGAAACAAAAATTCCTCGTTTAAAAATCATATACAAATATATTATTTCCTCTGCATTTAGAAGAAATAAAATATTTGCTAAAACCTAATAGGAACATTAGTCCTCGTTCAACCCAATCTTTATTTCTTCCACCTTCAATTTGGATGTGTCTCGTATACGAGTAGAAGCTTAGCCAAAGTCACTTGGTTGAAGAAGTGGATGATGAACAAATACACTACTTAGATTTAGTTCCTAATGAAGCGAATACATAAGTCATTTATGGTTCAAAAATCTCGGATTACAAGTGGATGCGGGTCCGCAAAGCTGCATATCAGTGATGTAACCGCTGCGAGCTCGGTGAGAAGGCGATCCATCATCTTTCCTTTGGTGACTGTTGTGGTGGTGTCAGAGGCAGGTGACGGGCGTTGATGTCAAGCTTAGAGGATTCTTCATTTTGGATTACAATTTTCTTTTTTGGCTGATGTTTCCTTGTGCAAAGGCGAGCGTTTTACTGTCCTTTCAGATTTAAAGTCGGTGTTTACAGGCTTGTACTATAAACTTTATGCTATAAAATGAGGCACTTATACCATGCAAAAAAAATGGATGTGAGATGCCTACCGCGTCACAAAATCCACACTGCAAAACATAATAAAGGAACACAATAATTATGGGGGATTAATGGGTCGTATACTTGGCCCATATCCAACCCATCAATCTCGTTTATGCAGTGTGATGCAGAAACATAAATGATTTTTTTCTTGTTCTATTCTTTTTTTCTAAATACATCCAAGGTGCATACAACCATGTTTTACAAAGCTTATTCTCATAATCTTCCTTAGCTAAGATGTGCACCACACTTTATGGCCGCCGAACCTCCCGTTAGATGTAACCGTTGCTGTGACCGCCGATTTGGTCTTTCCACCATAATTTTGGAATGCAAGGTGTTCCTGGTTAAAAAAAATGTGCGCCACATTGTTCGTTGACCACTGTACCCGAATCACCTTGTGCCCCACTACAGAGCTAATCAGCTCCTTAATCATGTCTATAAGCGGACCATAGACTGATTGATCAAGCTTCTTTGCACACAATGACCTCGCCACACTTTTATTTTCCCTTTTAGAGATGATCTTCTGCAAAGTGAAAAAACCACTCCTACCGTTCTAAGTAATTTCAAGTTCTAATTTTGTCCTAATTGAACTTCTCTCTATTTGACAAAGTTTACAAAAATACGTTGATTTCTACAATATCAAATATAAATGGTTCGGAAATATATTATATGTTGAATATGATATTGTGTGGTAGATGTTGATGTATTTTTAATAGACTTGATTAACTTGACTTAGGACAAAGCTAGAACTTCAAATAGTTTGAAATATAGAGACTAATTTCCAATGAGAAGCAAAGCCCAAGTTTTTTTTGCGGGGAGCAAAGCTCAAGGGCTGCATGACGCACACAGCTGCAAAGTAGCACGTGAGTCCATAGATCTTTATCGTAATATGATGGGCTATATCGAAGTGTATTGAATAAAAGTAATACAAATACTTTTATAAATATATACACTTTTAAGTTGGTCTTTATATTTATGTATCTTTTATTTGATATTTTTTCAAGTCATATTGTTGTAAACTTGCAATAAAGATTCACCTCTTGCACACCCACACCCACATGGGTATATAATCACATGCTTGACTCGACAATGGGACAAACATGTCCACGTAAGTGCATGTTGTTGTTATAAAATGGAAGTTGGATCACTGTAGAAAACACGCAATGACAAGATGATGGTTGATGATAGAGTTCGGTGGGAACCTATATCTTCGGGAGCCTTTGCTTGGGTACTCTCTTTTAGTATTAACTCTAGTAATGCAACCTATGATAAAACTCTGTAAGATATCCGACAACGTCTCTGACCACCCACAACAACATGTCATTCAGACTATCTTTCGTCTGTGTTTTAACTGTGGTATAAATTCAGCAGTGTGTTAGGCTTAGGTTATAAGTCCTTTATGAAAGACTAAGTAAAATATAAACATATGCGCAGGCACACACACGATGCCTCGAGAAGACTTTTGAATGGCCCGTCTGACCTCAAGCTTACTGGTCTTTAGAAGATACATGTCTATTTTCTATTGTAATGTTCCACTATTTATAAATAATGCTCATAATTGATGGTGTTATCTCCAAAAATAATGAACCTTGAACCATAGAGTCTAATATGCATCTTATACAAGTGGTGGTTAGGTGGCATATGTACTCATTCATGTGTGTTAGGTATCTAATGCAACGCGGGCAAGTCTTGAGCCTCTGGAAATCTTGATGAGGTCATCCCAACCATTGACAGACTAACGATCATTGACAGATTAATCACAAGGAATGGCGCTAAAAGAAATACTTGGTCATGTGAATGCTGACCTGGGTTTATCTTATAACCTAACTTAAAACATGTGTGCTTTCACTTTGTTTGTTGTTGGTTGAACTCGGGTGCAATGCATAACAAAATGGTTTTAAACCAAGGACACATAGTTGTACATTCCATGAAGAAACAAGCTTAGTGCCGAAGAAATATAATTGAAGAAACCATGTTTAGACCCTGATGAAACAATGTTTGGTGAGGAAACCAACTATTTACACCTTAGAGGAGAATAGGAGAAGCCACTCATGAATTTCCTAACTCATCATTCTTTATCGTTTTCCTAGCAAAGAACTGATAGAAATTTGATCCATATACATACAGAGAGACTCATTCTGAGACCGGAGAGTTCTTTCTAAAATTATTCTCATGATTCGTCATGGAGTTGCACCTAATCCGTGCTCCACAACTTGAGAATGCCTGTGTTGGTTAGTTTCTCGTGATTTCCCTATGGATTGCACCTAATTTGTGCTACATGTGTGTTTAGTTCCCAGATTGTGGATTGGAGATTGTCTCAAATTCCAGTCCATGGTTGGCATCCTCTTTTTTCAAGTCATAATGCCCAAGTTACGTTGGCTGATCATAGCTAGTTACTCTAATGTTTTTCAATCATGTGATGTGAACATAGTGCCACTGCCACTCCTCGAGCACCTATTACCACAACCGGTGCCCATCATCTTGCACCAGCAATGGTTTACACAGTTGTATTTGTTTGTGTTGTTACTTGTAATCCAATCTTAAGATACGCACCCTATAGTTTACAGAGACGGAGCTTCCTTGTAGGTATTTGGGTTAGTAGTACCCAATGAAACAAGGAAATCCTTCACTAACTTAGAACTAATCAGTATTGATTTATAGAAGATAAACCCACTACCATGGATATCACCCCATAAAAAAATATCTATGTCTATGATAGTTTAGGTTTATCCCTTTTATACTTCTTTTCTCAGTCCTTAAGTCCAAAGCCTAAAACCCAAAAAATCCAAGCCCTTTTAGTGTCAAAATCAGGTCGTTTTGCATTCCACTTTATTGTGACACCCGGATAATCAAGCTATAGTAAACCTCTACTAAAGATGCCACGTCACCTCGGTTACTGTTGTTAATCTCACGTTAGATCAAAACCGATTCAAATTCAAATTTGAAATTAAGTCAAATGATAAAGATTTTCAAATGTTAAAACTAAAATGTTCGGAGTGAGCCAAATAATGCGTGGTAATTATGGCGAAACGCACTTTATAAAATGTCTCAATACTCTAAAATGAGTAAAACAGTAGCAAAAACAATTATTTAAATGCTTTTAGAATGATAAACAATTACAAACTATTTTATTTTAGGTGCCAATTTAATTGTGGTAGTGGCATAACTATTAATATTGTTTTAGGTATAACTATTTGTATTTTATATAAACTAAAATAATAGGAAACGAAACTAAAACAGAAAAGGTAAAATAAATAAAAAGTAAAAACAAAAGAAAAGAAGAATAAAGAGAGAGAGAACCCCCACCCCCCCCCCCCCGCTGGGCCTCTTGGCCCAGCTGGCCACCCACGCGGCCCAATCGGCCCACCCCGGCCGGATAACCCCACTCCTATACCCAAACCCTAGCGCACACCCCCACGATCCCCTCTCCTCGTGCCTCCTCTCCCCCCTCACCCGATCCAGATCGGGATCGGTCGTCGCCATCCGTCGCCTCCTACCCCCCCCCAGCCTCGCGTCGCCACCTTTGCAACACCACCACCGCCGCCGTCATCGCCACCTCCGCCGTCGCCCAACGTCGCCCCCGACGCCCTGCGCCCGTCCTTCGCCGTCCATCGCCGCCCGAGAACCCCCGTCGCCGCCTTCGCCATGGCCAACCCCGCCTGCACGTACACCGAGCTCCCCGACGCCCGAGTTGCTGTCCAGGAGAACCTCCATGCTCGCCTACTTCGTCTGCACCATCGAGCTCAAGCAGGGACGCCACCAAGCTCCGGGATCGACCCCGTCTTCTTCCTCGGTCGCCGGCGCCTCACCGGCGAATCCATCGCCTCTGCTGCTACTAACCCGTCCAACGAGCCTCCGTGAGCTCCCTTGGTGAGCGCCCCCTCCGTTTCCGCCTTGCATCGACCTCGATCCACAACGCGTGTTGCTGCCCCACCGCCATGTCCGTGTCCGCGCACCTCCGCTCCTCACAAGATGCCATGGACGCCTGTCGCGCCGCACCATTGTCGCGCTTCCTCCGCTTGCGTTCCGCCCACCTCATGCAGCAGCCGGGCGCCTCGACGCCTCCATCGGCTTGGCGCGCCCAAACAATGGCGCCTGCGCCAGATCCCCAATACCGCTAGGCTCCCCGAGCCTATGACTTAAGGGCCCCACGCCCCATAAAAAATAGAAAATTAATTAGAAAATATTAATTAATTAATTAATTATATAATTAATTAACTTAATTAAATCTGTTAAATTAACATAATTACTTAATTAAACTAATTAAACCAGCTTAGTTAGTCTAAGACAATGACGAACGGGCCCACCTGTCAGTTTGACCAGTCAATGGTCAAAGTTGACTTCTGATGTCATGCCGATGTCAGCAAACACTATTATGGATAATGTTAGTTTAAATTAATTAAATAAATTCTAAAAATGATTTAAAACTTTAGAAAATCATATAAAATAAACCGTAACTCAGATTAAAATATTTTTAACATGAAAGTTGCTCAGAACGACGAGACGAATCCGAATACGCAGTCTGTTCGTCCGCCACACCCCCCTAACCTATCGAACTCGCAACTTTCCCCCTCCAGCCCCTCTGCCCGAAAACGCGAAACACCGGGGATATTTTCCCGGATGTTTTCCCCTTCACCGTATCACCTATCCTGCGTTAGATCACCTCTAGCACCGCATTTGTCATGTTATGCTTTGATTGCTCTGTTGTTTATTATGTTCCCCCCGTTACTTTTTTTCGGTAGACCCGAGGTCAGCTGCTTGTACCCCCGTGATCGACTACGGAGTTGACGACCCCTCTCTCTTGCCGAGCAACCAGGCAAGCCCCCTTGATCACCGGATATCGCCTACTCTTCTCTATACTGCTTGCATTAGAGTAGTGTAGCACGTTCTCGCTTTCAGATACTCCTATCTTTGCTGCATAGCTTTGTCCTTGTTACTACTGTTGTTACCTTTACCTGCAATCCTATATGCTTAGTATAGGATGCTAGTACTTTCATCTGTGGCCCTACATTCTTGTCCGTCTGCCGTGCTATACTATCGGGCCGTGATCACTCGGGAGGTGATCACGGGTATATACTATATACTTATACATGATACATGTGGTGACTAAAGTCGGGTCGGCTTGTGGAGCACCCGCGAGTGATTCACGGATTGGGGGCTGAAAGGACCTTTGTCCCGACGGCCCTCTGGATGGATCTTTGTGGCGGAGCGACAGGGCAGGTTGAGACCGCCTAGGAGAGAGGTGGGCCTGGCCCTGTTCGGCGTTCGCGGATACTTAACACGCTTAACGAGGTCTTGGTATTTGATCTGAGTTGGCTACGAGCTTATACGCACTAACCATCTACGCGGGAGTAGTTATGGGTATCCGGCGTCGTGGTATCACCAAGCACTTCAGACGTCGGCGACGGAGCGCTGCCGGATTGGACTGGAACGCCTGCTAGGCTAGGTCTGCTTCGGCACAGACGTCATAGCGTCTGTGTGTGCTCGAGGCGATGGGCCCGCACCCTGCGCGCTTAGGTTTAGACCGTGTTGGCCTCTCTGTTGTGCCTAGGTGGGGCTGCGGCGTGTTGATCTTCCGCGGCGGGCATGACCCAGAAAGTGTGTCCGCCAAATGGGATCAAGCGTCTTTGGGTAAGATGGTGCACCCTGCAGGAAGTTAATCTATTCAATAGCCGTGATCTTGATAACAGGGCGACTTGGAGTTGTACCTTGAGCTTATGACAACTAGAACCGGATACTTGATAAAACACACCCTTCCAAGTGCGGATACAACCGGTGGTCGCTCTCTCTCGTGGATACGAGGAGGGATCGCGGGTAGGATTATTGCTATGTGATGTTACTTGGAGGACTTCAACCTACCCTCCTCTACATTGCAAGACAGTGACCGAAGCGTAGTCTTCGTTAAGACTAGCTATCCCCTCTTATTCGGCATTCTGCAGCTCAGTCCACCGATATGGCCCTTTACACATATATCCATGCATATGTAGTGTAGCTCCTTGCTTGCAGTACTTTGGATGAGTACTCACGGTTGCCTTGTTCCCCTTTTTTCCCCTATCTCTACTCGATTGCTGCAACTGCAGACGATGGAGCCGGAGCGACGCCACCATCGATGACGACTACTACTGCGAGGCGCCTACTACTACGTGCAGCCCACCGACGACCGGAGTAGCTAGGAGGATCCCAGCGGAGGCCTGCTCCTCTTCGATCTGTTTCCCGCTTTGTGCTAGCCTTCTTAAGGCAAACTTGTTTAACTTATGTCCGTACTCAGATATTGTTGCTTCCGCTGACTCGTCTATGATCGAGCACTTGTATTCGAGCCCTCGAGGCCCCTGGCTTGTATTATGATGCTTGTATGACTTATTTTATTTGTAGAGTTGTGTTGTGATATCTTCCCGTGAGTCCCTGATCTTGATCGTACACATTTGAGTGCATGATTAGTGTACGATTAAATCGAGGCGCCAAGTTGGTATCGAGCCATTGCTGAGGAATCCCCTTCCCAACTCCTTGGCCGAAGTCGAGTCTAGACATTGCAAAAACTTTTACTAACATGGCTGTGTGCCTTACGGGCCTACGTCGCCATCGGGTGTTATTAGGATCTTTTACTCCTCGACCTTTACTCTGGGATTCTGAACGCTCTTCTATTCGGGTTAAGCGATTTTTATTAAAATCTAACTTTAGGTTCTCGAAAATACTTTCACCCGGAGAGGCCCTCCAGTCCATATGATCACCGACTGCACCAGAAGATTTCGGAGATACTCTTTGATACTCTCTCGAGACTTTGTGCCCATCACTTTTGCTATTCCCGACCACCGGTAAATCCGTATGGATAACTACTTACACTTGCCATTCATACGATCATCCCCCATTGATCTTGTTATTACAGGATACCCCGAAGTTTTCCCTATTGTTCCGAGAATACTTTGTGCCTACTGCCTAGCAGTTCTTTGCCACATGAATACCCCTTCAAATAAATCCTCGCACTTGTCGAGTATCCGCTCAACCCCAGTTGTTCATGTGTTTCACAAAAGTCTTCAAATTACTATTCGATCTTCCGAAAATCCTCTGGATCCTTTGGCTCTTGAAATTCTTGCTTGCTTGCATTATGGTTAATCCCATAAGTCTCGTAGTCATATTGACATTCCTTGTCATTATCATTTTGGCTCTGTTGACTCAATATGTTTGCGAATACCCGCAATCATCATTGATCCTTATAAATTACCTTTCTGGCTGAGCTGCCATTCTTTTAACTGGAATTGGCTCTCGACCAATCCAATTGTCGTTGATTGTACCCTAAGGCTATTCAACTTATCCATCCCTAATCAGAGCATTGCTTCTGATCCCTTGATTTGGGAATCATAATTCCTTTGCATTTGACAATTGAGTTAGTCAGTTGTTTCTATAGTTTGATCTCCTTGCATTATTCTTCCTCTAGTTGAGTACTGATGCTCACGTCAGATCCCTTGTGGACCACCAGATCCTTTGTTGGATTTTATCTGACAACGCCCTTCATATTCAATAACCTTGTGAGCCTTTCCTCTGATACATAATGCCTTTGGTAAATTGTATCCTCTACTTTCTCAACCATGCTCTGCCTTCGAGCTTGAGTTAATTATTTCTAAAGATTCTGGTATATGATTCCAAGAAGCCCCTATGGGTTGAACATATGGTTTCACTAAACCGTGTGAACCCGAAGGTTTTCACGAATCATACTCTTCTGGTGCTTCGCCAGATAAAATTTTCAACACTGCAACTTCATCAAACGTGAGAAGTGAATGAAAGGTTATGCATTGGAGAAGTGGGAGTCGACCTTGAACTTGTGTCCATGCCCATGGACACGATGTAGATCTTATCATTAAAGCTTCTCTCAAATTAATTATTCCTTTGGTATAAGTTCATCTTATATCAGGGATCTGACCTTTTGCAATCGTGGTTCCGACCATGTTCTCTTTTAAATACCATTTCTCGTGCAAGTTTTAGCACTTGTATTCTGTAGAGCAATACCCCCGTCCAACCTCTACTTTGATATGTCATCGAGTATTACCCCCTGGTATCTCGAGATTATCATGGAACTGCATAACTTCTTATGAGTTCTTCATCAAGTACTACCTTCCCATCGATTCCAATTTTTCACGGGCTCGAAGTTATTAAACACTCAAAGACACCGATAATCGAACCGAGTCCGCACTACGGTTCAACAACTCTTCAGTAAGCTTCTATAAGTACGAGTTTGTACCCGACCACGCCATTCCTAGCCTGTTTGGCTATATCATTGTCGTGATGATTTTAACTGTGCTACCCGGTCCTTCTTCTCGGAGCACAATTTTCGACGATGAACTAACCTTACGTCGATCCTCATCGTCATATCATCTCGCCTTGAACAACAAGCTTGGTTTCGAGTTTGTGTCGTACCTTTGGTTCCAATAACCTTTCACTTCATCATTACTTTGACTTGATGTCGTCGCCGATCGATTACATCTTCATGAACTCTCGCGACAAGGGTGTCGTGATCGTCAACATTCTGAGCTCATCCAGGATATCAATTGAAATTCATGATGAGAAATACCATCCTTGCCCTCGATGAATTGTATTATCATCGACCACTTTATTGCCTTCCCACCAACACAAGCTTGTTCATGTTTGGTGTTATACCTTGAGTTCCTTGCTACCCAGCAATTGTTCTTCTCACCATCACCATTCTTTCTTGGTCCACCTCTTGAGGATTACCATCCTTTATGTCAAGAATGTTCTGAGATTTGTTCCACCTCTTGAGGATTCTTGACATAGAAATACTTCTCACCATCACCATTCTTTCTTGGTCCCCGTGTTAATTCCAACAAGTGGACGGTGTTGATTGGATTCTTCCCTTCTAGCAACCCTATTTTTTTGAAGTTAATGGTCGATGGTTCATTCTTAGGCTATCGATTATTGAATCACCATTCTGACATTGGTCGTGCAACCCAACCCATCGGGCGCACCTTTCAACCAATGTTTACTTGTGTATGTTTTCCTCGAGCATACTTCCTTATATCATTTGATCTGACAAATGTTATCTCCTTGTTCACTTAAATGTGGAAGTCTATCTTTTGGGAATCTCGGTGAATTGCCGTTGAGTTCACCAGACACCTCCTTGTCCTCTCCTTGGGCTAATGATGGACTCTTGTTAACGGAAATCACTTCATAGTTCATTTCCCCGAGAATCTTACAATGTCATCTCGTCAATTTGCATTGCACCTTTCTTCTCAGGTATCCTAAGTCTGAGGTATCCTGACACCAGTCGGATCTGAATCTCGGTCAGATATGATGGTTGGGACAACTTTCCAAGAGTTATGATGTTGATCCTTTGATGACCCGGTAGCATGATGTCATGCCTAGCACCCCCCCCCCCTGGCTGGAGGACCTATCATTATAGATTCCTTTTCAGCAAGGTTATCCGTTCATCCATGAGGAAATTGTAAGACTTATTCTACAAGTTATTCCTGATGAATCCATCGTGTTTTCAAAGTCTGATCTTCACCTGAAGACCATGTCAATGCTATCTCGAAGCATGTCAATGGTACTCCGATTTTCAACAGGAACATTTGAAGCACGATGCTAAATTTTATTCATCATTTATCCTAACACCGTTGTATGGGTAATATCATGAGATTCCTCCCCCCTTACCTAAAGAGTTTTCTACATTATATCCTGCCACGGATATCATGCTCTGCTTGTCCTTGGTAAGGATATATCCCTGAAATATGTGTTTAAACACATTTTCCTTTCCATTGTTCTGTTTAAAATGATAATCATATTTTACTTTCCATTGGTTGTTTGAACCTTTCTTGGGATATATATAATCTAAGCAGTGATAATCCCCTGCTTAGGTAAGCACCTCGTTGTACCACTCTGTAAGTAAGACCCTATTACTATTGTTGATGACATTCCGGTAACCACCGATGGACGAGAACCTTGCCTATTGGTCCGCCTCATTCAACGAGCAGGAAAATGGTTCTCTTCGTCCCTCGCCCTTGGTACCTATGTTGTTGCCGACATGACCCTCAGACTCTCCTCTGACATGCCTTGCTTACATGATCGTGCAAGATGTCACCAACCTTCTACTTTTAACCACATGGTGGGCCCATAACCCACAGTTTCACGGATCGAAACTCGACTCTCCTGTACACCCCTGCTGCGAAGTTATTCCTCACGCTATTTCGTATGAAAGATCACGAGCCACCTTCCTAGTGATCTATTCTGGTATCAGACGCAATGCTTATTCCCGTTGCTCTGAACCCCTTTCACGCCTTGTAACAGGCATCGAACGAATGCCTACCCGCTTGGAACTTCTCGTGGTACTTTCTTACTTTGCTCTCGATATTTTCTTAAGTTCAATTCGAGAGTTACTTCCTACCCCATTCCCTGAGTTATGTACCAGATAGTCAACCTGGTAAGGCCCGCCCTTCCCGAGTCTTTCCCCATAATCCTTTTCGTAAGTACGATGAAAATCCCGAAGAAAGGATGACGACTTCATCATTTTGACCTGAAGCAGAAGTATGAAGGCATCAATATATTGGATTGACCTCTTCGAGAAGAGCAGGCCAGGATGAGAAGACCCGCTATATTCGCTACCAAACCTTCCCCCCTTACTCCCCTCTTAAATCTCGGGACGAGATTTCTTGTAGTGGAGGAGAATTGTGACACCCGGATAATCAAGCTATAGTAAACCTCTACTAAAGATGCCACGTCACCTCGGTTACTTTTGTTAATCTCACGTTAGATCAAAACCGATTCAAATTCAAATTTGAAATTAAGTCAAATGATAAAGATTTTCAAATGTTAAAACTAAAATGTTCGGAGTGAGCCAAATAATGCGTAGGTAATTATGGCGAGAAACACACTTTTATAAAATGTCTCAATACTCTAAAATGAGTAAAACAGTAGCAAAAACAATTATTTAAATGCTATTAGAATGATAAACAATTACAAACTATTTTATTTTAGGTGCCAATTTAATTGTGGTAGTGGCATAACTATTAATATTGTTTTAGGTATAACTATTTGTATTTTATATAAACTAAAATAATAGGAAACTAAACTAAAACAGAAAAGGTAAAATAAATAAAAGTAAAAACAAAAGAAAAGAAGAATAAAGAGAGAGAACCCCCACCCCTCTGGGCCTCTTGGCCCACCTGCCACCCACGCGCCCAATCGCCCACCCCGCCGGATAACCCCACTCCTATACCCAAACCCTAGCGCACACCCCCACGATCCCCTCTCCGTCAGTGCCTCCTCTGCCCTCACCCGATCCAGATCGGGATCGGGCCGCCGCCATCCGTCGCCTCCTACCCCCCTCCCGGCCTCGCCGCCGCACTCGCAACACCACCGCCGCCGCCGTCATCGCCACCTCCGCCGTGCCGCCTAACGTCGCCCCGACGCCTGCGCCCGTCTTCGCCGTCCATCGCCGCCGAGAACCCCGTCGCCGCCGCCGCCATGGCTAACCCCTTTGCCGACGCACACCGAGCTCCCGGCGCTGAGTTGCTGTCCAGGAGAACCTCCATGCTCGCCTACTTCGTCTTCACCATCGAGCTCAAGCTGGGACGCCACCAAGCTCCGGGATCGACCCCGTCTTCTTCCTCGGTCGCCGGCGCCTCCCCGGCGAATCCATCGCCTCTGCTGCTACTAACCCGTCCAACGAGCCTCCGTGATCTCCCTTGGTGAGCGCCCCCTCCGTTTCCGCCTTGCATCGACCTCGATCCACAACGCGTGTTGCTGCCCCACCGCCATGTCCGTGTCCGCGCACCTCCGCTCCTCACAGCATGCCGCGGACGCCCCGTGCGCGCCGCACCATTGTCGCGCTTCCTCCGTCGCGTTCCGGCCCACCTCGCTGCAGCCGCCGGCCAAGCGCGCCCATCGCTTGGCAGGCGCCCAACGGGTGGCGCCCTGCAGCCTTGATCCCCGGCGCCCGCTAGGCTCCCCGAGCCTATGACTTAAGGGCCCCACGCCCCATAAAAAATAGAAAATTAATTAGAAAATATTAATTAATTAATTAATTAGATAATTAATTAACTTAATTAAATCTGTTAAATTAACATAATTACTTAATTAAACTAATTAAACCAGCTTAGTTAGTCTAAGACAATGACGAACGGGCCCACTGTCGGTTTGACCACCAATGGTCAAAGTTGACTTCGATGTCATCTTGATGTCAAGAAACACTATTATGGATAATGTTAGTTTAAATTAATTAAATAAATTCTAAAAATGATTTAAAACTTTAGAAAATCATATAAAATAAACCGTAACTCGGATTAAAATATTTTCAACATGAAAGTTGCTCAGAACGACGAGACGAATCCGAATACGCAGTCTGTTCATCCGCCACACCCCCCTAACCTATCGAACTCGCAACTTTCCCCCTCCGGCCCCTCTGCCCGAAAACGGAAACACCGTGGATATTTTCCCGGATGTTTTCCCCCTTCACCGGTATCACCTATCCCTGCGTTAGATCACCTCTAGCACCGCATTTGTCATGTTATGCTTTGATTGCTCTGTTGTTTATTATGTTCCCCCGCAGTTACTTTTTCCAGTAGACCCGAGGCATTGCAGCACCCCCCTGTGATCGACTACGGAGTCGACGACCCCTCTCTCTTGCCAGAGCAACCAGGCAAGCCCCCCCTTGATCACCAGATATCGCCTACTCTTCTCTATACTGCTTGCATTAGAGTAGTGTAGCATTCTCGCTTTCAGATACTCCTATACTTTGCTGCATAGCCTTGTCCTTGTTACTACTTGTTGTTACCTTTTACCGCAATCCTATATGCTTAGTATAGGATGCTAGTACTTTCATCTGTGGCCCTACATTCTTGTCCGTCTGCGTGCTATACTATCGGGCCGTGATCACTCGGGAGGTGATCACGGTATATACTATATACTTATACATGATACATGTGGTGACTAAAGTCGGGTCGGCATGGAGCACCCGCGAGTGATTCACGGATTGGGGCTGAAAGGACCTTTGTCCCGACGGCCCTCGGATGGATCTTTGTGGCGGAGCGACATGGCAGTTGAGACCGCCTAGGAGAGAGTGGGCCTGGCCTGTTCGGCGTTCATGGATACTTAACACGCTTAACGAGGTCTTGGTATTTGATCTGAGTTGGCTCACGAGCTTATACGCACTAACCATCTACGCGGGAGTAGTTATGGGTATCCCGCGTCGTGGTATCACCAAGCACTTCAGACGTCGGCGACGAGCGGCGCGCCGGATTGGACTGGAACGCTGCTAGGCTAGGTCTGCTTCGGCCACGACGTTAACGTGCAGGTGTGCTCGAGGCGATGGGCCCGGACCCTGCGCGCTTAGGTTTAGACCGCGTGTTGGCCTCTCACAGTGCCTAGGTGGGGCTGCGACGTGTTGATCTTCCGCGGCGGGCATGACCCAGAAAGTGTGTCCGCCAAATGGGATCAAGCGTCTTTGGGTAAGATGGTGCACCCTGCAGGAAGTTAATCTATTGAATAGCCGTGATCTTGATAACAGGACGACTTGGAGTTGTACCTTGAGCTTATGACAACTAGAACCGGATACTTGATAAAACACACCTTCCAAGTGCGGATACAACCGGTGGTCGCTCTCTCGTGGATACGAGGAGGGATCGCGGGTAGGATTATTGCTATGTGATGTTACTTGGAGGACTTCAACCTACCCTCCTCTACTGCTGCAAGACAGGTGACCGAAGCGTAGTCTTCGTTAAGACTAGCTATCCCCTCTTATTCGGCATTCTGCAGTTCAGTCCATCGATATGGCCCTTTACACATATATCCATGCATATGTAGTGTAGCTCCTTGCTTGCAGTACTTTGGATGAGTACTCACGGTTGCCTTGTTCCCCTTTTTTCCCCTATCTCTACTCGATTGCTGCAACTGACGATGGAGCCGGGGCGACGCCACCATCGATGACGACTACTACTGGAGGCGCCTACTACTACGTGCATCCCACGACGGCGACCAGAGTAGCTAGGAGGATCCCAGCGGGAGGCCTGCTCCTCTTCGATCTGCTTCCCGGTTTGTGCTAGCCTTCTTAAGGCAAACTTGTTTAACTTATGTATGTACTCAGATATTGTTGCTTCCGCTGACTCGTCTATGATCGAGCACTTGTATTCGAGCCCTCGAGGCCCCTGGCTTGTATTATGATGCTTGTATGACTTATTTTATTTGTAGAGTTGTGTTGTGATATCTTCCCGTGAGTCCCTGATCTTGATCGTACACATTTGCGTGCATGATTAGTGTACGATTAAATCGGGGGCATCACATTATTGTTCATGTGTGGTGTTTGCACCAGATATTTTCGTAGTAGTTGTTGCTCCTATTTTAGTTAGTGGTGTCAGACTTTGTCGTTGTTTGAGAAAAGTAAAAATATTAAATACGGGTTTCTATCATTTATGCCACTAGTTCTATCCCACTACTCAATTTTGCCATTAGAAATTACAGATGCTCAGAAATGCCATCATTCCATGCATGAGATGCTTGCTCAAAAACAACATTAGACACCTTAAAAACATCATCGTTCCATTAGATGTTTCCTCAAAAATGCAGTTAGACATCGTTACCGTCAGTTCAAATCTGTCGACCATGTTATATGACTAAAATATCCATTGACCCACATGTCAGCTCTCCATATCACAATGATAAGTGTTGGCCCCACTTGTTAGAAGTAAGCCGGTGAATAAGTCTTGAGGAAAATAAGAATGCTGTTGGGGATCAAGTGGGACCCACACAATTTCATAGTGAGATAGAGGGAAATGTGGCATGTGGATCCATGGGTATTTTGGTCATATAACATAGTATATGGGCTTTGAGCTAGTAGTAATGGTGTCTAGTGGCATTTTTTAGCTTGCGCCTAATAGAGCGATGGCATTTCCGAGCAGTTGAAACTCCTAGTGGCAAAACTTAGTAGTGGGACACAACTAGTGGCATAAATTATAAAAATCCAACTAAAGGTAAACAAACAAGTGGAAAAGGTGTGGAGAGGTTTTCAATCCCTTTCGTTTTGGTGAAATGTTTTGAGAAGTGTAATTGCAAGTATTGCATATCAAACTAGATGTAGAGATCTATGCTTTATAATGACTCAGATCGATCGGAATTCACTACTAGCCACTCCCTATTATACCCCACCAAGTCCACAAAAATCCATCAACGCTTCAATTTCTATTCGCTAGTTCAGTATTTTATACTGTCACATACCGGCTGTGGATCATTAGAATTTGGGTAAGACATTAAATAAGGGAGACTCCATAAATATATATACTTTAGTTTAGTATGTTTTGTCATGCATTAGCGTGGAAGGGTTCAACTCAAGAGCATGTGGTGATAATCATGTGAAAGATAATGATGTGATAACAAGTTAAACATGTCCAAAACATATATATATTGTTGGGGAACGTAGCAGAAATTCAAAATTTTCCTACGTGTCACCAAGATCTATCTATGGAGAAACCAGCAACGAGGGGAAGGAGAGTGCATCTACATACCCTTGTAGATCGCTAAGCGGAAGCGTTCAAGTGAACGGGTTGAAGGAGTCGATGCTCGTCGTGATTCAAATCACGGAGATCCTAGTGCGAACGGACGGCACCTCCGCGTTCAACACACGTACAGCCGGTGGCGTCTCCCACGCCTTGATCCAGCAAGGAGAGAGGAGAGGTTGAGGAAGACTCCATCCAGCAGCAACACAACGGCATGGTGGTGATGGAGGAGCGTGGCAATCCCGCAGGCTTCGCCAAGCACCAAGGGAGAGGAGGAGGAGGAGGCGGGGCTGCACCAAGAGGAGAGAACTCATGTGTGTTGGGCAGCCCAAAACCTCAAGTATATATAGGGGGAAAGAGGGGCTGCGCCCCCTTTAGGGTTTCCCACCCCAAGGGGTGCGGCCAGCCCTAGATGAGACTTGGGGGGCGGCCAAGAGGGGGAGGAGTGCCTCCCAAGTCAAGTGGAGGCCCTCCCCCTTAGGGTTTCCCCCTTCCCATGCGCATGGGCCTTGGGGGGGCTGGTGCCCTTGGCCCATTATGGCTAGGGCGCCCCCCTACAGCCCATGCTACTGTATTGGACGTGGTGGAACAATTTCCGGACCTCCGGACCCCTCCGAATCCACCGAACCTTCAGAAGCTTCCGGTACAATACTGAAAAAACTGAACTTTTTCCTAACCCAACAACAACTTTCCATATATAAATCTTTACCTCCGGACCATTCCGAACTCCTCGTGACGTCCGGGATCTCATCCGGACTCGAACAACATTCGGTAACCACATACAAACTTCCTTTATAACCCTAGCGTCATCGAACCTTAAGTGTGTAGACCCTTCGGACGGACATGACCGAGACGTTCGGGCGGGAGATACCCATGTTGGCTCCTACATGACATGATCTCATCGGATGAACGTTCAAGGACTCAATCGATCCGTATAAATTCCCTTTGGCTAACGGTATTGTACTTGGAGATCTCGGATATACCTTGTTCATGTTGGCAAGTCTCTTTACTCGTTCCGTACATGTTCCACGATGATCTCATCGGATGAACCACGATTCGTCAACAATGACATCCAATGTCCATGGTCTAAGGAAAAGATACTTGACATTAAACCGTAACCATTGTGCTAGGCTTGATCAACGAGCTAGTCAATCAATGACATCCAATGTCCATGGCTTACTAGGGACATGGTGTTGTCTATGTATCCACACATGTATCTGAGTTTCCTATCAATACAATTATAGCATGGATAATAAACGATTATCATGAACAAGGAAATATAATAATAACTAATTTATTATTGCCTCTAGGGCATATTTCCAACAGTCTCCCACTTGCACTAGAGTCAATAATCTAGTTCACATCGTCATGTGATTAACACGATAGGTCACATCGCCATGTGACCAACACCCAAAGAGTTTACTAGTGTCGTAAACTAGTTCACATCATCATGTGATTTAGGCTCAATGAGTTCGAGGTTTGATCATGTTTTGCTTGTGAGAGAGGTTTTAGTCAACGGGTTTTAGTCAACGGGTCTCGAACCTTTCAGATCCGTGTGTGCTTTGCAAATTTCTAGGTCATATTATAAATGCTGCTTCCACGCCCACTTGGAGCTATTCCAAATGGTTGTTCCACTATCGTATCCTGTTTGCTACTTAGAGTCATTCGGATAGGTGTTAAAGCTTGCATCGGCGTAACCCTTTACGCCGAACTCTTTATCACCTCCATAATCGAGAAACATGTCCTTATTTACTCCAAGGACAATTTTGACATCTGTCCAATGATCCATTCTGGATCATTCTTGTACCCCTAGTGACTCATGGCAAGGCACACTTCCGTGCGGTACACAAGATAGCATACTATAGAGCCTATGTATGAAGCATAGGGGCGACCTTCGTCCTTTCTCTCTTTTCTGCCGTGGTCGAGCTTTTAACTCTTAACTTCATACCTTACAACTCAGGCAAGAACTCCTTCTTTGACTGATCCATCTTGAACACTTTCAAGATTATGTCAAGGTATGTGCTCATTTGATATTATTAAACATTTTTGATCTATCTTATAGATCTTGATGCTTATTGTTCAAGTAGCCTAATCCAGGTTTTCTATTGAAAAACATCTTTCAAATAACCCTATATGCTTTCCAGAAATTCTACATCATTTACGATCATAAATATGTCAACAACATATACTCATCGAAATTCTATAGCGCTCCACTCACTTCTTTGGAAATACAAGTTTCTCATAAACTTTGTATAAACCCAAAATCTTTGATCATCTCATCAAAGCGCACATTCCAACTCCGAGATGCTTACTCCGGTCCTTAGAAAGGATCGCTGGAGCCAGATTCCTTTAGCATCCTTAGGATCGACAAAACTTTCGATTGTATCACATACAACCTTTCCTTACAAAAACTGGTAAGGAAACTCATTTTGACATCCATCTGCCAGATTTCATAAATGCAGCTTATGCTAATATGATTCCGACGGACTTAAGCATCGTTACGGATGAGAAAATCTCATCGTAGTCAACTCCTTGAACTTGTGAAAAAACTCCTCGCCACAAGTTGAGCTTCATAGACGGTGACATTACCGTCCACGTCCGTCTTCTTCTTAAAGATCCATTTATCTCAATGGCTTACCGATCATCGGGCAAGTCCACCAAAGTCCATGCTTTGTTCTGATATATGGATACTATCTCGGATTTCATGGCTTCTAACCATTTGTCGGAATTTGGGCCCACCATCGCTTCTCCATAGCTCGTAGGTTTATTGTTGTCTAGCAACATGACCTTCAAGACAGGATCACCGTACCCCTCTGAAGCAGTACGCGTCCTTGTCGTCCTACGAGGTTCGGTAATGACTTGATCCAAAACTTCATGATTACTATCATAAGCTTCTACTTCAATTGGTGTAGGTGCCACAGGAACAACTTCCTATGCCCTGCTACACACTAGTTGAAGTGATGGTTCAATAACCTCACCAAGTCTCCACCATCCTCCCACTCAACTTTTCGAGACAAACTTTTCTCGAGAAAGGACCCGATTTAAGAAACAATCCCTATTGCTTTCGGATCTGAATTAGGAGGTATACCCAACTGTTTTGGGTGTCCTATGAAGATGTATTTTATCCGCTTTGGGTTCGAGCTTATCAACCTGAAACTTTTTCACACAAGCGTCGTAGCCCCAAACTTTTAAGAAATGACAGCTTAGGTTTCTCTAAACCATAGTTCATACGGTGTCATCTCAACGGAATTACGTGGTGTCCTATTAAAGTGAGTGTGGTTGTCACTAATGCCTAACCCATGAACGATAGTGGTAATTAGATAAGAGATATCATGGTACGCACCATATCCAATAGAGTGCAACTATGATGTTCGGACACACCATCACACTATGGTGTTCCAGGCGGTATTTATTGTGAAACAATTTGCACAATGTCTTAATTGTGTGCCAAAACTCGTAACTCAGATATTCATCTCTATGATCACATCACAGACATTTTATCCTCTTGTCACGAAGATCTTCAACTTCACTCTGAAATTACTTGAACCTTTCAATAATTCAGACTTGTGTTTCATCAAGTAAATATACTCAACATCTACTCAAATCATCTGTGAAGTAAGAACATAACGATATTCACTGCATGCCTCAACACTCATTGGACTGCACACATCAAAATGTGTTACTTCCAACAAGTTGCTATCTTGTTCCATCTTCTTTGGCCGAGGCTTTTCACTCATCTTGCCCATGTGGTATGATTTGCATATCTCAAGTGATTCAAAATCAAGTGAGTCCAAACGATCCATCTGAATGGAGTTTCATCATGCGTATACACCAATAGACATGGTTTGCATGTCTCAAACTTTTCAAAAACGAGTGAGTCCAAAGATCCATCAACATGGAGCTTCTTCATGCGTTTTATACCAATATGACTTACATGGCAGTGCCACAAGTAAGTGGTACTATCATTACTATCTTATACTTTTGGCATGAAAATGTGTATCACTACGATCGAGATTCAATAAACCATTCCTTTAGGTGCAAGACCATTGAAGGTGTTATTCAAACAAATAGAGTAACCATTATTCTCTTTAAATGAATAACCATATTGCGATAGACATAATCCAATCATGTCTATGCTCTACGCAAACACCAAATGACAATTATTCAGGTTTAATACTAATCTTGATGATAGAGGGAGCGTGCGATGTTTGATCACATCAAACTTGGAAATACTTCCAACACATATCGTCAGCTCACCTTTAGCTAGTCTCCGTTTATTCCGTAGCTCTTTTATTTCGAGTTACTAACACTTAGCAACCGAACCGGTATCTTAATACCCTGGTGCTACTAGGAGTACTAGTAAAGTACACATTAACATAATGTATATCAAATATACTTCTATCGACCTTGCCAGCCTTCTCATCTACCAAGTATCTAGGGTAATTCTGCTCCAGTGGCTGTTCCCCTCATTACAGAAGCACTTAGTCTCGGGTTTGGGTTCGACCTTGGGTTTCTTCACTAGAGCAGCAACTGATTTGCCGTTTCATGAAGTGTCCCTTCTTGCCCTTGCCCTTCTTGAAACTAGTGGTTTCACCAACCATCAACAATTGATGCTCCTTCTTGATTTCTACATTCGCAGTGTCGAACATTGCGAATAGCTCAAGGATCATCATACCTATCCCTGATATGTTATAGTTCATCACGAAGCTCTAGCAGCTTGGTGGCAATGACTTTGGAGAAACATCACTATCTCATCTGGAAGATTAACTCCCACTCGATCCAAGTGATTGTTGCACTCAGACAATCTGAGCACAAGCTCAACGATTGAGCTTTTCTCCCTTAGTTTGCAGGCTAAGAAAATCGTCGGAGGTCTTATACCTCTTGACGTGGGCACGAGCCTGAAATCCCAATTTCAGCCCTCGAAACATCTCATATGTTCCGCGATGTTTCGAAAAAACGTCTTTGGTGCCTCAACTCTAAACCGTTTAACTGAACTATCACGTAGTTATCAAAACGTCTATGTCCGATGTTCGCAACATCCACAGACGACATTTGGGGTTCAGCACACTTAGCGGTGCATTAAGGACATAAGCTTTCTACTGTCCGCATAATCGCTACTTTCAACTTTCAACTATTTTTTCTCTAGGAACATATCTAAACAGTGGAACTAAAGCGCGAGCTTACGACATAATTTGCAAAAGGTCTTTTGACTATGTTCAAGATAATTAAGTTCATCTTATGAACTCCCACTCGATAGACATCCCTCCGGTCATCTAAGTGATTACATGATCCGAGTCAACTAGGCCGTGTCCGATCATCACGTGAGACGGACTAGTCATCATCGGTGAACATCTTCATGTTGATCGTATCTACTATACGACTCATGCTCGACCTTTCGGTCTCCGTGTTCGAGGCCATGTCTGCACATGCTAGGCTCGTCAAGTTAACCCCAAGTGTTTTTGCTGTGTAAATCTGTCTTACACCGTTGTATGTGAACGTAAGAATCCATCACACCGATCATCACGTGGTGCTTAGAAGCTTACTTAACTGTAGCAACGGTGCACAATCGGGGAGAACACTTCTTGAAATTTGTGTAAGGGATCATCTTATTTACTACCGTCGTTTCTAAGTAAACAAGATGCATAAACATAATAAACATCACATGCAATTATATAGTAGTGACATGATATGGCCAATATCATATAGCTCCATTGATCTCCATCTTCGGGGCTCCATGATCATCATCATCACCGGCATGACACCATGATCTCCATCATCATGATCTCCATCATCGTGTCTTCATGAAGTTGTCTCGCCAACTATTACTTCTACCACTATGGCTACCGGTTAGCAATAAAGTAAAGTAATTACATGGCGTTGTTTAATGACACGCAGGTCATACAATAAATAAAGACAACTCCTATGGCTCCTGCCGTTGTCATACTCATCGACATGCAAGTCGTGAATCCTATTACAAGAACATGATCAATCTCATACATCACATATCATTCATCACATTCTTCTTGGCCATATCACATCACATAGCATACCCTGCAAAAACAAGTTAGGCGTCCTCTAATTGTTGTTTGCATGTTTTACGTGGCTGCTATGGGTTTCTAGCAAAACGTTTCTTACCTCATAAAACCACAACGTGATATGTCAATTGCTATTTACCCTTCATAAGGACCCTTTTCATCGAATCCGTTCCGACTAAGGTGGGAGAGACGGCACCCGCTAGCCACCTTATGCACCAAGTGCATGTCGGTCGGTGGAACTCATCTCACGTGAAATGCGTGTAAGGTCGGTCCGGCCGCTTCATCCCACAATACCGTCGAAACAAGATTGGACTAGTAACGGTAAGCATATTGAACAACATTAACGCCCACAACTACTTTGTGTTCTACTCGTGCAAAGAATCTACGCAATAGACCTAGCTCGATACCACTATTGGGGAGCGTGGCGAAATTCAAAATTTTCCTCGTGTCACCAAGATCTATCTATGGAGAAACCAGCAACGAGGGAAGGAGAGTGCATCTACATACCCTTGTAGATCGCTAAGCGGAAGCGTTCAAGTGAACGGGGTTGAAGGAGTCGTGCTGTCGTGATTCAAATCACCGGAGATCCTAGTGCCGAGCGGACGGCGCCTCGCGTTCAACACACGTACAGCCGGTGGCGTCTCCCACGCCTTGATCCAGCAAGGAGAGAGGAGAGGTTGAGGAAGACTCCATCCAGCAGCAACACAGCGGCATGGTGGTGATGGAGGAGCGTGGCAATCCCGCAGGCTTCGCCAAGCACCAAGGGAGAGGAGGAGGAGGAGAGGCAGGGCTGCACCAAGAGGAGAGAACTCATGTGTGTTGGGCAGCCTAAAACCTCAAGTATATATAGGGGAAAGAGGGGCTGCGCCCCTTTAGGGTTTCCCACCCCAAGGGGTGCGGCCAGCCCTAGATGGGACTTGGGGGGCGGCCAAGAGGGGGAGGAGTGCCTCCCAAGTCAAGTGGAGGCCCTCCCCCTTAGGGTTTCCCCCTTCCCATGCGCATGGGCCTTGGGGGCTGGTGCCCTTGGCCCATTATGGCTAGGGTGCCCCCCTACAGCCCATGCTACTGTATTGGACGCGGTGGAACAATTTCCGGACCTCCGGACCCCTCCGAATCCTCCGGAACCTTCCGAAGCTTCCGGTACAATACCGAAAAAACCCGAACTTTTCCGAACCCAACAACAACTTTCCATATATAAATCTTTACCTCCGGACCATTCCGGAACTCCTCGTGACGTCAGGATCTCATCCGGACTCAACAACATTCGCAACCACATACAAACTTCCTTTATAACCCTAGCGTCATCGAACCTTAAGTGTAGACCCTACGGGTTCGGGAGACATGTAGACATGACCGAGACGTTCTCCGGTCAATAACCAACAGCGGATCTGGATACCCATGTTGGCCCCACATGTTCCACGATGATCTCATCGGATGAACCACGATGTCAAGGACTCAATCGATCCCGTATACAATTCCCTTTGGCTAGCGGTATTGTACTTGCCCGAGATTCGATCGTCGGTATCCGATACCTTGTTCAATCTCGTTACGGCAAGTCTCTTTACTCGTTCCGTAACACATCATCCGTGATCAACCCCTTGGTCACATTGTGCACATTATGATGATGTCCTACCGAGTGGGCCAGAGATACCTCTCCGTTTACGGAGTGACAAATCCAGCCTCGATTCGTGCCAACCCAAGACACTTTCGAGATACCTGTAATGCACCTTTATAGCCACCCGATTCGTTGTGGCGTTTGGTACACCCAAAGCATTCCTACGGTATCCGGAGTTGCACAATCTCATGGTCTAAGGAAAAGATACTTGACATTAGAAAAGCTTTAGCATACTGAACTGCGATCTTTGTGCTAGGCTTAGTATTGGGTCTTGTCCATCACATCATTCTACTAATGATGTGATCCGTTATCAATGACATCCAATGTCCATGGTTAGGAAACCGTAAACATCTATTGATCAACGAGCTAGTCAATAGAGGCTTACTAGGGACATGGTGTTGTCTATGTATCCACACATGTATCTGAGTTTCCTATCAATACAATTATAGCATGGATAATAAACGATTATCGTGAACAAGGAAATATAATAATAACTAATTTATTATTGCCTCTAGGGCATATTTCCAACATATATACCTTTTGAAGCTTATATGCATATTTTTTTATCATTTTATGCATTATTTTATAATATGTACAACCTAATAATTATATTTTTATGTAGGCCATTTCCAAAACCTTCCCAAACTTAGAAAAATATGGAAAAATCATGCATGTACTTAGTTCCCTAATCACAAAGGCATAGAAAAAGGGAGGAGATGGGTGGCCAACATTCTGAAGCTTCCCTTTGGAGGGTACTGATACGTCTCCAACGTATCTACAATTTTTGATTGTTCCATGCTATTATATTATCCATCTAGGATGTTTTATATGCATTTATATGCTGTTTTATATGATTTTTGGGACAAACCTATTAACCTAGAGCCCAGTGCCAGTTTCTGTTTTTCCTTGTTTTTGAGTATCGAAGAAAAGGAATACCAAACGGAATCCAATTGATGTTGTCAGATTTCTGGTTCCGAACACTGGGGTGCGCACGAAGATCTCTCCTCCCCCTAGCTCACGCCCTCACCGCGATCTCAAAGCTCAGCGCATCGAACTCACAGAACAAGAGACACAAGGTTTATACTGGTTCGGGCCACCGATGTGGTGTAATACCCTACTCCAGTGTGGTGTGGTGGATTGCCTCTTGGGCTAAGGAAAAACTAGTACAGGGGAAGAACAGCCTCCTGAGGAGAGGTGCTCTTGTGCTCGGTGAGCTTGTGGATGTGAGGATGGAATGGATCCAATCCAAGACGAGTTGCCTCCTATGGTGGTGGCTAGTCCTATTTATAGATGCCCTGGTCCTCTTTCCAAATGTTGGCGGGAAGGGATACCACAACGGCCAAATTCTAAGGGAGACAACTAGTACATGTTATCCCGACTAAAGGTGGTCTTCGCCTGCCAAAGGCTCTGGTGGTGACACCGTCTTGGGCTCCATGGTGACCTTCGTCCTGCCGTCCTGCTGGTCTTGGTCTCGTTGCACCGATATGGAAACCTTTGCCTGATGCCTCAGGACTCCTCGCCTGCGCTTGCCTCTTTAGCACCAAAGAGGAAACAAGGACACTACACGTGCTGGCGCCTGCCTGGCCCCGGTCGTCATGGCTTACATCAGAGGAACCTTGCAAGGTGCCCCTTGCCTTGATCTCTCCGCCCCTCGTGAGCCAGCCTGGTGAGGCCACCCCTGAGGAGGTCTTGCGTCATCCGCCTCGCGAGGCTTGGCCCCTCACGAGGGTCTTGAGTGTTTGCTGGTGAAGATGGGACGTACAGGGTCGCTGGTGGAGCCACGCCGTGGGCCGCAGGCAGGCAAGTCTGGGGACCCCTGTTCCTAGGACGCCGACAGTAGCCCCCGGGCCCAAGGCGTGCTCGGACTTGGCTTCGAGGCAAAGCCAAGGGGCCAGTGCGTAGCACCGCGGGCCCCAACAGCCCGCGGCCTCGCTTTACGCATGGCGATTGATTGGACGTGGGCGTCTCCGCTTCCCCACGGAGCCTTGATATCCGCCTGGCTAGGCGGCCACCATGACTTACACAGTTATCCCCCCATTGCTAGTGACGCGCCCCTCCAACTCTCCTGCCCCTCCGAAACAATAACCTCCTCTTCCAATCTGTCCCGAGCTCGGCCCTCCTTGTTGCCATGGCACCCCGGCGAACAGAGAGGGGAAAGAAGAAGTCTCAGTCTTCAGCCAGGCCACCCCCGGCCGTTGAACCCGCTGTGGGCCAGTCGTTGGTGCTCAAGCAGGAAGCCATGGACAAGGTGCGCCCTACGCTCGCCGCTGACTTCAACGAATGGGGGAGGATAGCGGCCTGGCCCGCATCCCACACCTTCGTCGACAGGACAGCCACCGAGGTCCAATTCTTCATCGACACCCTGTGGGCTGGCCTGGTTCCTCCCTTCTCCGCCTTCTTCAACACCGTGCTCTCCCACTATCAGATCCATATGTTGCACCTAGATCCCCAATCAGTCTTCCTTCTTGCTATTTTTGCTTTCGTCTGCGAGGCCATGGTGGGCATTCCCCCTTCCGTGGCCCTATTGCGCCATTTCTTCTCGCTGCACCTGACTAGCCCTCGGAAGTGCTCGGGATGCTTGAGCTTCCAGGCCGTGGCTGCGATGGCTGGCTCGGGGATTGATTTTGAGCTTCCACCATCCACAAGCGAGTTTCGGACACGGTGGGTGTTTGTGGACGTCGGTGTGCTCAGCCCCTTGCTTTCGCCCCCTTTGACACCCGCCGTTCCCAGCTCTGGCTGGGGCCACGAGAAGCTCACGGACTCTTGCCTTGCCTTCGCCTGGATCCATTTGAAGAGGCTGAAAGACTCGGCGTGACTGCACCCATGGTGATGAAGGAGTTCCTCCGGCGCCGCGTCGCCCCACTCCAGTGCCATTCCCGGCCGATGTGGGCCCTGTCCGGCGGCCAGTATCGCATGAGGCTTTAGGAGTCGGGGCTTCCACCCGAGGCACAAAGAACGGTGCTCGAGGTCCTGACGGGCGACCCCTCGCCAGCCGAGATGCCGTAGGAGGGCTGTCTTTTGTACTGCTGCTCAAACAGGGTGGAGTTCGCGGGGCAGATGCCCCCCTTCGATGAATGGGGGCTGCGTCCAGTCGGCCTTCAAGGGCCCCGCGAGAATCCTGTCTCCATGGTCCCCCTCCTTGCTGCCAGCGCCGAACTTACCCCAAGAGTGGATGTAGGGGGGCGAGCTCCGCTGGAGGCCGGAGGCGCGGGTGCTGAGGCATCGACACCGCTCGAGGCTCCCGAGGTGCCATCCCCGGGGGCCCGTGACTCTTGCCCTGGGGTGACAGCTGAGGGGGCGACGCAATCCGATGCTCCTAAGGCCGAAGTCTCCGAGGCCTCGGCAGGTCATTATGAGGCGGAGCCCGAGGGCTTCCCTCAGCCCAACACTCCCAAGGTCGTCTCCTTGGGTGCCTCACCAGCCGCGCCCCATGCTGGTTTCCGCATCCAACGCTTCGGCCGGCTCCATCTGGACTTCGATGCGCTCCGCAAGAGGAAAGCGTCTCCAAGTTGTAGCAGTGATGCCTTCCGGCTAGGGATGAAAACGGAGCGGAAACGGACGGAACTGAGTGTTATCATATTTGTTTTCACATTTTTTGCAGAAGCAGAAACGAATACAGAAACCCCGGAAATGAATACGGAAACAGATACTACCGGAAACGGACACGGAGCGAATACAAAGCAGATACGGAAACAGAAATAGGCATTGATCGGAACTTAAAAACCCCTTGAATCATAGAGAAATACACACAAAAATAAACAAATTTAATGAGTTGTTAACATGGCTACAAAATAATATCATTATGTTAGCAACTTAGCGTAGTATTGTAGTAGTACCGGACAATTGCGTATAGGGTCAAGCTGAGTACATGTGTGGTAGTAGAAGTTGGGCCTCAGATCCATTCTACTAATTGTGTCATTATGTTCTCTTTGGTGGTTGGGTTACAAAGCAGTTATAGGTCTATAGTAAAAACAGAAATTCCATACTCATGGAAACGGAAAGTTCCATTTCCACGCAAGTTCCACCGGAAAACACCGTTCCGTTTTTGTTTCCGTTTCCGCATAAAAAATTCCATTTCCACTTCCGTTTTGCAAATTTCCGTTTCCGTTTTCATATTTCCTCTCCGTTTCCATTTTCCTCCGGAAAAACGGAAAGTTTCCACTCCATTTTCATCCCTACTTCCGGCCGTTGAAGCAGAGGAAGTATATCGCCATAGACGAGTGAGTACCTTATCTTTGTAATTTCTCGAGTACTGCTTCCCCTCCTGACGGTGGCTCCTCAGGGTCCCTTCTGCTAGGGCCGCGAAGTCTCTCAGGAAGAAACCTCCTCCTGCCTCGAATCCCCCGCTGGCCTTGAGCGCCCCAAGCCAGCATGCCGCCCCCCGCGCGAGGTCGGCCGGAGAGGCAAACACGCTAGCCTGGCGCCTCGAGCCCACACCTTTGCCGCCTCTCCTTTGTGGCCTTGCCTGGGGTGCGACAAGCGTGCCAAGGTCCCCTCCTTTGGTTATGGACGGCGGCTGGATGGCTTCGATCCTGGCTTCTTATTTGAGCAACGAGCCCCAACCCATCCGGGCCCCTGCCGAAGCCCGGTCGACGACCCGGGGAGCGCCAGCCCCCAGCCCCCTGCTGAAAGGGGGTGAGCCGCTTCGGATCCCGTCGCAACCCCCCGTTGTGGAGGACAGACCCGGTCGCGCGCTTAAGTTTGTGCACGAGCAGAGTGTTGTCCACCACGAGCTCTTTTAGGAGGCAATGGGCGCGATGAGCCAGCTCAGCGGAGAACCCATGGATGTTGACGCGTGCCTTGAAGCCGAGGGTCTTCGGCTGGTGGAGGAGTGGCATCAACTGAAGGTGGCTATCAACCTTGGGCGCCTTCAGTGTGACCACGCCAATGCGAAGGCCGAGGCATCCCTGGCAACCTCGCGCGAGGCCAGCGCCCGAGCCTTGGAGGAGGCCAGGAAGGCCCACTGTCGCCGCGCGATTGCCGAGGAGCACAGGCAGGAGCTCCAAGCCTTGAACGCCTCCTTGGAGCAGCAAGTGGAGGCGCGCAAAGCCGCCTTAGCGTCGATGAAGGGCACATCGTCCAACGAGGAGGAGATCCTGAGGCGCGAGGAAGCACTGCTGCTGGAGGCCACGGAGCGCAGCCTCGAGCTCGAGCGGTTGGAGACGAGGGAGGGCCAGGTCACCCAAGCAGAGGAAGCCGTTGGTGCGCGCAAGGCCAAGGCTCGGGAGGAGGTCGACCGCCGGGTGGCCGAGGCTCGCGCGGATCTTGTTGGCAGGTACGACCTGAAGTTTAAGCTCGTGGAAGCCGAAGCTATGGGCAGGACTACTGCCCTCAGGTCGGGACTGGCTGAGGCGAAACAGCGCGAGAAAGCTGCCGTAGCCGCCCTGATCTCAGTGCAGGCCGAGCTGGCCTCCGCCCGTGCCGAGCTGCTTTCTCTTCAGCAGCGGGTCACCAGCGCCGAGTCCTTCACGCAGCAGAGGGGGCGACGCAATCCGATGCTCCTAAGGCCGAAGTCTCCGAGATCAGGGCGATGTGTACAGGGCCCGGGTACATATTCACCGCGGCATGCTGATGCTTTGACAGCTGAGGGGGCGACGCAATCCGATGCTCCTAAGGCCGAAGTCTCCGAGGCCTCGGCAGGTCATTATGAGGCGGAACCCGAGGGCTTCCCTTAGCCCAACACTCTCGAGGTCGTCTCCTTGGGTGCCTCACCAGCCGCTCCCTGTGCTGGTTTCCGCATCCAACGCTTCGGCCGGCTCCGTCTGGACTTCGATGCGTTCCGCAAGAGGAAATGGTCTCCAAGTTGTAGCAGTGATGCCTTCCGGCCGTTGAAGCAGAGGAAGTATATCGCCGTAGACGAGTGAGTACCTTATCTTTGTAATTTCTCGAGTGCTGCTTCCCCTCCTGACGGTGGCTCCTCAGGGTCCCTTCTGCTAGGGCCGCGAAGTCTCTCAGGAAGAAACCTCCTCCTGCCTCGAATCCCTCGCTGGCCTTGAGCACCCCAAGCCAGCATGCCGCCCCCCGCGCGAGGTCGGCCGGAGAGGCAAACACGCTAGCCTGGCGCCTCGAGCCCACACCTTTGCCGCCTCTCCTTCGTGGCCTCGCCTGTGGTGCGACAAGCGTGCCAAGGGCCCCTCCTCTGGTTATGGACGGCGGCTGGATGGCTTCGATCCTGGCTTCTTCTTCGAGCAACGAGCCCCAACCCATCCGGGCCCCTTCCGAAGCCCGGTCGACGACCCGGGGAGCGCCAGCCCCCAGCCCCCTGCTGAAAGGGGGTGAGCCGCTTCGGATCCCGTCGCAACCCCCCGCTGTGGAGGACAGATCCGATCACGCGCTTAAGTTTGTGCACGAGCAGAGTGTTGTCCGCCACGAGCTCTTTTAGGAGACAATGGGCGCGATGAGCCGGCTCGGCGGAGAACTCGTGGATGTTGACGCGTGCCTTGAAGCCGAGGGTCTTCGGCTGGTGGAGGAGTGGCATCAACTGAAGGTGGCTATCAACCTTGGGCGCCTTTAGTGTGACCACGCCAATGCGAAGGCCGAGGCATCCTTGGCAACCTCGCGCGAGGCCAGCTCCCGAGCCTTGGAGGAGGCCAGGGAGGCCGATGTCGCCGCGCGATTGCCGAGGAGCGCAGGCGGGAGCTCCAAGCCTTGAACGCCTCCTTGGAGCAGCAAGTGGAGGCGCGCAAAGCCGCCTTAGCGTCGATGAAGGTCACACCGTCCGACGAGGAGGAGATCCTGAGGCGCGAGGAAGCACTGCTGCTGGAGGCCACGGAGCGCAGCCTCGAGCTCGAGCGGTTGGAGACGAGGAAGCGCCAGGTCACCCAAGCAGAGGAAGCCGTTGGTGCGCGCAAGGCCAAGGCTCAGGAGGAGGTCGACCGCCGGGTGGCCGAGGCTCGCGCGGATCTTGTTGGCAGGTACGACCTGAAGCTGAAGCTCGTGGAAGCCGAAGCTATGGGCAGGACTACTGCCCTCAGGTCGGGGCTGGCTGAGGCGAAACAACGCGAGAAAGCCGCCGCAGCCGCCCTGATCTCAGTGCAGGCTGAGCTGGCCTCCGCCCGTGCCGAGCTGCTTTCTCTTCAGCAGCGGGTCACCAGCGCCGAGTCCTTCACGCAGCAGAGCAGGGAGGAGGCGCTTCGTCGGCAGACACTACTGCACGAGCATGTTCCCATGCTTCGAGGCCTCAGGACGAGGGCCAATGAGGTGCTTGGCACCATCTGCGACGAGAATGCTCCCCACCCTCACGCCGAGGACTATGCCGGCCATCTTCGCTTCTTCACCGATGTCGTGACGCGCCTGGAGAACCGAGCTGAGAGGGCTCGTGAGCTTTTGGACGAAAAGAGCCGGGGCCTCCTCGGGCGTGCATTCTCCAGCGTCTTCAGCCATCTCCTGAACACCAATCCCGACTTCGATTTCGACGCCGCCATCACCCTAGTGCCTGAGGTCATCAGGGATAACCTAGCGCACTGGGTGGACGGCAATGTGGATGCTCTGGTGTAACACCCCGGAAGTAACTTTCCATATTTGTAACTCCGACTCTTGCCATTTTCGGCATTGTTATATGATATTCCCTCCGTGGTTGGGTTTTCTTCTTTTTGCATTTTGTCCGTGTCATGCATTTTATATTATGTCATCATGTGCATCGATTTGCATACGTGTTCGCCTCATGATTCCGAGCATTTTTCCCGTTGTCCGCTTTTGCAATCCGACACTCCTATCTCCCCGGCGGTCCCTTTTGCTTTTTCCGTAAAGCGGTATTTAAACCTTCTCGAAATGGACCGAGGTTTGTCTAGTGGCCTTGGTATAACACCCGGAGACCACCGGTCAAGTTTCGGGTCATTTGGAGCTCGTTTGGTACTCCAACGGTTAACCGCACCTTCGCAAAGGCCTCTTTTAAGTTGCAGCCCAACACCCCTCCAAAACAGCCCAATAACCCATCTAAGTCACCTCCATGCTCTCCGTCGTTCGATCACGATCGTGTGGGCGAAAACTACACCTCATTTGGACTCTCCTAGCTCCCTCTATGCCTATTTAAGCAAACCCCTCCCGTCCAAATTCGCGGATCAATTCCTCCCCCCGAAACCCTAATTCGTCCTCCGCCCCACCGGACGTGTCCGCCCGATACCGGACGTCGTCCGCCCGCCGCCCCGGACCTATCGCGCGCCGCCACGTGGGCGAGCCAGCCCACTTCCCGCTGACCCAGCCCCATGAGGTCGTCATGAGGGTCCGGCTTCCCTGCCGCCACGCACACAGACCGGCCGCGCCTCCTGCGCCCGCCACACCGCCCGCCTCCGCGCCCGGCCGCCGCCATGGATCCAGCCGCCGGCGGCCTCCCTCCATCTCCCCGGCGAGCCTCGGCCGCCGCCCCGCGCCCGATCGGATCGGCCCGATCCAACCTCGATCCGTGTGCAGCGTTGACCTCTCTTCCCCCCTTAATTTTCTCTAAGTCATAAATCTTTTGTAATTTCGTGCATTTTTCAACGTGCTATATCTTCGCATCCGTAGATCCATTTTTCGCGTATAATATGTCAAAATGTTCGTCTCGAAGAGTAGATCATTTCATTCCATTGCATCATTTTCATTTGAGGTCATCTTGATGCCCGAAATGCTGTTGGAAGAGTGCTATGTGCTGATAGTTTCTGATTTTTATCAGGAGTTGCACTTTTGTTATTTTGCTATGATTAATATGTGCACCCTATGAATTAGAGTCCTACATGAGTTTTGTAAAATGCCATGTCATCTTTCCAGTGGTATATGCCATGTATTTTTGTGATCTATGTGGTGACTAGCACAAGCATGCAAAGTAGGTGTCCTAATGTTGCTGATTTCAGCCCTGTTTTAGCTGATTTTGATGCCATGTTTGCTTGATGATACCGAGAGATCTATGCATATTTTGAGATACTTCAGTAAGGGTGTTTTGTAAAGCATGACTTGCTCTATCCATCCATGCCTTTGTTTGCAATTATGGGATGCCATAGCTTGAGTCAATCGAGCTCTACTTTTGCTACCAAATGTTTCCTGGCAGATTGTATACGTGTTATTCAATTTTGCCTAGCTTGTTGTGATTGATCCATATATTCTATGTTAGTGTTCTTGCCATGGATGTCTTCTATGTCAGGTCTTCTTGATGTATGTATGCTTAGTTTATCATTTGAGGCTCTGTAGTGAGTGCATTGAGCTTGTTAACATGCCATCTCGTTATCAGTTTTGACATGTCAAGTTGCTGATTCTGTTAACAAGACTTTCGATATTGACATGGGTGTTACTATATTTTCTAGTCCTTTTGGCTTATGGTCAGTAAGGGACTTTTGAAATAGGCTTTGAGTAGATTCATGCCATGCCATGTTTTGCTATTTTAAGTTCCTGTAGCATGTAGTTTTGATGCTCTGAACATTGCAACCTGTTACTGTTTTTGCCATGTCCAGCCTGTTACTTTGAGCATTTTGCCATGCTTGTTTGAACCTGTTATGATGTGAACTAGCCGTAGCTCAGTGCTCATCTTTTGTCGAGCATCATGTGTAGATCACTGCCATGTGCTTTGTTGTTACGTTTGGGTGCAGTAGCTTAATTATTTGTTGCTTGCTAAGTGGCATCATGCTGTTAATGGCAGATTTGCGCCATTCTTGTTTTGCTTGCCATTTGCAAACCGTGCATCCGTTTCCGGTGATCTTTATATCGATTTCAACCAAATCATCTCATCTTTCCAGTGGCATGCTTGGTTTGCCAAGTTGATGCCTGGTTCATCATTTACCTTCCGGGCGCATTACGCATTGCATATCGCATCATGCATATCATGTCATGTTTTGCATCATGTTGATTGTGCATTGCACCGTGATTTATTGTGGTTCCTTTGTTTGTGTTGTTGCTTTGGGTAGAGTCGGAGACGAGTACGTGAACGAGGAGCCTGTTGAGAACGCTTCCGAGGATCAAGCTTTCGACAACTCGAGAACATTGCGAGCAAGATGACCATACCCTCGAAATCACTTCTATCTTTGCTATGCTAGTTGCTCGCTCTTTTGCTATGCCTATGCTGCGATGCCTACCACTTGCTATATCATGCCACCCATATTGTCATGTCAGCCCCTAACCATCCTTTTCCTAGCAAACCGTTGATTGGCTATGTTACCGCTTCGCTCAGCCCTCTTATAGCGTTGCTAGTTGCAGGTGAAGCTGAAGTTTGTTCCTTGTTGGAACATGGAGATGTTGTTCCTTATTGGAACATGTTTACTTGTTGGGGATATCACAATATCTTTCTGCTATAATTAATACATCTATATACTTGGTAAAGGGTGGAAGGCTCGGCCTTATGCCTGGTGTTTTGTTCCACTCTTGCCACCCTAGTTTCCGTCATACCGGTGTTATGTTCCTTGATTTTGCGTTCCTTACACGGTTGGGTGATTTATGGGACCCCCTTGACAGTTCGCTTTGAATAAGACTTTTCCAGCAAGGCCCAACATTGGTTTTACCATTTGTCACCTAAGCCTTTTTCCCTTGGGTTCTGCAGACTCAAGGGTCATCTTTATTTTAACCCCCGGGCCAGTGCTCCTTCGAGTGTTGGTCCAAACTGTCGACCACGGTGTACACCAGGGCAACTCTGGGTTGGCCTACGGAAGCTTAGACGATCCGGTGTGCCCCGAGACGAGATATGTGCAGCTCCTATCGGGATTTGTCGGCACATCCGGCGGCTTTGCTGGACTTGTTTTATTGCTGTCGAGATGTCTTGTAGTCCGGGATTCGAGATTGATCGGGTCTTCCCAGTAGAAGGAATATCCTTCGTTGACCGTGAGAGCTTATAATGGGCTAAGTTGGGACACCCCTGCAGGGTAATATCTTTCGAAAGCCGTGCCCGCGGTTATGAGGCAGATGGGAATTTGTTAATGTCCGGTTGTAGAAAACCCAAAGTTGACCTCAAATAAAATACACATCAACCGCGTGTGTAACCGTGATGGTCTCTTCTCGGCGGAGTCCGGGAAGTGAACACGGTGTTGGAGTTATGTCTGACGTAAGTAGTTCAGGATCACTTCTTGATCACTACTAGTTTCACGACCGCGCTTTGCTTCTCTTCTCGCTCTCTTTTGCGAAGTAGCCACCATATATGCTAGTCGCTAGCTGCAGCTCCACTTTACTACTCTATCCTTCCTATTAGCTTAAATAGTCTTGATCTCGCGGGTGTGAGATTGCTGAGTCCCCGTGACTCACAGATACTTCCAAACACAGTTGCAGGTTCCGACGATGCCAGTGCAGGTGATTCCACCGAGCTCAAGTGGGAGTTCGACGAGGAACGTGGTCGTTACTATGTGTCGTTTCCAGATGATCAGTAGTGGTGCCCAGTTGGGATGATTCGGGGATCTGTGTTAGCATTTGGGGTATCTTCTTTATTTTGGTTCCGTAGTCGGACCTTGAGTGTACTCAAATGATGAATGTTTATTTACGTCTCGTGTGAAGTGGCGATTGTAAGCCAACTATGTATCTTTCCTTAATTATTGCATGGGTTGTGTGAAGATTACCTCACTTGCGACATTGCTTTCAATGCGGTTATGCCTCTAAGTCGTGCCTCGACACGTGGGAGATATAGCCGATCGGGCGCTACAAGTTGGTATCGAGCCGACCCTGCGATACACGGATGGTTGCGGACAGGTGCGTGGTCATGTTGTTCATGACGTTTGTGACCCGTCGTGGCACCCGACATGGCACATGTACGGATGGAAGCACGACGTTTGTGCCAAGAGGAACGTTCTGTGGCCCAACGAGGACGTCGGTTCCTCCGAGTGGGGTGTATGTAATAGCCTGGCTTATTAGGGATGATAGACTACTCATATCAATAAGGAATTCCTTCTTTTCCGGAGCCCATTGGACGAATTCCAAAGTTAAGCGTGCTCAGCTTGGAGTAGTGTCGGATGGGTGACCGATCGAAGTTGCTCCCGGGTGCGCACGAGTGAGGACAAAGTGCGCAGAAAAGACTAGTATTGATCTGTGGGGCCAGTCTAGATCCCGCCAGGAGTAACGACCACCGGCGGGTGTGTCCGGGGCGTTACAAGTTGGTAATCAGAGCCTTCCCCGACTTAGGAGCCCCCTACTTGATTGTTTGCTGACGTTGTTGAGTCTAGAATGGAAAATGTTTTGAGTCTTAGGATTATATATATCGGAGAGTAGGATTCTTTTACTTCCCATCCTTTCGTCGCTCTGTGAGGTCTCCCGACGAGAGTTTGACTCTTCTCTTCTCAAATTTCACTAAAATTTTTAGGATCACGTGGGTATCTTGGAATCGTTCCGATGGTTTTGTGACGAGAACATTGTTCTTGGTGCCTCGACATTTAGGGGTTGTGGCGGTGTCCCGGAGTTGAGCTCCGAGGTGTTGTCGTCACAATTTTATCGCTGCGATTCTGAATACCTGAGTTTTGCCGACATCGAAATCTCTTTTGTGCGTTGTTGGTGAGATAACCTGATAGCCCAAAGATCTTGTGGCGAAAAGGGAGTATTGCCATGACTTGCATAACGGATGTTTTTCAAGGTCGAGGTACACGATTTCGAGGATTTCTTGGTTATGTGTTGACGGATGGATACAATTGGATCTAGGTATTGTTAGTTTGGGTGATATATTTTGTGTCCCTGTATCCCCAACACCAGATTGCATAACCGAAAGTTTCGGAGTTTATAGGTGGGAATTCTAGTAGCTTACGGGATATTCTTTCCGGCGGATGTATGATTTGAGATTGGGGTTCAACGTCTAGTGGTCCGCCCATTCACGGTCGATTCTGATGGTCGCGAGACGTCTTAAAGAATCCTTGGCTATGCTGATTCGGGGACGTCTTGTTAGTCATTCGTGACGTCCGCTATACGTCGTGTCCGTGTGGGCCCCACCACGAACACTTTGAGCGAAATCTCTATCATGTGTTTGTTCCGGCTCATTCTAGAAGCCAATCTTTATTTTCAATTGTGATTTTCGATTTGTTTCTAAGACAGATGTTGTTTTCCATATCCTTTATCTAAGTGGCTTCTCACCTTAATGGATGTGTGATGATTAACTTTGAATTCATTCGCTCATTCTTGTTGAATGTTTATTGTGAAGACTATATGTTGCAATTTCTATCCGTTGATTCTACTTATCTATTTGTCTATCAAAGGACTAACGGATGTCACCCTCTTCAGATGGCTCCGCCAACACGCGTCGAATCCGGATCGCAATGATGGGGATCACGAATCCTCCACCTCCACCTCCACCTCCGCCTCCGAGGCCCGGCAAGCTATTATGGCAGCCACCAATGCCAATGCTCGATGATTTTGCAGCTCTTGCAAGAACGTACTCGAGGGCAAGGCAATCAAGGCAATCAAGGTCAAGGCAACAATCAGCCACACTTTGCTACTCTCGATCGGTTCCTCGCTAATCAGCGAAGTCTTTCGGTTTACGTGTTGAGGCAACAGACGCGATGATTGGTTAGTGGACATCTGCAAGCACTTTGACTGTAGCAATGTCGGACACGAGGACTTTGTCAAGTTTGCATCGTTTCAACTCAAGGATCAAGCTGCTGAGTGGTTCCAAAGAATACAAAGATTCCAGAGGAGGTCGTGTCATTACAGGATGAGTTCCGCCGTGATTTCCGAGCTCATCACATTCAAGAGTGTTGTTGAGAGCAAGCGTGAGGAGTTCCGCAATCTCAAGCAGGGCACCATGTCTGTCTATCAATACAATATCCAGTTCGAAGCTCGCTTGCTTTTGCTAAGCAAGACGTACTGATGAAAGGAGTATGATCTATCGCCTCAGGGGTGGTCCGAGAGAAGATCTGCAATTACCTCTTGTGCTGTTTGAGCGAGATAAGTATGATGATTTCTACAACATGGCACTCAAGCAAGAAGCACACAGCTCAAATGCGAGGCTTCTAAGAAGAGAATCAGGGATGCAGTTCAGTCCTCCTCGTCCTCTCAAGTGGCAGCCAAGCAGCAGAAGTTTTACCTGCCCCTCCTCCGTTCCGTCGGCCTTACCAAGAGAAGAACTCAGGTGGCCGTGGATCTTCCCACCCACCCAACCCAAGCTATCGTAACAAGTCTAATTCTCAAGCTCCAAGGTCAAGTGCTCCTTATCACCGTCCGCTCTCGAGGTCACTTGCAACAAGTGTCGCAGAAGGGTCACTATGCTAACAAGTGCTTCAACCAGAGGCGCCTTCCGCCTCCTCCTCTGTGAAATCTTCCAGCAATGCAAAGGTCAAGCATAATCCAAAGTATGCCAAGGTCAATATGATGAATGCAGCTCAGCGGAGGATTCTTCAGATGTGCTAATGGGTAATCTTCTTGTTAATGATATTCCCGCAAAAGTTCTCTTTGACCTTTGGTGCATCGCTTAGTTTCATCTCTAAACCATTTGCATCTAAGCATGATTTGTCTTTCCAAGTTTTGCCAAGACCATTAGCAGTTGTCTCTCCGGGTAAATGCATGAATGCAAGCTACATGGTTCGGATGTCTCTATCAAGATGGGCGATTATAGGTTTTTGCTAAACCAGTTGTCCTTGGTGACTCGGATATTGATCTTATTCTCGGAATGGATGGCTTTATCAAAGACAAAGCTCAGCTTGATTGTGCTGCCGTGGAAATTCAATTGACTCATTCTTCTAATGATGTGATCATCTATGCCTCTCGTGATGAAACTATTCGGTTGTTTTCTCTCAATGAGAAGGGCGAATTGAATGCCATCTCTCGATTCCATCGCTTGTGAGTACCAAGATGTCTTTCCGTAAGAGCTTCCGGTATGCCTCCTCATCGGCCGCTTGAGTTCGTTATCGATCTTGAGCCCGCATCAACCCGCTTGCAAGCGTCCTTACAAGCTTGGACCTGATGAGCTGAAGGAATTGAAGAAGCAGCTCGATGAACAAGAGCATCTGGGTTTGATCGGACCGAGTTCATCTCCTTGGGGTTGTGGTGTTCTTTTGTCCGGAAGAAGGATGGCACGGACCGACTTTGCGTCGATTACCGTCCATTGAATAAGAAGACAATCAAGAACAAGTATCCACTTCCCAACATCAATGAGCTTTTCGAGCAACTCAAAGGTGCTACAGTGTTCTCAAGCTTGACCTTCGATGGGGTATCATCAGATTCGCATTCGTGAACAAGATATTCCCAAGACAACATTCGTAACAAGCTTTGGTTCTTATGAATATACTGTCATGTCTTTCGCCTCGTCAATGCTCCTCCAACTTTCTCGGGATGATGAACTTCATATTCAACCCCTACACCAATGAATTTGTCTTGGTCTATCTTGATGATATTTTGGTCTTCTCCAAGAATAAGAAGGATCATGCCAAACATTTGCGATTGGTGCTAGACAAGCTCGAGAGTACCAATTCTATGCTAAGTTCTCCAAATGTGAATTCTGGCTTGATGAAGTGCTTTATCTTGGTCATATCATCTCGCCAAGGGCATCGCTGTTGATCCCGAGAAGGTGTCCGCAATTGTGAATTGGGAACCTCCTCGAATGTCAAGCAGCTCCAGATTTTCTTGGTCTTGCAAGCTATTGTCAAGATTCGTTGAGAACTTCTCCAAGATTGCAAAGCCTCTATCCAACCTTCTCCGAAGCGGTGAAGTATGTCCGGTCTCCCGAGTGTGACGTTGCTTTCAATACCCTCAAAGAGAAACTCGTCACAGCTCTGCTCGACTCCTCCCGATGAATCCAAGCCATATGAAGTTTTCTGTGATGCTTCTCTTCAAGGTCTCGGTGCTGTGTTAATGCAAGAGAAGAGAGTTGTGGCTTATACCTCTCGCCAGTTGAAGCCCAACGAGAAGAACTACCCCACTCACGATCTCGAGTTGGCGGCAGTTGTTCATGCATTGATTACATGGAGACATCTCTTGTTGGGAAGGAAAGTGGACATTTTCACTGATCACAAGAGTCTCAAGTACATCTTCACTCAGCCTAACCTCAACCTCGTGCAGACTCGATGGGTCGAAATGATTCAAGAGTACAACCCAAGTATTGAGTATACTCCGGCAAGGCCAATGTCATTGCAGACGCTTTGAGCAGAAAGCTTATCGCAACAGCCTAATCCTCAAGCCCTTTCACCGGATCTCTGTGAATCTTTCCATAAGCTGAATCTTCAAGTTGTTCCTCAAGGCTTTCTTGCCAACCTCATAGTATCTCCTACTTTGGAAGATCAGATTCGTGAGGCTCAACTTCGGATACCATGGTGAAGAAAGTGAAACGTGGTATCGACAAGGGCATTTCAAGTACAAGTGCTTCCGTTGATGACAAAGACACTCTGTTCTTTGAGGACCGGATTGTGGTTCCTAAGGGTGATCTGCGAAAAGTCATTATGAACGAGGCTCACAATTCGCTTCTATCCATTCATCCCGGAAGTACGAAGATGTACCATGACCTCAAGCAGTCATATTGGTGGACTCGAATGAAGCGAGAAATTGCTCAATTCGTGAATGAGTGTGATGTCTGCAGAAGAGTGAAAGCGAACACCAAAGACCAGCTGGTCTCCTCCAACCTCTTGCTATTCCTGAATGGAAGTTTGATCATATTGAAATGGACTTCGTGGACTGGCTTTCCAAAGTCCAAGCGTGGAAATGATGCTATCTTTGTTGTCATTGACAAGCTTACTAAAGTGGCTCATTTTCTTCCTATCAAAGAATCCATCACTGCAGCTCGGTTGGCGAGCTATACACCTCGTGATTGTCTCCTTGCACGGCATTCCACAAGTGATCTCTTCTGACCGTGGCAGCATCTTTACCTCCAAGTTACGGGATTCTTTTCGAAGGCCATGGGCACCAACATTCGTTTCAAAGACAGCTTTCCATCCTCAAACAAGTGGCCAAGTCGAGCGAGTTAATCAAATTCTTGAAGATATGCTCGGGGCTTGTGTCATTTCCTTCGTATGAAGTGGGAAGATTGTCTCCTTATGCCGAAGTTCTCTTACAACAACAGCTTCCAGCGAGTTCGGGCAAGGCCCCATTCAAATTCTCTTTGGCGTAAAGTGCCGTACTCCTCTCAATTGGTCAGAGACAGTGAACGCCAACTACTTGGCAATGACTTGATCACGTAGCGTAAGAAATGTGCCAAGTCATTCATGAGAATCTCAAAGCCGCATAATCGCGCCAGAAGAGCTATTATGATGATAAGCACCGTGATGTGGCTTTTGAAATCGGAGACCATGTCTACCTCCGCGTCTCTCCAATGAAAGGCACTCGTCGCCCGGTATCAAAGGAAGCTTGCCCCTAGATACGTGGGGCCTTTCAAGATCATTGGGAAAAGAGGCGATCTCGCCTATCAACTTGAGCTTCCATCCAACTTTGCAAACGTGCACGATGTGTCTCACGTGTCACAGCCTTCGCAAGTGCTTCAAGACTCTGAACGCACTATCAACTTCAAGAGATTGACCTTCAAGAAGATCTCTCTTATCATGAGCACCCGTTGCTATTCTTGAAGAAACCGAGCGCAAGACTCGCAACAAGTCAATCAAATTCCTGAAAGTGAAGTGGTCACACCATTCCGACCGAGAAGCTACCGGGGCGCGAGGATCACCTCCGTTCGAGTATCCGGAGTTCTTTCAGTCCTAGATCTCGGACGAGATCCTCTTGTAGTGGTGGAGTGTTGTAACACCGGAAGTAACTTTCCATATTTGTAACTCCGACTCTTGCCATTTTCGGCATTGTTATATGATATTCCCTCCGTGGTTGGGTTTTCTTCTTTTGCATTTTGTCCGTGTCATGCATTTTATATTATGTCATCATGTGCATCGCATTTGCATACGTGTTCGCCTCATGATTCCGAGCATTTTCCCGTTGTCCGCTTTTGCAATCCGACACTCCTATCTCCCCGGCGGTCCTTTTTGCGTTTTTCCGTGTGCGGTATTTAAACCTTCTCGAAATGGACCGAGGTTTGTCTAGTGGCCTTGGTATAACACCGGAGACCACCGGTCAAGTTTGGTCATTTGGAGCTCGTTTGGTACTCCAACGGTTAACCGCACCTTCATAAAGGCCTCTTTTAAGTTGCAGCCCAACACCCTCCAAAACAGCCCAATAACCCATCTAAGTCACCTCCATGCTCTCCGTCGTTCGATCACGATCGTGTGGTAAAACTACACCTCATTTGGACTCTCCTAGCTCCCTCTATGCCTATTTAAGCAAACCCCTCCCGTCCAAATTCGCGGATCAATTCCTCCCCCCGAAACCCTAATTCGTCCTCCGCCCCACCGGACGTGTCCGCCCGATACGGACTTCGTCCGCCCGCCGCCTCGACCTATCGCGCGCCGCCACGTGGGCGAGCCCGCGCCACTTCGCCGCCGACCCATGGGCCACATGAGGTCTGTGGCGGGCTCCCCTTCCCCCGCCAGGCCCGCCTTGGCCGCCGCGCCTCCTGCGCCCAAGCGCCCGCCTCCACAGCCCGCCGCGGCCATGCCCAGGATCCAGCCGCCGGCGGCCTCCTCCATCTCCCGGCGAGCCTCGGCCGCCCGCCTCATCCGATCGGATCGGCCCGATCCAACCTCGATCCGCGTGCAGCGTTGACCTCTCTTCCCCCCTTAATTTTCTCTAAGTCATAAATCTTTTGTAATTTCGTGCATTTTTCAACGTGCTATATCTTCGCATCCGTAGATCCATTTTTCGCGTATAATATGTCAAAATGTTCGTCTCGAAGAGTAGATCATTTCATTCCATTGCATCATTTTCATTTGAGGTCATCTTGATGCCCGAAATGCTGTTGGAAGAGTGCTATGTGCTGATAGTTTCTGATTTTTATCAGGAGTTGCACTTTTGTTATTTTTGCTATGATTAATATGTGCACCCTATGAATTAGAGTCCTACATGAGTTTTGTAAAATGCCATGTCATCTTTCCAGTGATATATGCCATGTATTTTTGTGATCTATGTGGTGACTAGCACAAGCATGCAAAGTAGGTGTCCTAATGTTGCTGATTTCAGCCCTGTTTTAGCTGATTTTGATGCCATGTTTGCTTGATGATACCGAGAGATCTATGCATATTTTGAGATACTTCAGTAAGGGTGTTTTGTAAAGCATGACTTGCTCTATCCATCCATGCCTTTGTTTGCAATTATGGGATGCCATAGCTTGAGTCAATCGAGCTCTACTTTTGCTACCAAATGTTTCCTGGCAGATTGTATACGTGTTATTCAATTTTGCCTAGCTTGTTGTGATTGATCCATATATTCTATGTTAGTGTTCTTGCCATGGATGTCTTCTATGTCAGGTATTCTTGATGTATGTATGCTTAGTTTATCATTTGAGGCTCTGTAGTGAGTGCATTGAGCTTGTTAACATGCCATCTCGTTATCAGTTTTTGACATGTCAAGTTGCTGATTCTGTTAACAAGACTTTCGATATTGACATGGGTGTTACTATATTTTCTAGTCCTTTTTGGCTTATGGTCAGTAAGGGACTTTTGAAATAGGCTTTGAGTAGATTCATGCCATGCCATGTTTTGCTATTTTAAGTTCCTGTAGCATGTAGTTTTGATGCTCTGAACATTGCAACCTGTTACTGTTTTTGCCATGTCCAGCCTGTTACTTTGAGCATTTTTGCCATGCTTGTTTGAACCTGTTATGATGTGAACTAGCCGTAGCTCAGTGCTCATCTTTTGTCGAGCATCATGTGTAGATCACTGCCATGTGCTTTGTTGTTACGTTTGGGTGCAGTAGCTTAATTATTTGTTGCTTGCTAAGTGGCATCATGCTGTTAATGGCAGATTTGCGCCATTCTTGTTTTGCTTGCCATTTGCAAACCGTGCATCCGTTTCCGGTGATCTTTATATCGATTTCAACCGAAATCATCTCATCTTTCCAGTGGCATGCTTGGTTTGCCAAGTTGATGCCTGGTTCATCATTTACCTTCCGGGCGCATATACGCATTGCATATCGCATCATGCATATCATGTCATGTTTTGCATCATGTTGGTTGTGCATTGCACCGTGATTTATTGTGGTTCCTTTGTTTGTGTTGTTGCTTTGGGTAGAGTCGGAGACGAGTACGTGAACGAGGAGCCTGTTGAGAACGCTTCCGAGGATCAAGCTTTCGACAACTCGAGAACATTGCGAGCAAGATGACCATACCCTCGAAATCACTTCTATCTTTGCTATGCTAGTTGCTCGCTCTTTTGCTATGCCTATGCTGCGATGCCTACCACTTGCTATATCATGCCACCCATATTGTCATGTCAGCCCTAACCATCCTTTTCCTAGCAAACCGTTGATTGGCTATGTTACCGCTTCGCTCAGCCCTCTTATAGCGTTGCTAGTTGCGTGAAGTGAAGTTTGTTCCTTGTTGAACATGGAGATGTTGTTCCTTATTGGAACATGTTTACTTGTTGGGGATATCACAATATCTTTCTGCTATAATTAATACATCTATATACTTGGTAAAGGGTGGAAGGCTCGGCCTTATGCCCGTGTTTTGTTCCACTCTTGCCACCCTAGTTTCCGTCATACCGGTGTTATGTTCCTTGATTTTATGCTCCTTACACGGTTGGGTGATTTATGGGACCCCCTTGACAGTTCGCTTTGAATAAGACTTTTCCAGCAAGGCCCAACATTGGTTTTACCATTTGTCACCTAAGCCTTTTTCCCTTGGGTTCTGCAGACTCAAGGGTCATCTTTATTTTAACCCCGGGCGGTGCTCCTTCGAGTGTTGGTCCAAACTGTCGACCGCCGGTGTACCAGGGCAACTCTGGTTGGCCTACCGAAGCTTAGACGATCCGGTGTGCCCTGAGACCGAGATATGTGCAGCTCCTATCAGGATTTGTCGGCACATCCGGGCGGCTTTGCTGGACTTGTTTTATTGCTGTCGAGATGTCTTGTAGTCCGGGATTCCGAGATTGATCGGGTCTTCCCGGTAGAAGGAATATCCTTCGTTGACCGTGAGAGCTTATAATGGGCTAAGTTGGGACACCCCTGCAGGGTAATATCTTTCGAAAGCCGTGCCCGCGGTTATGAGGCAGATGGGAATTTGTTAATGTCCGGTTGTAGAAAACCCAAAGTTGACCTCAAATAAAATACACATCAACCGCGTGTGTAACCGTGATGGTCTCTTCTCGGCGGAGTCCGGGAAGTGAACACGGTGTTGGAGTTATGTCTGACGTAAGTAGTTCAGGATCACTTCTTGATCACTACTAGTTTCACGACCGCGCTTTGCTTCTCTTCTCGCTCTCTTTTGCGAAGTAGCCACCATATATGCTAGTCGCTAGCTGCAGCTCCACTTTACTACTCTATCCTTCCTATTAGCTTAAATAGTCTTGATCTCGGGGGTGTGAGATTGCTGAGTCCCGTGACTCACGATACTTCCAAACACAGTTGCAGGTTCCGACGATGCGGTGCAGGTGATTCCACCGAGCTCAAGTGGGAGTTCGACGAGGAACGTGGTCGTTACTATGTGTCGCTTCCAGATGATCGAGAGTGGTGCCCAGTTGGGATGATTCGGGGATCTGTGTTAGCATTTGGGGTATCTTCTTTATTTTGGTTCCGTAGTCGGACCTTGAGTGTACTCTGAATGATGAATGTTTATTTATGTACTGTGTGAAGTGGCGACTGTAAGCCAACTATGTATCTTTCCCTTAATTATTGCATGGGTTGTGTGAAGATTACCTCACTTGCGACATTGCTTTCAATGCGGTTATGCCTCTAAGTCGTGCCTCGACACGTGGGAGATATAGCCGCATCGGGGGCGTTACATCTGGTTAGGGCCTTTGCTTCCGATGACGATGCGGTGGTGGTCGCGGCAAACAAGGGCGACGTGATTAATGGTGACGAGGACAGTGACAGCGATGTCGCCAGCAGCCTATCCGGAAGCAATTCGGGAGACGAGGCGAGCGACATGTCCGACTAAGCCCGCGCTCCTTTATTTTTGAACCTGCACTTAAAAGCTTGGGTACGGCCCCTCACGATGTAAGAGCATTTTGGGAAGGGGGAGCCCTTTATGTAAAATAGACTACCAACTTACTCCTTAGGCCAGGTTAAAAACACACTTTTGTGTGCTTGCGGGCCCCCTTGCGGGTTTGCCACCGTAACTTACTGTCATGACTTACTTTGGTCCGGTCGGGCTTCAGGCTGACTCGGCAACTGCAAACTTCTCCTGGGGGGAGTCCCCTTGCGAGCTCACGAAGTTTTGGTTTCTGAGAGGTCCGCCGGTCCACCCGAGAGGGCCTCGCGAGGAGCGAGCGCCAGTAATGGAGAGGTGCGCGCGTAGTGCATGTGCGCCGCTACAAGCCCCCACTCGCGAGGTCTTCAGAGGGGGGGGGGAGATAGCAGACGCAAATCCCAAATGAAACGCGAATCGAGAAACTCACAAAATCAACACAAACGAGAAAGGACCCCCCCACGATTGCCAATGGAAAATACAACTTCAAATTCAAGATCAAAGGCTGCAAATCTGAGCTACAGAAAAGAGGTCAAAAGCCAATGGCTGCGTCCGGCACCTAGCTAGTCTTCTTGTCTTCGAGTCTTCTCACCAGCGCGGAGCTAAGTGCTTTCACAGGCCGTGAGCATAGTCATTGGGGGACAGTGCCGACGGCCAGCGCAGAGCATGGTGCTTCCACTAGGACGTGGGCGAGAGCCCCCGATGCCCGAGGGCGGCACTCCGGAGACTCCGGGGCGTGTACAGCCCCACTCATTATTACGTGAGAGTGTCACGAGCGGAGACCTTCATAGGCATGAGCCTTGCTTCATATCGCCAGACGAGGGCCCCGCCTTGCGCCACCCTCGACCACTGTTGGGGCGTCTGGAAACCAGGACGATGCCAAGGGGCAAAGGGGACGCTAGCGGCGCCCTCGGCGACCACGGGTCCTCTGCCGGGGGGAAGGCTCGCCAGTGCCTCCCTGACAGAAGACCTACCTCCGGGCGACGCCTTGTTCCGTGCGATGCAGGGAGGGGCCTTGCTCCTGGCTCCTCCCACGCAGCCCCCAGTGCGCTTCCCCTGGTGGAAGGGGGCCTGCCGTGCTGGGGCCGTCGTTCACCGCTGTAACCTGATTCACTTGCGACCCATGGTTAGCGTAAGCCTGCTCCTGAGAGATTAGTGGTACCCTGTAGCTATTGTCGCCGGCGTGGTCGGCGAGGTTCCCGGGTAGCTCCTGGAAGGTCTCAACTTCCAACGTCTCCTCTTCCCAACCTGGCTTGAGGAACGTGTCGGGGTCATCTTTCGGCGTGTACTCCTGATCCATCATGCGGGGCACATAAGCCTCCGGAGCCGTCACCTCAGAAACCTTGCTGAAGTGCCCCGCGCTCCACGTCGCCCGGCCAGGCGCACCACTCTGAGGATTGTAGGGCTGCATCCTGCCAGGGCCGTGGATGGCAACGCTCACGCCTGCGCCCATCGGGGGAGGCACGACGCGATTGTGTGTCCGGCGCCGCTGGTCGCGTCGATGCCGACGAAACCTCCTGGTGCGCCCGGGAGCACGCAGGCGCGACGAGGCCCACCATGCGATCCGCCACAGCCTGAGGCATATGCAAGGAGCAGAAAGGCGGCGTGCCCCTGGCTGCGGCGTCCAACCGCTCGGCGACGCGCTCTAGCAACACATCTCGGCCGCTCTCCATCAGTCGGCATCGCAGCAGCTCCCGCGCCACTGTGAGCACGGCCCTCATGTTTGCTTGTTCCCGCCGGGTGTGCGGCACCGACGCCGCTGCGTAGCTTGAGGCCCTTGTGGTGGCCCGTGCATGCTGCAGAGTAAGGGTGGACGGCGTCAAACCGCGCCGCCCGCGCTCCGCAGCGTTTGGCGGTGCGCGTGCCGCCTGGAGTGTGGGGTTGAGGTCTTCTTGGGCGGACGACGCCGCCCGGGCTGGCCAAGCTGCCCAGTGGTTGGTGTCGGCCCTCAGGTCGCTGAACATGGGCGCTGCAGAGTGCTGGCGGGTCTGTTGATGGAAGAGAGGCTTCGGCGAACCCCTACCTGGCGCGCCGAATGTCGGATTTAGGGTTCTGGCAAAACCCTTGAGGTTCGAACACTGGGGTGCGCATGAAGATCTCTCCTCCCCCTAGCTCATGCCCTCACCGTGATCTCAAAGCTCAGCGCGTCGAACTCACAGAATAAGAGACACAAGGTTTATACTGGTTTGGGCCACCGATGTGGTGTAATACCCTACTCCAGTGTGGTGTGGTGGATTGCCTCTTGGGCTAAGGAAGAACTAGTACAGGGGAAGAACAGCCTCCTGAGGAGAGGTGCTCTTGTGCTCAGTGAGCTTGTGGATGTGAGGATGGAATAGATCCAATCCAAGATGAGTTGCCTCCTATGGTGGTGGCTAGTCCTATTTATAGAGGCCCTGGTCCTCTTCCCAAATGCTGGCAGGAAGGGATGCCACAACGGCCAAATTCGAAGGGAGACAACTAGTACATGTTATCCTGACTAAAGGTGGTCTTCGCCTGCCAAATGCTCTGGTGGTGACACCGTCTTGGGCTCCACGGTGACCTCCGTCCTGCCGTCCTGCTGGTCTTGGTCTCGTTGCACCGATATGGAAACCTTTGCCTGATGCCTCGGGACTCCTCGTATGCGCTTGCCTCTTTAGCACCAAAGAAGAAATGAGGACACTGCGTGCGCTGGCACCCGCCTGGCCTCGGTCGTCATGGCTTACGTCACAGGAACCTCGCGAGGTGCCCCTTGCCTTGATCTCTCCGCCCCTCGTGAGCCAGCCTGGTGAGGCCGCCCCTGAGGAGGTCTTGCGTCGTCCGCCTCGCGAGGGTCTTGAGTGTTTGCTGGTGAAGATGGGCCGTACAGGGCTGTTGGTGGAGCCATGCCGTGGGCCGCAAGCAGGCAAGTCTGGGGACCCTCGTTCCTAGGACACCGACAGATGTGCCAATTTTTGATGATTTTTTATGGACCAAAAGAAGCCCCCGGAGTAAAAGAGTTGGGCCAGAAGAGTCCCGGGCCGTCCACGAGGGTGGGGGGCGCGCCCTACCCCCTGGGCGTGTCCCCCTATCTCGGGGACGACTCAGAGACCTCCCTGACGTGAGACCTACGCCAAAAATTCCTATAAATACATAAACCTCCAGAAAGTAACCTAGATCGGGAGTTCCGCCGCCGCAAGCCTCTGTAGCCACCAAAAACCAATCGGGACCCTGTTCCGGCACCCTGCCGGAGGGGGGATCCCTCACCGGTGGCCATCTTCATCATCCCGACGCTCTCCATGACGAGGAGGGAGTAGTTCACCCTCTGGGCTGAGGGTATCTACCAGTAGCTATGTGTTTGATCTCTCTCTCTCTCTCTCTCTTTCTCTCGTGTTCTTGATTCGACACGATCTTGATGTATCGCGAGCTTTGCTATTATAGTTGGATCTTATGATGTTTCTCCCCATCTACTCTCTTGTAATGGATTGAGTTTTCCCTTTGAAGTTATCTTATCGGATTGAGTCTTGAAGGATTTGAGAACACTTGATGTATGTCTTGCATGTGCTTATCTGTGGTGACAATGGGATATTCATGTGATCTACTTGATGTATGTTTTGGTGATCAACTTGCGGGTTCAGTGACCTTGTGAACTTATGCATAGGGGTTGGCACACGTATTTGTCTTGACTCTCCGGTAGAAACTTTGGGGCACTCTTTGAAGTTCTTTGTGTTGGTTGAATAGATGAATCTAAGATTGTGTGATGCATATCGTATAATCATACCCGCGGATACTTGTGGTGACATTGGAGTATCTAGGTGACATTAGGGTTTTGGTTGATATGTGTCTTAAGGTGTTATTCTAGTATGTACTCTAGGATAGATCAAACGGAAAGAATAGCTTCATGTTATTTTACTACAGACTCTTGAATAGATTGACCAGAAAGAATAACTTTGAGGTGGTTTCGTACCCTACAATAATCTCTTCGTTTGTTCTCCGCTATTAGTGACTTTGGAGTGACTCTTTGTTGCATGTTGAGGGATAATTATATGATCCAATTATGTTATTATTGTTGAGAGAACTTGCACTAGTGAAAGTATGAACCCTAGGCCTTGTTTACTAGCATTGCAATACCGTTTGTGATCACTTTTATCGCTTGTTACCTTGATGTTTTTATAATTTCAGACTACAAAAACCTATATCTACCATCCATATTGCACTTGTATCACCATCTCTTCGCCGAACTAGTGCACCTATACAATTTACCATTGTGTTGGGTGTGTTGGGGACACAAGAGACTCTTTGCTATTTGGTTGCAGGGTTGTTTGAGAGAGACCATATTCATCCTACGCTTCCAACGGATTGATAAACCTTAGGTCATCCACTTGATGGAGATTTGCTACTGTCCTACAAACCTATACACTTGGAGGCCCAACAACGTCTACAAGAATAAGTTTGAGTAGTAGACATCAAGCAATTTCTGGCGCCGTTGCCGGGGAGGCTAGGTAAGCGGCACCACCGTCAACTAAGCAATTTCTGGCGCCGTTGCCGGGGAGGTGAGTGCTTGAAGGTATATCTTTAGATCTTGCAATTGAATCTTTTAGTTTCTTGTTTTATCACTAGTTTAGTTTATAAAAGAAAACTACAAAAAATGGAATTAAGGGTGACTCATATGCTTCATCTTTTTAATGTCTTTCGTGAAAATGATGGAAAGGAAAATTGTGCTCAAGTACTAGAAGAAGAATTACATAGAATGCTTGGCATAAAATATGTGAATGATGAGCATGATTGCAATGTTGTTAGTATGAATTCTTTGAATACCCATGATGCTAATGATATGCAAAGCCACAAGCTTGGGGATGCTATGTTTGATGAAGGTGATATTTTTTGTCCCCCAAGTTTTGATGAGCAAATTTATTATGATGATAGTATGCCTCCTATTTATGATGATTATATTGATGAAAGTGGGTTTGGAAGAGTGTCAACTTTAGAAAGTAATGATCCCACTATTTTGGAGGATGTTGAATATTATTGTGATAATTATGAAAGTGGATTTGGAGAGGTCATGAATTTATTTAGTGATGAATCCACTATTTCGGAAGAGGTTCCAATTGATTATGAGAACAAAGTTGCTATCTATGATGATTATTGTGATGACTTGTATGCTATTAAGAATAATGGTA